>JBBGZY010003283.1:0-93548 GCA_037952925.1 Lithobates clamitans
ACTCCATATATACCCCCCATATATACTATATACACTCTCTATATACTCCATATATATACCACATGAGCACCTACTGTATCCAGTCTGTGGGGGAGAATTATTGTTGGTTGGGGATCAAATACTTATTTTACTCCATTTATAACATTTGTATTGTGTGATTTTCTGGATTTTTGGTTGATATTCTGTCTCTATCATATAAAATACACCTATGATAAAAATTATAGACCCTTCATTTCTATGTAAGGGGCAAAACTTACATAATCTGCAGGGGAGACGATCGTTATTCCCCCCCCCCCCCCCCCCCCGTATTACAGACAGGGAACATTGCAGATCATCCCCAACATCACCCTGAGCACTCACTACATCTATGTCATAATATATATATATCACCTTCCTTCTGTACAGAACTGAGATAGTGATGGACAGCGCCCCCTAGATGCCGAGTTTTTGGGAAAAGCAGCAACAACCACCCAACACAGAACAACCATTTATAGAAGAGATCATAAAATCAGCTCATTGCTGGTAATACACTGTGTGTGCCTGAAGGGGGCAGTACTGCCTTACTAAACTCCATACAGCGGATCTCATCAGTACATCATTATCAGCCAGATACTAGTTCTGTATATTGTGACTATATATACAGTAAGGGGGGGAAGTATTTGATCGGCTGCTGATTTTGTGACAAAGAATCGATCATCTATAATTTTATTGGTCAGGTTATATAACAGTGAGAGAATAACAACAAAAATATCCAGAAAAACACATTTCAAAAAAGTTATAAATGGATTTGCATTTTAATGAAACAAAACATGACTTAGTAGTTGGTGGAGAAACCCTTGTTGGTGATCACAGAGGTCAGACGTTTCTTGGAGTTGGCCTCCAGGTTCGCACACATCTCAGGAAGGATTTTGTCCTCTTTGCAGATCCTCTCCAAGTCATGAAGGTTTCCAGGATGACGTTTGGTAACTCGAACCTTCAGCTCCCTCCACATATTCTCTATGGGATTAAGGTCTAGAGACTGGCTAGGGCCACTCCAGGACCTTCATGTGCTTCTTCTTGAGCCACTTCTTTATTGCCTTGGCCGTGTGTTTTGGGTCATTGTCATGCTGGAAGACCCATCCACGACCCATTTTCAATGCCCTGGTTGAGGGAAGGAGGTTCTCACCCAAGATTTGATGGTACATGGCCCCGTCCATCGTCCCTTTGATGCGGTGAAGTTGTCCTGTCCCCTTAGCAGAAAAACACACCCAAAGCATAATGTTTCCACCTCCATGTATGATGGTGGGGGATGGTGTTCTTGGGGTCATAGGACCTCCATGTATGACGGTGGGGGATGGTGTTCTTGGGGTCATAGGGACCTCCATGTATGACGGTGGGGGATGGTGTTCTTGGGGTCATAGGACCTCCATGTATGACGGTGGGGGATGGTGTTCTTGGGGTCATAGGACCTCCATGTATGACTGTGGGGGATGGTGTTCTTGGGGTCATAGGTCCTCCATGTATGACGGTGGGGGATGGTGTTCTTGGGGTCATAGGTCCTCCATGTATGACGGTGGGGGATGGTGGTTCTTGGGGTCATAGGTCCTCCATGTATGACGGTGGGGGATGGTGTTCTTGGGGTCATAGGACCTCCATGTATGACGGTGGGGGATGGTGTTCTCGGGGTCATAGGACCTCCATGTATGACGGTGGGGGATGGTGTTCTTGGGGTCATAGGACCTCCATGTATGATGGTGGGGGATGGTGTTCTTGGGGTCATAGGACCTCCATGTATGACGGTGGGGGATGGTGTTCTTGGGGTCATAGGACCTCCATGTATGATGGTGGGGGATGGTGTTCTTGGGGTCATAGGACCTCCATATATGACGGTGGGGGATGGTGTTCTTAGGGTCATAGGACCTCCATGTATGACGGTGGGGGATGGTGTTCTTGGGGTCATAGGACCTCCATGTATGACGGTGGGGGATGGTGTTCTTGGGTCATAGGACCTCCATGTATGACGGTGGGGGATGGTGTTTCTTGGGGTCATAGACCTCCATGTATGATGGTGGGGGATGGTGTTCTTGGGGTCATAGGACCTCCAAGTATGATGGTGGGGGATGATGTTCTTGGGGTCATAGGACCTCCATGTATGACGGTGGGGGATGGTGTTCTTGGTGTCATAGGACCTCCATGTATGACTGTGGGGGATGGTGTTCTTGGGGGGTCATAGGACCTCCATGTATGACGGTGGGGGATGGTGTTCTTGGGGTCATAGACCTCCATGTATGATGGTGGGGGATGGTGTTCTTGGGGTCATAGGACCTCCATGTATGACGGTGGGGGATGGTGTTCTTGGGGTCATAGGACCTCCATGTATGACGTGGGAGATGGTGTTCTTGGGGTCCATAGGACCTCCATGTATGATGGTGGGGGATGGTGTTCTTGGGGTCATAGGACCTCCATGTATGACGGTGGGGATGGTGTTCTTGGTGTCATAGGACCTCCATGTATGACTGTGGGGGATGGTGTTCTTGGGGGTCATAGGACCTCCATGTATGACGGTGGGGGATGGTGTTCTTGGGGTCATAGGACCTCCATGTATGATGGTGGGGATGATGTTCTTGGGGTCATAGGACCTCCATGTATGACGGTGGGGGATGGTGTTCTTGGGGTCATAGGACCTCCATGTATGACGGTGGGGGATGGTGTTCTTGGGGTCATAGGACCTCCATGTATGACGGTGGGGGATGGTGTTCTTGGGGTCATAGGACCTCCATGTATGACGGTGGGGGATGGTGTTCTTGGGGTCATAGGACCTCCATGTTTGATGGTGGGGGATGGTGTTCTTGGGGTCATAGGCAGCATTCCTCCTCCTCCAAACACGGCGAGTTGAGTTGATGCCAAAGATCTCGATTTTTGGTCTCCTCTGACCACAACACTTTCCCCCAGTTCTCCTCTGAATCATTCAGATGTTCATTAGTAATCTTCAGATGGACCTGTACATGTGATTTCCTGAGCAGGGGACCTTGCGGGGGCTGCAGGATTTCAGTCCTTCACGGTGTAGTGTGTTACCGATTGTTTTCTTGGTGACTATGGTCCCAGCTGAGATCATTGACAAGATTCTCCCATGTAGTTCTGGGCTGATTCCTCACCGTTCTCATGATCATTGAACCTCCATGAGGAGAAATCTTCCATGGAGCCCCAGACCGAGGGAGATCGATCGTTATTTTGTGTTTCTTCTATTTGTGAATAATCCCACCAACTGTTGTCACCCTCTCACCAAGCTGCTTGGCGATGGTCTTGTAGCCCATTCCAGCCTTGTGTAGATCTACATCTTCTCCCCGACATCCTTGGACAGCTCTTTGGTCTTGGCCATGGTGGAGAGATTGGAATCTGATTGATTGCTTCTGTGGACAGGTGTCTTCTATGCAGGAAACAAGCTGAGATTAGGAGCACTCCCTTAAAGAAAGGAAGAGTGCTCCTAATCTCAGCTTGTTACCTGTATAGAAGACACCTGGGAGCCAGAAATCTCACTGATTGATAGGAGATCAAATACTTATTTCACTCATTAAAATGCAAATCAATTTATAACTTTTTTGTGTTTTTCTGGATATTTTCGTTGTTATTCTCTCACTAATATAATAAACCGACCAATAAAATTATAGACTGATCTTTTTTTGTCAGTGGGCGAATGTACAAAATCAGTGGCCGATTAAATACTTTTTTCCCTCACTGTAGCTCTGACATATACCGCAGTGCTGCTGTACCAGAGGAGCTTACACTCTAATGTCCCCTTCCCCACAGTCACACACTATAATTATTATACACTTATATAGCTCTGACACATACCGCGGTGCTGTACAGAGCTGTGTTGGCTCCTGCAGTTCCCTGTGATGTCCTCTGGGGGGCGCCCTGTGTGGGGATATCAGTGGGTGACACATGGGCTCTGTGTTGGCTCCTGCAGTTCCCTGTGATGTCCTCTGGGGGGCGCCCTGTGTGGGGATATCAGTGGGTGACACATGGGCTCTGTGTTGGCTCCTGCAGTTCCCTGTGATGTCCTCTGGGGGGCGCCCTGTGTGGGGATATCAGTGGGTGACACATGGGCTCTGTGTTGGCTCCTGCAGTTCCCTGTGTTGTCCTCTGGGGGGCGCCCTGTGTGGGGATATCAGTGGGTGACACATGGGCTCTGTGTTGATGTCAGTGCTGTACAGAGCTGTGTTGGCTCCTGCAGTTCCCTGTGATGTCCTCTGGGGGGCGCCCTGTGTGGGGATATCAGTGGGTGACACATGGGCTCTGTGTTGGCTCCTGCAGTTCCCTGTGATGTCCTCTGGGGGGCGCCCTGTGTGGGGATATCAGTGGGGGACACATGGGCTCTGTGTTGGCTCCTGCAGTTCCCTGTGATGTCCTCTGGGGGGCGCCCTGTGTGGGGATATCAGTGGGGGACACATGGGCTCTGTGTTGGCTCCTGCAGTTCCCTGTGATGTGCTCTGGGGGCACCCTGTGTGGGGATATCGGTGGGTGACACATGGGCTCTGTGTTGGCTCCTGCAGTTCCCTGTGATGTCCTCTGGGGGGCGCCCTGTGTGGGGATATTAGTGGGTGACACATGGGCTCTGTGTTGGCTCCTGCAGTTCCCTGTGATGTGCTCTGGGGGCGCCCTGTGTGGGGATATCAGTGGGTGACACATGGGCTCTGTGTTGGCTCCTGCAGTTCCCTGTGATGTCCTTCTGGGGGGCGCCCTGTGTGGGGATATCAGTGGGGGACACATGGGCTCTGTGTTGGCTCCTGCAGTTCCTGTGATGTCCTCTGGGGGGCGCCCTGTGTGGGGATATTAGTGGGTGACACATGGGCTCTGTGTTGGCTCCTGCAGTTCCCTGTGATGTCCTCTGGGGGGCGCCCTGTGTGGGGATATCAGTGGGAGACACATGGGCTCTGTGTTGGCTCCTGCAGTTCCCTGTGATGTCCTCTGGGGGGCGCCCTGTGTGGGGATATCAGTGGGGGACACATGGGCTCTGTGTTGATGTCAGTGCTGTACAGAGCTGTGTTGTCCTCTGGGGGGCGCCCTGTGTGGGGATATCAGTGGGGGACACATGGGCTCTGTGTTGGCTCCTGCAGTTCCCTGTGATGTCCTCTGGGGGGCGCCCTGTGTGGGGATATCAGTGGGGGACACATGGGCTCTGTGTTGATGTCAGTGCTGTACAGAACTGTGTTGTCCTCTGGGGGCGCCCTGTGTGGGGATATTAGTGGGGGACACATGGGCTCTGTGTTGGCTCCTGCAGTTCCTGTGAGGTCCTCTGGGGGGCGCCCTGTGTGGGGATATCAGTGGGGGACACATGGGCTCTGTGTTGGCTCCTGCAGTTCCCTGTGATGTCCTCTGGGGGGCGCCCTGTGTGGGGATATTAGTGGGGGACACATGGGCTCTGTGTTGGCTCCTGCAGTTCCCTGTGATGTCCTCTGGGGGGCGCCCTGTGTGGGGATATCAGTGGGGGACACATGGGCTCTGTGTTGGCTCCTGCAGTTCCCTGTGTTGTCCTCTGGGGGGCGCCCTGTGTGGGGATATCAGTGGGGGACACATGGGCTCTGTGTTGATGTCAGTGCTGTACAGAGCTGTGTTGTCCTCTGGGGGGCGCCCTGTGTGGGGATATCAGTGGGGGACACATGGGCTCTGTGTTGGCTCCTGCAGTTCCCTGTGATGTCCTCTGGGGGGCGCCCTGTGTGGGGATATCAGTGGGGGACACATGGGCTCTGTGTTGATGTCAGTGCTGTACAGAACTGTGTTGTCCTCTGGGGGCGCCCTGTGTGGGGATATTAGTGGGGGACACATGGGCTCTGTGTTGGCTCCTGCAGTTCCTGTGAGGTCCTCTGGGGGGCGCCCTGTGTGGGGATATCAGTGGGGGACACATGGGCTCTGTGTTGGCTCCTGCAGTTCCCTGTGATGTCCTCTGGGGGGCGCCCTGTGTGGGGATATTAGTGGGGGACACATGGGCTCTGTGTTGGCTCCTGCAGTTCCCTGTGATGTCCTCTGGGGGGCGCCCTGTGTGGGGATATCAGTGGGGGACACATGGGCTCTGTGTTGGCTCCTGCAGTTCCCTGTGTTGTCCTCTGGGGGGCGCCCTGTGTGGGGATATCAGTGGGGGACACATGGGCTCTGTGTTGGCTCCTGCAGTTCCCTGTGATGTCCTCTGGGGGGCGCCCTGTGTGGGGATATCAGTGGGTGACACATGGGCTCTGTGTTGGCTCCTGCAGTTCCCTGTGTTGTCCTGTGGGGGGCGCCCTGTGTGGGGATATCAGTGGGGGACACATGGGCTCTGTGTTGGCTCCTGCAGTTCCTGTGATGTCCTCTGGGGGGCGCCCTGTGTGGGGATATTAGTGGGGGACACATGGGCTCTGTGTTGGCTCCTGCAGTTCCTGTGATGTCCTCTGGGGGCGCCCTGTGTGGGGATATCAGTGGGGGACACATGGGCTCTGTGTTGGCTCCTGCAGTTCCCTGTGATGTCCTCTGGGGGGCGCCCTGTGTGGGGATATCAGTGGGGGACACATGGGCTCTGTGTTGGCTCCTGCAGTTCCCTGTGTTGTCCTGTGGGGGGCGCCCTGTGTGGGGATATCAGTGGGGGACACATGGGCTCTGTGTTGGCTCCTGCAGTTCCTGTGATGTCCTCTGGGGGGCGCCCTGTGTGGGGATATTAGTGGGGGGACACATGGGCTCTGTGTTGGCTCCTGCAGTTCCTGTGATGTCCTCTGGGGGCGCCCTGTGTGGGGATATCAGTGGGGGACACATGGGCTCTGTGTTGGCTCCTGCAGTTCCCTGTGATGTCCTCTGGGGGGCGCCCTGTGTGGGGATATTAGTGGGGGACACATGGGCTCTGTGTTGGCTCCTGCAGTTCCCTGTGTTGTCCTCTGGGGGGCGCCCTGTGTGGGGATATCAGTGGGGGACACATGGGCTCTGTGTTGGCTCCTGCAGTTCCCTGTGATGTCCTCTGGGGGGCGCCCTGTGTGGGGATATCAGTGGGTGACACATGGGCTCTGTGTTGGCTCCTGCAGTTCCCTGTGTTGTCCTCTGGGGGGCGCCCTGTGTGGGGATATTAGTGGGGGACACATGGGCTCTGTGTTGGCTCCTGCAGTTCCTGTGATGTCCTCTGGGGGCGCCCTGTGTGGGGATATCAGTGGGGGACACATGGGCTCTGTGTTGGCTCCTGCAGTTCCCTGTGTTGTCCTGTGGGGGGCGCCCTGTGTGGGGATATCAGTGGGGGACACATGGGCTCTGTGTTGGCTCCTGCAGTTCCTGTGATGTCCTCTGGGGGGCGCCCTGTGTGGGGATATTAGTGGGGGACACATGGGCTCTGTGTTGGCTCCTGCAGTTCCTGTGATGTCCTCTGGGGGCGCCCTGTGTGGGGATATCAGTGGGGGACACATGGGCTCTGTGTTGGCTCCTGCAGTTCCCTGTGATGTCCTCTGGGGGGCGCCCTGTGTGGGGATATCAGTGGGTGACACATGGGCTCTGTGTTGGCTCCTGCAGTTCCCTGTGTTGTCCTGTGGGGGGCGCCCTGTGTGGGGATATCAGTGGGGGACACATGGGCTCTGTGTTGGCTCCTGCAGTTCCTGTGGTGTCCTCTGGGGGGCGCCCTGTGTGGGGATATTAGTGGGGGACACATGGGCTCTGTGTTGGCTCCTGCAGTTCCTGTGATGTCCTCTGGGGGCGCCCTGTGTGGGGATATCAGTGGGGGACACATGGGCTCTGTGTTGGCTCCTGCAGTTCCTGTGTTGTCCTCTGGGTGGCGCCCTGTGTGGGGATATCAGTGGGGGACACATGGGCTCTGTGTTGGCTCCTGCAGTTCCCTGTGATGTCCTCTGGGGGGCGCCCTGTGTGGGGATATCAGTGGGGGACACATGGGCTCTGTGTTGCCTCCTGTAGTTCCCTGTGATGTCCTCTGGGGGGCGCCCTGTGTGGGGATATCAGTGGGGGACACATGGGCTCTGTGTTGGCTCCTGCAGTTCCCAGTGATGTCCTCTGGGTGGCGCCCTGTGTGGGGATATCAGTGGGGGACACATGGGCTCTGTGTTGGCTCTTGCAGTTCCTGTGTTGTCCTCTGGGTGGCGCCCTGTGTGGGGATATTAGTGGGGGACACATGGGCTCTGTGTTGGCTCCTGCAGTTCCCTGTGTTGTCCTCTGGGGGGCGCCCTGTGCGGGGATATCAGTGGGGGACACATGGGCTCTGTGTTGATGTCTCTTGGTAATCATGACTTTGCCGTTCTATAGTGGAGTGTGAGGATGACTCAGCAGATGGGAGGGGAGTGTCTGAGTCTGCAGTGCAGGAAGGAGGACTGGAATATTCAGAGACACACAGGAGGGAAAACTCTAGGCAGGGGGGTGCTCGGCTCTTCCATTGGGTGGCAGGGGGGTTCTGGGGTCTTCCATTGTGGTGGCAGGGGGGTTCTGGGGTCTTCCATTGGGTGGCAGGGGGTTCTGGGCTCTTCCATTGGGTGGCAGGGGGGTGCTGGGCTCTTCCATTGGGTGGCAGGGGGGTGCTGGGCTCTTCCATTGGGTGGCAGGGGGTGCTGGGCTCTTCCATTGGGTGGCAGGGGGGTGCTGGGCTCTTCCATTGGGTGGCAGGGGGTGCTGGGCTCTTCCATTGGGGTTACAGGGAGGTGCTGGGCTCTTCCATTGGGGTGACAGGGGGGTGCTGGGCTCTTCCATTGGGTGGCAGGGGGTGCTGGGCTCTTCCATTGGGTGGCAGGGGGTGCTGGGCTCTTCCATTGGGTGGCAGGGGGTGCTGGGCTCTTCCATTGGGGTGACAGGGGGGTGCTGGGCTCTTCCATTGGGGTGGCAGGGGGTGCTGGGCTCTTCCATTGGGGTGGCAGGGGGTGCTCGGCTCCTCCATTGGGTGGCAGGGGGTGCTGGGCTCTTCCATTGGGGTGGCAGGGGGGTGCTGGGCTCTTCCATTGGGGTGGCAGGGGGGTGCTCGGCTCCTCCATTGGGTGGCAGGGGGTGCTGGGCTCTTCCATTGGGGTGACAGGGGGGTGCTGGGCTCTTCCATTGTGGTGGCAGGGGGTGCTGGGCTCTTCCATTGGGTGGCAGGGGGGTGCTGGGCTCTTCCATTGGGTGGCAGGGGGGTGCCGGGCTCTTCCATTGGGTGGCAGGGGGTGCTGGGCTCTTCCCTTGGGTGGCAGGGAGGTGCTGGGCTCTTCCATTGGGGTTACAGGGGGGTGCTGGGCTCTTCCATTGGGGTGACAGGGGGGTGCTGGGCTCTTCCATTGGGGTGACAGGGGGGTGCTGGGCTCTTCCATTGGGCTGGCAGGGGGGTGCTGGGCTCTTCCATTGGGTGGCAGGGGGGTGCTGGGCTCTTCCATTGGGGTGACAGGGGGGTGCTGGGCTCTTCCATTGGGTGGCAGGGGGTGCTGGGATCTTCCATTGGGGTGGCAGGGGGTGCTGGGCTCTTCCATTGGGTGGCAGGGGGTGCTGGGCTCTTCCATTGGGGTGGCAGGGGGGTGCTGGGCTCTTCCATTGGGGTGGCAGGGGGGTGCTCGGCTCCTCCATTGGGTGGCAGGGGGTGCTGGGCTCTTCCATTGGGGTGACAGGGGGGTGCTGGGCTCTTCCATTGGGTGGCAGGGGGTGCTGGGCTCTTCCATTGGGTGGCAGGGGGGTGCTGGGATCTTCCATTGGGGTGGCAGGGGGTGCTGGGCTCTTCCATTGGGTGGCAGAGGGTGCTGGGCTCTTCCAGTGGGGTGGCAGGGGGTGCTGGGCTCTTCCATTGGGGTGGCAGGGGGTGCTGGGCTCTTCCATTGGGGTGGCAGGGGGTGCTGGGCTCTTCCATTGGGTGGCAGGGGGGTGCTGGGCTCTTCCATTGGGTGGCAGGGGGTGCTGGGCTCTTCCATTGGGTGGCAGGGGGTGCTGGGCTCTTCCATTGGGGTTACAGGGGGGTGCTGGGCTCTTCCATTGGGGTGACAGGGGGGTGCTGGGCTCTTCCATTGGGGTGACAGGGGGGTGCTGGGCTCTTCCATTGGGTGGCAGGGTGGTGCTGGGAAAGGAAAGAAAGCAAAATGTTAAAATACCATACGGCGGGGGTGGTGCGGGTCCTTTAATGTGAGGGGGGGGAGGGGGGGTCCTCATATTCTGGATGTATATCTGATTTTTTTCTGTTTTCTTTTATTTGACTTAAATACAACAACAGCGCCCCCATCTGATCCACTGATACTTGAAAACCGACTTCATCAGATCAAAAACCTCGAGGAAAATTCACATGTAAAAATAAATAAATCTGAAGCCCTCAACTTGGTACAGTGCCTGGAAAAAGTATTCATACCCCTTGAAATTTCCCACATTTTGTCAACTAAAAACATAAATGTATTTTATTGGGATTTTATGTGATAGACCAACACAAAGTGTCACATAATTGTGAAGTGGAAGGAAAATGATAAATGATACAAATAAATATGTGAAAAGTGTGGGGGGGGGGGGGGGGGGGCATTTGTATGGGGCCCCCCGGAGTCAATACTTTGTAGAACCCCCTTTCTCTACAAGTCTTTTTGGGGATGTCTCTACCAGCTTTGCACATCTAGAGAGGACATTTCTGCCCATTCTTCTTTGTAAAATATCTCAAGTTCTGTCAGATTGGATGGAGAGCGTCTGTGAACAGCAATTTTCAAGTCTTGCCACAGATTCTCAATGTGATTTAGGTCTGGACTGTGACTGGGCCATTCTAACACATGAATATGCTTTGATGTAAACCATTCCATTGTAGCTCTGGCTGGATGTTTCGGGTCGTTGTCCTGCTGGAAGGTGAACCTCCGCCCCGGTCTCAAGTCTTTTGTAGACTCTAACAGGTTTTCTTCTAAGATTGTCCTGTATTTGTCTCCATCCATCTTCCCATCAACTCTGACCAGCTTCCCTGTCCCTGCTGAAGAAAACCATCCCCACCACATGATGCTGCCACCACCATGTTTCACAGTGGGGACGGTGTGTTCAGGGTGATGTGCAGTGTTAGTTTCCCCCCACACATCTGACCAGATCACCTTCTTCCACATGTTTGCTGTGTCCTCCACATGGCTTCTCACAAACTACAAACAGGACTTCTTATGACTTTCTTTCACCAATGTCTTTCTTCTTGTCACTCTTCCATAAAGGGCAGATTTGTGGAGAACACGACTAATAGTTGTCCTGTGGACAGATTCTCCCACCTGAGCTGTGGATCTCTGCAGCTCCTCCAGAGTTACCATGGACCTCTTGGCTCTTCTCTGATGAATGCTCTCCTTGCCCGGCCGGTCAGTTTAGGTGGACGGCCATGTCTTGGTAGGTTTGCAGTTGTGCCATACTCTTTCCATTTTCCGATGATGGATTGAACAGAGCTCTGTGAGATGATCAAAGCTTGGGATATTTTTTTATAACCTAACCCTGCTTTATACTTCTCCACAACTTTATCCCTGACCTGTCTGGTGTGTTCCTTGGCCTTCATGATGCTGTTTGTTCACTAAGGTTCTCTAACAAACCTCTGAGGGCTTCACAGAACAGCTGTATTTATACTGAGATTAAATGACACACAGGTGGACTCTATTTACTAATTAGGTGACTTCTGAAGGCAATTGGTTCCTCTAGATTTTAGTTATCAGAGAAAAGGGGGCTGAATACAAATGCCCCTCCCCACACACTTTTCACATATTTATTTGTATCATTTATCATTTTCCTTCCACTTCACAATTATGTGACACTTTGTGTTGGTCGATCACATAAAATCCCAATAAAATACATTTATGTTTTTGGTTGTAACAAAATGTGGGAAATGTCAAAGGGTATGAATACTTTTTCCAGGCCCTGTACTTGTCGTCTCTCTATATATGTGATGTCAGTGTGACGGGGCAGAAAACGATGCTGCATGGTCAGTGTGACGGAGCTTTCCTGGTCATGTGATCAGATCACAAAGCTCGGGGCGGGGCAGCTGACAGGAGGGTGTATATTTACCGTATACACTGACCTATATATATATATATACTGTATATGAACCCTTAGTATACAGCCAACTCCTCTCCTTATAGGGGATTCTTATATTACTATACATGTTCCGGCCACCAACTTCATCAAAGCCATGTTGCCGACCCCCTGAAATGAAACTTCCTGGCAGGACGCCGACATTTACAAACCACATACATTTCTTACTGACACAAATCCTGACATTTACTGACACTGAAAAAACTGTATCTACAATGACCATTTTCACTGCTAAACAGAGCAGATATCAATGTGTCTAAAGAGAGAACACCCTGCAGGACAAAGGTGTGATGAGCTAGTATACACAGCACAGCATACTAGCCCATGATGAAGGACTGACCTGAGATTGAAGCCCCCCCCCCCGCAGCGATCCTCGTTCACCTCCTCCGTCACCCCCAGATCTCCCGGAGTGACTTCCGGGTATCGATCCTCCGACGCTGTGACTGGCCGGAGAATTTCTTCACCTGCAGGAAAGTCTTCATCTAAATCTTCATCTGGACTCACCTGTAAGAGTTACAACCACAACAAAAAACAACTTTCTCCATCAACATGAAGATCAGGTTACTGTAACCCAACCAGCCCAGAGTCCCCCCTTATATCAGAGTCCTCCCTTACATCAGAGTCCCCCCCTTACATCACAGTCTCCCCTTACATCACAGTCCCCCCTTACATCACAGTCCCCCCTTACATCACAGTCCCCCCTTACATCACAGTCCCCCCTTACATCACACTGCCCCTCTTACATCACAGTGCCCCCTTACATCAGAGGCTCCCCTTACATCAGAGTCTGCAGGATCCCCCTGTACAGTGAAAGGGAACTCTGATGTAAAGAGGGCTCTAGTGACCAGAGACCACCTTCCGCAGTGTGAATACACCGAGGTACCGGGCTGTTACTAATATAAGGGGGGGGCCTTTTTATCAGTGCCCCCTTACATTATTGTATTCACTCCCCCCTTATATCAGTGTCCCCCCCTCAGACTGGCCTGGTGGTGCTGTCACTGACCTCCTCTCAGGTGCACCATGCAGGGCTCAGTCAGTCGGCTCTGGTTTTATCCCATAGTCTCCTCTCCACAATCCACACGTCTGATTTCTCTGGTGACCCCCATCCCGACGGTGTTCCCACTCCTGACTCCTCTTCAAACTCCCCCTCAGAGACTGCGGACATGATACAAGAGATGGTCAGATACTGCAAAGAAGATACAGGAAGTGGAGGACAGAGACTGCGGACATGGTACAGGAGGTGGGGGACAGAGGCTGTGGACATGGTACAGGTGGTGGGGGACAGAGGCTGCGGACATGGTACAGGAGGTGGGGACAGAGGCTGTGGACATAGTACAGGAAGTGGAGGACAGAGACTGCGGACATGGTACAGGAGGTGGGGGACAGAGGCTGCGGACATGGTACAGGTGGTGGGGGACAGAGGCTGCGGACATGGTACAGGAGGTGGAGGACAGAGGCTGTGGACATGGTACAGGAGGTGGGGGACAGAGGCTGCGGACATGGTACAGGAGGTGGGGACAGAGGCTGCGGACATGGTACAGGAGGTGGAGGACAGAGGCTGCGGACATGGTACCGGAGGTGGAAGACAGAGGCTGCGGACATGGTACAGGAAGTGGGGGACAGAGGCTGTGGACATGGTACAAGAAGTGGGGGACAGAGGCTGCGGACATGGTACAGGAGGTGGGGGACAGAGGCTGCGGACATGGTACAGGAGGTGGGGGACAGAGGCTGCGGACATGGTACAGGAGGTGGGGGACAGAGGCTGTGGACATGGTACAAGAAGTGGGGGACAGAGGCTGCGGACATGGTACAGGAGGTGGGGGACAGAGGCTGCGGACATGGTACAGGAGGTGGGGGACAGAGGCTGCGGACATGGTACAGGAAGTGGAGGACAAAGGCTGTGGACATGGTACAGGAGGTGGAGGACAGAGGCTGCGGACATGGTACAGGAAGTGGGGGACAGAGGCTGTGGACATGGTACAAGAAGTGGGGGACAGAGGCTGCGGACATGGTACAGGAGGTGGGGGACAGAGGCTGCGGACATGGTACAGGAGGTGGGGGACAGAGGCTGCGGACATGGTACAGGAAGTGGAGGACAAAGGCTGTGGACATGGTACAGGAGGTGGAGGACAGAGGCTGCGGACATGGTACAGGAAGTGGGGGACAGAGGCTGCGGACATGGTACAGGACGTGGGGGACAGAGGCTGCGGACATGGTACAGGAGGTGGGGGACAGAGGCTGCGGACATGGTACAGGACGTGGGGGACAGAGGCTGCGGACATGGTACAGGAGGTGGGGGACAGAGGCTGCGGACATGGTACAGGAAGTGGGGGACAGAGGCTGCGGACATGGTACAGGAGGTGGGGGACAGAGGCTGCGGACATGGTACAGGAGGTGGGGGACAGAGGCTGCGGACATGGTACAGGAAGTGGGGGACAGAGGCTGCGGACATGGTACAGGACGTGGGGGACAGAGGCTGCGGACATGGTACAGGAGGTGGGGGACAGAGGCTGCGGACATAGTACAGGAGGTGGGGGAGAGAGGCTGTGGACATGGTACAGGAGGTGGGGGACAGAGGCTGCGGACATGGTACAGGAAGTGGAGGACAGAGGCTGCGGACATGGTACAGGAAGTGGGGGACAGAGGCTGCGGACATGGTACAGGAGGTGGGGGACAGAGGCTGCGGACATGGTACAGGAAGTGAGGGACAGAGGCTGCGGACATGGTACAGGAAGTGAGGGACAGAGGCTGCGGACATGGTACAGGAGGTGGGGGACAGAGGCTGCGGACATGGTACAGGAAGTGAGGGACAGAGGCTGCGGACATGGTACAGGAAGTGAGGGACAGAGGCTGCGGACATGGTACAGGAAGTGAGGGACAGAGGCTGTGGACATGGTACAGGAGGTGGGGGACAGAGGCTGCGGACATGGTACAGGAGATGGGGGACAGAGGCTGCGGACATGGTACAGGAGGTGGGGGACAGAGGCTGCGGACATGGTACAGGAGATGGGGGACAGAGGCTGCGGACATGGTACAGGAAGTGGGGGACAGAGGCTGCGGACATGGTACAGGAGGTGGGGGACAGAGGCTGCGGACATGGTACAGGAGGTGGGGGACAGAGGCTGCGGACATGGTACAGGAAGTGAGGGACAGAGGCTGCGGACATGGTACAGGAAGTGAGGGACAGAGGCTGCGGACATGGTACAGGAGGTGGGGGACAGAGGCTGCGGACATGGTACAGGAGATGGGGGACAGAGGCTGCGGACATGGTACAGGAGGTGGGGGACAGAGGCTGCGGACATGGTACAGGAGATGGGGGACAGAGGCTGCGGACATGGTACAGGAGGTGGGGGACAGAGGCTGCGGACATGGTACAGGAGGTGGGGGACAGAGGCTGCGGACATGGTACAGGAGATGGGGGACAGAGGCTGCGGACATGGTACAGGAGGTGGGGGACAGAGGCTGCAGACATGGTACAGGAGGTGGGGGACAGAGGCTGCGGACATGGTACAGGAAGTGGAGGACAGAGGCTGCGGACATGGTACAGGAGGTGGGGGACAGAGGCTGCGGACATGGTACAGGAGGTGGGGGACAGAGGCTGCGGACATGGTACAGGAAGTGAGGGACAGAGGCTGCGGACATGGTACAGGAAGTGGAGGACAGAGGCTGCGGACATGGTACAGGAAGTGGAGGACAGAGGCTGCGGACATGGTACAGGAGGTGAGGGACAGAGGCTGCGGACATGGTACAGGAGGTGGGGGACAGAGGCTGCGGACATGGTACAGGAGGTGGGGGACAGAGGCTGCGGACATGGTACAGGAAGTGGAGGACAGAGGCTGCGGACATGGTACAGGAAGTGAGGGACAGAGGCTGCGGACATGGTACAGGAGGTGGGGGACAGAGGCTGCGGACATGGTACAGGAAGTGAGGGACAGAGGCTGCGGACATGGTACAGGAAGTGAGGGACAGAGGCTGCGGACATGGTACAGGAAGTGAGGGACAGAGGCTGCGGACATGGTACAGGAGGTGGGGGACAGAGGCTGCGGACATGGTACAGGAGATGGGGGACAGAGGCTGCGGACATGGTACAGGAGGTGGGGGACAGAGGCTGCGGACATGGTACAGGAAGTGGGGGACAGAGGCTGCGGACATGGTACAGGAGGTGGGGGACAGAGGCTGCGGACATGGTACAGGAAGTGGGGGATAGAGGCTGCGGACATGGTACAGGAGGTGGGGGACAGAGGCTGCGGACATGGTACAGGAAGTGGGGGACAGAGGCTGCGGACATGGTACAGGAGGTGGAGGACAGAAGCTGCGGACATGGTACAGGAGGTGGGGGACAGAGGCTGCGGACATGGTACAGGAGGTGGGGGACAGAGGCTGCGGACATGGTACAGGAAGTGGAGGACAGAGGCTGCGGACATGGTACAGGAGGTGGGGGACAGAGGCTGCGGACATGGTACAGGAAGTGGGGGACAGAGGCTGCGGACATGGTACAGGAGGTGGGGGACAGAGGCTGCGGACATGGTACAGGAAGTGGAGGACAGAGGCTGCGGACATGGTACAGGAGGTGGGGGACAGAGGCTGCGGACATGGTACAGGAAGTGGAGGACAGAGGCTGCGGACATGGTACAGGAGGTGGGGGACAGAGGCTGCGGACATGGTACAGGAGGTGGGGGACAGAGGCTGCGGACATGGTACAGGAAGTGGGGGACAGAGGCTGCGGACATGGTACAGGAAGTGGGGACAGAGGCTGCGGACATGGTACAGGAAGTGGGGGGCAGAGGCTGCGGACATGGTACAGGAAGTGGGGGATAGAGGCTGCGGACATGGTACAGGAAGTGGGGGACAGAGGCTGCGGACATGGTACAGGAAGTGGAGGACAGAGGCTGCGAACATGGTACAGGAAGTGAGGGACAGAGGCTGCGGACATGGTACAGGAGGTGGGGGACAGAGGCTGCGGACATGGTACAGGAAGTGGAGGACAGAGGCTGCGGACATGGTACAGGAAGTGAGGGACAGAGGCTGCGGACATGGTACAGGAGGTGGGGGACAGAGGCTGCGGACATGGTACAGGAAGTGAGGGACAGAGGCTGCGGACATGGTACAGGAAGTGAGGGACAGAGGCTGCGGACATGGTACAGGAAGTGAGGGACAGAGGCTGCGGACATGGTACAGGAGGTGGGGGACAGAGGCTGCGGACATGGTACAGGAGATGGGGGACAGAGGCTGCGGACATGGTACAGGAGGTGGGGGACAGAGGCTGCGGACATGGTACAGGAGGTGGGGGACAGAGGCTGCGGACATGGTACAGGAGATGGGGGACAGAGGCTGCGGACATGGTACAGGAAGTGGGGGACAGAGGATGCAGACATGGTACAGGAGGTGGGGGACAGAGGCTGCGGACATGGTACAGGAGGTGGGGGACAGAGGCTGCGGACATGGTACAGGAAGTGGGGGACAGAGGCTGCGGACATGGTACAGGAGGTGGGGGACAGAGGCTGCGGACATGGTACAGGAAGTGGAGGACAGAGGCTGCGGACATGGTACAGGAGGTGGGGGACAGAGGCTGCGGACATGGTACAGGAAGTGGAGGACAGAGGCTGCGGACATGGTACAGGAGGTGGGGGACAGAGGCTGCGGACATGGTACAGGAGGTGGGGGACAGAGGCTGCGGACATGGTACAGGAAGTGGGGGACAGAGGCTGCGGACATGGTACAGGAAGTGGGGACAGAGGCTGCGGACATGGTACAGGAAGTGGGGGACAGAGGCTGCGGACATGGTACAGGAAGTGGGGGACAGAGGCTGCGGACATGGTACAGGAAGTGGGGGACAGAGGCTGCGGACATGGTACAGGAAGTGGGGGACAGAGGCTGCGGACATGGTACAGGAAGTGAGGGACAGAGGCTGCGGACATGGTACAGGAGGTGGGGGACAGAGGCTGCGGACATGGTACAGGAAGTGAGGGACAGAGGCTGCGGACATGGTACAGGAAGTGAGGGACAGAGGCTGCGGACATGGTACAGGAAGTGAGGGACAGAGGCTGCGGACATGGTACAGGAAGTGAGGGACAGAGGCTGCGGACATGGTACAGGAAGTGAGGGACAGAGGCTGCGGACATGGTACAGGAAGTGAGGGACAGAGGCTGCGGACATGGTACAGGAGGTGGGGACAGAGGCTGCGGACATGGTACAGGAGGTGGGGGACAGAGGCTGCGGACATGGTACAGGAAGTGGGGGACAGAGGCTGCAGACATGGTACAGGAGGTGGGGGACAGAGGCTGCGGACATGGTACAGGAAGTGGAGGACAGAGGCTGCGGACATGGTACAGGAGGTGGGGGACAGAGGCTGCGGACATGGTACAGGAAGTGGGGGACAGAGGCTGCGGACATGGTACAGGAGGTGGGGGACAGAGGCTGCGGATATGGTACAGGAAGTGGAGGACAGAGGCTGCGGACATGGTACAGGAGGTGGGGGACAGAGGCTGCGGACATGGTACAGGAAGTGGAGGACAGAGGCTGCGGACATGGTACAGGAGGTGGGGGACAGAGGCTGCGGACATGGTACAGGAGGTGGGGGACAGAGGCTGCGGACATGGTACAGGAAGTGGGGGACAGAGGCTGCGGACATGGTACAGGAAGTGGGGACAGAGGCTGCGGACATGGTACAGGAAGTGGGGGACAGAGGCTGCGGACATGGTACAGGAGGTGGAGGACAGAGGCTGCGGACATGGTACAAGGAAGTGGGGGACAGAGGCTGCGGACATGGTACAGGAAGTGGGGGACAGAGGCCGCGGACAAAGTTGGCAACACTGCATCAAAGTGATCCCTATTTGACCCCCTTACAATAAAGTGATCCCTCTGTGGTCAGTCCCTTCTCTCCATCCTGCAGATTGCTGGTCTCCTATTGGCTCATAGTCCTCGAACTTCAGTATGGGGCAGACAGACACAGCTGGAGGTGAATTGAGTTGTAGACCATAATTCCCCTTTTGGAGATTAGGACATTGTGTATATTACAGCAGGAGAAGTGAGACTCCCTAAGGAAGGGGCGGGGCTGGGGAGAGCGTGTGGACTGGTTGGATGACATCCCCCCAGAATATTGGGGTGGAAGGATTGGCTGCGGTGTTTGTCCAGCTTGGAGCGGAGTGTTGGCTCGGTCACAGCTGATTTTCTGCTATTTAACAATCGGCATTGTGTGTCTCCTCGCATGCCGTCAGTGCCGAGCCTCTAATTATATTTGCTTTGTGCTGAGCCGGATCCTTCTGATGTAGACGATCGGCAATGCGTCATCACTGGACCGACTCCATTCCTGAGGAGTTCTATAGATTGAAGAGGACCTGTCAGTATATAGAGAGTAAAAACTCCCAACATCTCACCATACAGAGAGTAAAATAAGTATTTGATCCCCAACCAACAATAATTCTCCCCCCACAGACTGGATACAGGAGGGGCTCATGTGGTATATATATGGAGTATATAGAGAGTGTATATAGTATATATATATATGGAGTATATAGAGAGTGTATATAGTATATATGGGGGGTATATATGGAGTATATAGAGAGTGTATATAGTATATATGGAGTATATAGAGAGTGTATATAGTATATATCTGGGGTATATATGGAGTATATAGAGAGTGTATATAGTATATATGGAGTATATAGAGAGTGTATATAGTATATATGGGGGTATATATGGAGTATATAGAGAGTGTATATAGTATATATGGAGTATATAGAGAGTGTATATAGTATATATGGAGTATATAGAGAGTGTATATAGTATATATGGAGTATATAGAGAGTGTATATAGTATATATGGGGGGTATATATGGAGTATATAGAGAGTGTATATAGTATATATGGGGGTATATATGGAGTATATAGAGAGTGTATATAGTATATATGGAGTATATAGAGAGTGTATATAGTATATATGGGGGTATATATGGAGTATATAGAGAGTGTATATAGTATATATGGGGGTATATATGGAGTATATAGAGAGTGTATATAGTATATATGGAGTATATAGAGAGTGTATATAGTATATATGGGGGTATATATGGAGTATATAGAGAGTGTATATAGTATATATGGGGGTATATATGGAGTATATAGAGAGTGTATATAGTATATATGGAGTATATAGAGAGTGTATACAGTATATATGTGGGGTATATATGGAGTATATAGAGAGTGTATATAGTATATATGGAGTATATAGAGATTGTATATAGTATATATGGGGGGGTATATATTGAGTATATAGAGAGTGTATATAGTATATATGGAGTATATAGAGAGTGTATATAGTATATTTGGAGTATATAGAGAGTGTATATAGTATATATGGAGTATATAGAGAGTGTATATAGTATATATGGAGTATATAGAGAGTGTATATAGTATATATGGAGTATATAGAGAGTGTATATAGTATATATGGAGTATATAGAGAGTGTATATAGTATATATGGAGTATATAGAGAGTGTATATAGTATATATGGGGGGTATATATGGAGTATATAGAGAGTGTATATAGTATATATGGGGGTATATATGGAGTATATAGAGAGTGTATATAGTATATATGGAGTATATAGAGAGTGTATATAGTATATATGGAGTATATAGAGAGTGTATATAGTATATATGGAGTATATAGAGAGTGTATATAGTATATATGGGGGGTATATATGGAGTATATAGAGAGTGTATATAGTATATATGGAGTATATAGAGTGTGTATATAGTATATATGGAGTATATAGAGAGTGTATATAGTATATATGGGGGGTATATATGGAGTATATAGAGAGTGTATATAGTATATATGGGGGTATATATGGAGTATATAGAGAGTGTATATAGTATATATAGGGGGTATATATGGAGTATATAGAGAGTGTATATAGTATATATGGGGGGTATATATGGAGTATATAGAGAGTGTATATAGTATATATGGAGTATATAGAGAGTGTATATAGTATATATGGAGTATATAGAGAGTGTATATAGTATATATGGGGGGTATATATGGAGTATATAGAGAGTGTATATAGTATATAGGGGGTATATATGGAGTATATAGAGAGTGTATATAGTATATATGGGGGGTATATATGGAGTATATAGAGAGTGTATATAGTATATATGGAGTATATAGAGAGTGTATATAGTATATATGGAGTATATAGAGAGTGTATATAGTATATATGGAGTATATAGAGAGTGTATATAGTATATATGGAGTATATAGAGAGTGTATATAATATATATGGGGGGTATATATGGAGTATATAGAGAGTGTATATAGTATATATGGAGTATATAGAGAGTGTATATAGTATATATGGAGTATATAGAGAGTGTATATAATATATATGGGGGGTATATATGGAGTATATAGAGAGTGTATATAGTATATATGGAGTATATAGAGAGTGTATATAGTATATATGGAGTATATAGAGAGTGTATATAGTATATATGGAGTATATAGAGGGTGTATATAGTATATATGGGGGTATATATGGAGTATATAGAGAGTGTATATAGTATATATGGGGGTATATATGGAGTATATAGAGAGTGTATATAGTATATATGGGGGTTATATATGAAGTATATAGAGAGTGTATATAGTATATATGGGGGGTATATATGAAGTATATAGAGAGTGTATATAGTATATATGGAGTATATAGAGAGTGTATATAGTATATATGGAGTATATAGAGAGTGTATATAGTATATATGGGGGTATATATGGAGTATATAGAGGGTGTATATAGTATATATGGGGGGTATATATGGAGTATATAGAGAGTGTATATAGTATATATGGAGTATATAGAGAGTGTATATAGTATATATGGAGTATATAGAGAGTGTATATAGTATATATGGGGGTATATATGGAGTATATAGAGAGTGTATATAGTATATATGGGGGGTATATATGGAGTATATAGAGAGTGTATATAGTATATATGGGGGTATATATGGAGTATATAGAGAGTGTATATAGTATATATGGGGGTATATATGGAGTATATAGTATATATGGGGGGTATATATGGAGTATACAGAGAGTGTATATAGTATATATGGAGTATATAGAGAGTGTATATAGTATATATGGGGGTATATATGGAGTATATAGAGAGTGTATATAGTATATATGGAGTATATAGAGGGTGTATATATGGGGGGTATATATGGAGTATATAGAGAGTGTATATAGTATATATGGGGGGTATATATGGAGTATATAGAGAGTATATATAGTATATATGGTGGTATATATGGAGTATATAGAGAGTGTATATAGTATATATGGGGGGTATATATGGAGTATATAGTGTATATAGTATATATGGGGGGTATATATGGAGTATATAGAGAGTGTATATAGTATATATGGGGGTATATATGGAGTATATAGAGAGTGTATATAGTATATATGGGGGGTATATATGGAGTATACACAGACACTACAGTAGGTACTCATGTGGTACACAGATTAGTCCTGTCAATGTAAGAAGGTTCTCCTAATGACAACTCGTTATGTGTATAAAAGACACCTGTCCACAGAATCTCTTTCTTCCATCCAATCCTCACCATCATGGGGAAGACCAAAGATCTGTCAGAGGACGTCGGGGAGAAGATTGTAGACCTGCACAAGGCTGGAATGGGCTACAAGACCATCAGCAAGAAGCTTGGTGAGGAGGAGACAACTGTTGGAACGATTATTCACAAATGGAAGAAATACAAAATAACCATCAATCGTCCTCAGTCTGGAGCTCCATGGAAGATTTCTCCTCATGGGGTGAGGATGGTCATGAGAAAAGTGAGGGATCCGCCCAGAACTACATGGGAGGAGCTTGTGAAGGATCTCAAGGCAGTTGGGACCACAGTCACCAAACAAACCATTGGTAACACAATACACCACCATGGATTGAAATCCTGCAGCGCCCGCAAGGTCCTCCTCAGGAAGACACATGTAGAGGAGGGATGATCTGATAATCAGAGTCCTCTATAGGTGTGTCCCGGGGAGACGGCAGAAAGTCCAGAACTTTCCATCCATCTGGAAAAGTCTCCGCCCCCTGCGCTCATATCAGCATCTCTGGCAGTGTTTGCGTTCCCCTCATTATCTCCATCAAACAATCGGGGGGGCGGAGCTCTATTGTCTGCAATCTGATGGAATATCTCAAGGACAAACCCCGCCCACTCCTCCCGCGTCCTTCCAGCTCCACAAACATCGCTCAGCCACCTCTCGCCATAACCGATCGATCTCCCTTATAATCAATCCTTCTTTGTTTTGTTTCATTGCTGCCAATTAAAGAGCCAAATCTTATAGAGGAACTCCGGACACGAGGATCGAGAACTGAGCCAATCCTGTGATCTCCTCCGGTGACAACACCAGAGCCCAACTCCACAAATCAACTTCCTGTGTCACCGCCAGCCAATCAGCATGAAGAGGATCGAGGAGAGCTGTGCAGTGTGGAGGGGGGAGGGGAGCCTGGATCAGGAGAATTATAAAGAGTTCACCTTTAATCTCTCCTCCTCCTCATCCTCATCCTCCCTCCTCATCCCTCCTCCTCATCCCCATCCCCCTCCTCCTCATCCCCATCCCCCCTCCTCCTCATCCCCATCATCCCTTCTCATCCTCATCCCTCCTCCTCATCCCCATCCCCCTCCTCCTCATCCCCATCCCCCCTCCTCCTCATCCCCATCATCCCTTCTCATCCTCATCCCTCCTCCTCATCCCCATCCCCCTCCTCCTCATCCCCATCCCCCCTCCTCCTCATCCCCATCATCCCTTCTCATCCTCATCCCTCCTCCTCATCCCCTCCTCCTCATCCTCATCACCCTCCTCATCCCTCCTCCACTCATCCTAATCCCTCCTCCTCATCCTCATCATCCCTCCCCAACTCATCCTCATCCCTCCTCATCCTCATCCCTCCTCCTCATCACCATCCCCCCCTCCCTCTCATCCTCATCATCCCTCCTACTCATCCTCATCCCTCCTCATCCCTCCTCATCCCCCTCCCCTACTCACCCTCATCCCTCCTCATCCCTCCTCCTCCTTATCCCTCCTCCCTCCTCATCCCTCCTCATCTCATCCCCTCCTCCTCATCACCATCCCCCCTCCTCCTCATCCTCATCATCCCTCCTCCTACTCATCCTCATCCCTCCTCCTCATCCCCACCCCCCCTCCTCCTCATCATCTCTCCTCCTACTCATCCTCATCCCTCCTCATCCCTCCTCCTCCTTATCCCTCCTCCCTCCTCCTCCTCATCCCTCCTCCTCATCCCCATCCCCCTCCTCATCATCCTCATCATCCCTCCTCCTACTCATCCTCATCCCTCCTCCTCATCCCCATCCCCCCTCCTCATCATCCCTCCTCCTACTCATCCTCATCCCTCCTCATCCCTCCTACTCCTCATCCCTCCTCCTCCTCATCCTCATCCCTCCTCATCCTCATCCCTCCTCCTCATCCCCATCCCCCCTCCTCCTCCTCATCATCCCTCCTCCTACTCATCCTCATCCCTCCTCATCCTCATCCCTCCTCCTGATCCCCATCCCCCCTCCTCCTCATCCTCATCATCCCTTCTTCTCCTCCCTCCTCCTCCTCATCCTCCCTCCTCATCCCTCCTCCTCATCCCCATCCCTCATCCCTCCTCCATCCCTCCTCCTCCTCATCCCCATCCCTCCTCATCCCTCCTCCTCATCCTCCCTCCTCATCCCTCCTCCTCCTCATCCCTCATCCTTCCTCATACTCATCCCTCCTCATCCTCATCCCTCCTCCTCATCCCTCATCCTTCCTCCTCCTCCTCCTCCTCATCCCCATCCCTCCTCATCCCTCCTCCTCCTCATCCCGCCTCATCCCTCCTCCTCATCCCCATCCCCCTCCTCCTCATCCCCATCCTCCCTCCTCATCCCTCCTACTCATCCCTCCTCCTCATGCCTCCTCCTCCTCATCGTTCCCGATCCTCATACCTCATCCCTCCTCATCCTCCCTCCTCATCCCTCATCCTCATCATCCTCATCCTCATCCCTCCTCCTCCTTATCCCCATCCCTCCTCCTCATCCCTCCTCTTCATCCCTTCTCATCCTTCTTCCTCCTCATCCCTTCTTTCCCTTTGTAGATCATTCCTCCCCCTCCTCTGCAGATCATTCCTCCCCCTCCTCTGCAGATCATTCCTCCTGCTCCTCTGCAGATCATCCTTCCTCCTCTGCAGATCATTCCTCCCCCTCCTCTGCAGATCATTCCTCCTGCTCCTCTGCAGATCATCCTTCCTCCTCCTCTGCAGATCATCCCTCCCCCTCCTCTTCAGATCATCCCTCCTCCTCTGCAGATCATCCCTCCCTCCTCCTCTGCAGATCATCCCTCCCTCCTCCTCTGCAGATCATCCCTCCTCCTCCTCTGCAGATCATCCTTCCCTCCTCCTCTGCAGATCATCCCTCCTCCTCCTCTGCAGATCATCCCTCCTCCTCCTCTGCAGATCATCCCTCCCCCTCCTCTGCAGATCACCCCCCCTCCTCTGCAGATCATTCCTCCCTCCTCCTCTGCAGATCACCCCTCCCCCTCCTCTGCAGATCATCCCTCCCTCCTCCTCTGCAGATCATTCCTCCCTCCTCCTCTGCAGATCATCCCTCCCTCCTCCTCTGCAGATCATCCCTCCTCCTCCTCTGCAGATCATCCTTCCCTCCTCCTCTGCAGATCATCCCTCCCCCTCCTCTTCAGATCATCCCTCCCTCCTCCTCTGCAGATCATCCCTCCCCCCTCCTCTGCAGATCATCCCTCCTCCCATTCTGCAGATCATTCCTCCCCCTCCTCTTCAGATCATCCCTCCTCCTCTGCAGATCATCCCTCCTCCTCCTCTGCAGATCATCCTTCCCTCCTCCTCTGCAGATCATCCCTCCTCCTCCTCTGCAGATCATCCCTCCCCCTCCTCTTCAGATCATCCCTCCCTCCTCCTCTGCAGATCATCCCTCCCCCCTCCTCTGCAGATCATCACCCCCCCTCCTCTGCAGATCATCCCTCCTCCCCCTCTGCAGATCATTCCTCCCCCCTCCTCTGCAGATCATCCCTCCTCCCCCTCTGCAGATCATTCCTCCCCCCTCCTCTGCAGATCATCCCTCCTCCCCCTCTGCAGATCATTCCTCCTCCCCCTCTGCAGATCATCCCTCCCCCTCCTCTGCAGATCATCCCTCCCCCTCCTCTGCAGATCATCCCTCCTCCCCCTCTGCAGATCATTCCTCCTCCCCCTCTGCAGATCATTCCTCCTCCTCCTCTGCAGATCATTCCTCCTCCTCTGCAGATCATCCTTCCCTCCTCCTCTGCAGATCATCCCTCCCTCCTCCTCTGCAGATCATCCTTCCCTCCTCCTCTGCAGATCATCCCTCCCTCCTCCTCTGCAGATCATCCTTCCCTCCTCCTCTGCAGATCATCCCTCCCTCCTCCTCTGCAGATCATCCTTCCCTCCTCCTCTGCAGATCATCCCTCCTCCTCCTCTGCAGATCATCCCTCCTCCTCCACTGCAGATCATCCCTCCTCCTCTGCAGATCATCCCTCCCCCTCCTCTGCAGATCATCCCTCCTCCCCCTCTGCAGATCATTCCTCCCCCCTCCTCTGCAGATCATTCCTCCCTTCTCCTCTGTGGATTATGGAGGATTGTGATGGAATGTTCTGTCTTTGATTCCCTGATTGGGGGGGGATGTTGGATTTGAGGTCATGTGACCCGGGAGGACCGTGTTATAACTGGCACACCGCAGACGCCGCGTTCTTATCCTCTCCCGGTTTGATGTGGGTGATGCCATTGTCTTGTCAGCCCCGGGCCGACGCCTTCACTGCCACCTGCCAGGACTTGTACCCAACGCCCGCCAAAAATCCCCAATAAAAGATTCCGAGACAAGTTCAGAACTGCCAGCGAGGTCGTCCCTGCCTAGAACAGCGCCTGCTAGAGGTCACGGAGCTTCCATGAGATTGTCCATCCGGGGTGACCAATCAGAATACAGTCGCCAATTCTGTATGGTGGTGGAATGCGGTTCCTCCATTGGTTGCAATGCCATGGGAAAAGATGTAAGCCTCAGCCTGATCTCCAGCCAGACCACGCCCCCAACGCATTTCGCTCCACCCTCTGGGGCCTAATCATAGGAAAAGATCCATAAGCCTCAGGCAGCCTCAGCCTGGGCTCCAGCCAGACCACGCCCCCAACATGTTTCACTCTGCCCTCTGGGGCTTAATCATGGGAAAAGAATCCTAAGCCTCAGGCAACCTCAGCCTGGGCTCCAGCCAGACCACGCCCCCCAACGTGTTTCGCTCTGCCCTCTGGGGCCTAATCATAGGAAAAGATCCATAAACCTCAGGCAACCTCAGCCTGGGTTCCAGCTAGGCCATGTCCCCAACATGTTTTGCTCCACCCACTGGGGCTTAATCATGGGAAAAATCCATAAACCTCAGGCAACCTCAGCCTGGGCTCCAGCTAGACCACGCCACCAATGCGTTTCACTCTGACCACTGGGGTTTAATCATGGAAAAATATGCCTAAACCTCAGGCAACCTCAGCCTGGGTTCCAGCCAGGCCGTGCCCCCAACATGTTTTGCTCCACCCACTGGGGCTTAATCATGGGAAAAGATCCATAAACCTCAGGCAGCTCCAGCCAGGCCATGCCCCCAACATGTTTCAGTCCGCCAATTGGATCTTAATCATGGGAAAAGATCCATAAGCTGCACATCATGAAGCAGACCCCTGTGCATGTAATATGAATGGCAGCCTCCAGCCAGACCACGCCCCCAACATGTTTCGCTCTGCCCACTGTAGTTTATTCATGGGAAAGATCCATAAGCCTCAGGCAGTCTCAACCTGGGCTCCAGCCAGACCACACCCCCATGTTTCACTCCGCCCTCTGGGGCTTTATCATGAGAAAAGATCCATAAGCCTCAGGCAGCCTCAGCCTAGGCTCCAGCCAGACCACGCCCCCAACGTGTTTCGCTCTGCCCACTGGGGCTTAATCATAGGAAAAGATCCATAAGCCTCAGGCAGCCTCAGCCTAGGGCTCCAGCCAGACCACGCCCCCAACGTGTTTCGCTCTGCCCACTGGGGCTTAATCATGGGAAAAGATCCATAAGTCTCAGGCAGCCTCAGCCCAGGCTCCAGCCAGACCACACCCCCAGAGTGTTTCGCTCTGCCCACTGGGGCTTAATCATGGGAAAAGATCCATAAGTCTCAGGCAGCCTCAGCCCAGGCTCCAGCCAGACCACACCCCCAACGTGTTTCGCTCTGCCCATTGGGGCTTAATCATGGGAAAAGATCCATAAGTCTCAGGCAGCCTCAGCCTGGGCTCCAGCCAGACTACCTCCCCAGCGCGTTTCGCTCCAACCCTTGTGCAGTGCTAGTAGATCCAGTCACCTCCTCCTCGGGGGTTTACCCTGGTCAGGATACGCACATCGCCTCGTAAATCTCCACCGCGCTCAGCAAATTATGGATTCTTGTTGCCGTGTTCCAACAACGTCCATCCTGTATATTTAGGACGACTTTCCGCGTATTTCCTCCACCCAGATCCGCTGACGCTGAAGGCGGAGTTTACACTTTGTATAATTTTCTCACTGACACTTTGTAACTCTCCAGACGGAACGTTCCAGAGCTGGAGAAGGAAGGCGGAGCTTGGCGGAGCGATCGGTTCCAGTCGTCTCTCTGTGTCCGGGCGCTCGCCGCACGCTGGATCCTCATCTGGAAACTTCTGGTCTCCTGGCAGACATTGGCTCCCAGTCCTCTTCATGACGTTCACCTGATCAGAGCCCCACCCCCTTTCCTGTGATTGGGGCCCCAGGATCATGTGACAGGCGGAAGGAGAGCGTGTTTGTTATGGTTACATGAGGAATCGGATTGGCTTTATTCCGTAATAATTTCCAGAGGAGAGCCAAGAACACGGCGTTCCCAGCCGGAGCCAGGCGGGCGTTCCTCCAGCTCGCAGCAAAGACATCTGTGCCCCGGGGAGGGGGAGGGGGAGTCAAATGAGAATCATTTATCCAGAAAATTCATTCAGTAACTTTGTGTCACTTTTCACAATTCAATCTTCCCTGACCCAAAAATACATCTCTAAGGGCTCGTTCACGTGTGAAGAGCGATCAACACTCAGATCACTTTTCAGAGGTGTTTGACAGGCAGTGAGGAGGTAGTGTGTATTCCTCCCACTGACACCAATGATGGGGCACTATTCCTCTCACTGACACCAATGATGGGGCACTATTCCTCCCACTGACACCAATGATGGGACACTATTCCTCCCACTGATACCAATGATGGGACACTATTGCTCCCACTGATACCAATGATGGGACACTATTCCTCCCACTGACACCAATGATGGGGCACTATTCCTCCCACTGATACCAATGATGGGACACTATTCCTCCCACTGACACCAATGATGGGGCACTATTCCTCCCACTGATACCAATGATGGGGCACTATTCCTCCCACTGATACCAATGACGGGGCACTATTCCTCCCACTGATACCAATGACGGGGCACTATTCCTCCCACTGATACCAATGATGGGACACTATTCCTCCCACTGATACCAATGATGGGACACTATTGATCTTTTATTAAAAGAATCAAGCAACCAATTTTATACAAAAGTAAAAAACAAAACCATAGTACAAAACTTCAACAGAAATCCAAGGAATACACATCCATGTTCAGAATATATACAATATATACATAATCCACTACCAAAATTATTTACATAAAGCAGCAGAGAGGGCCTAAGAGGCACAACCCATCACCTATGTACGCAGCCATTTATCAAAAATTAATCCAAAAAAAATAATAATCTAGGGTGATAAGAGACAGACAGCCACACCCGGGAAAGAGACTCCTGGCAGTCAGGGAGGCTTGAAACCCCTCCACGCCTTCAACCAAGCCCCCTGACTCCGCTTGTCCCTCTCGAGCACCCGAATCTTCTCCACCTCATGCAGAATGTCATACACCACCACCTCGACAGGAAGGATTTTACGCCGAATGCAGACCTGACACCGTGCGTTCCAAGTGAAATAACGGACTATTAGGCTAACTAGAAAAAGTGTATCTAAACAAAAAACCCCACCAGTATTGAATGCTCCGTACACCCACTCAGCATAACCCAGCCTGGAGAGGAAAGGGACACCGAGGGCCCGTCCCACCTGTTTGTACACCTCTATGTTAAAAGGGCAATGAAGTAGAAAATGGTCCATAGTCTCCTCCTCACCTGCACACTCCTCCCGAGGACAGCTACGATCCACCCCACTGCGGAATTTCAAATTGCCCCTAACATAGAGTCTCCCATGGAAGCACAACCAGGCCAGATCCCTGAATTTAGGAGGTACTCTGTCCAAATTAATAAGTCTTAACCCTGCCCTCAAAACTGGGCCTGGGCAATCCCTTAAGGCCAGTGGGTCATGAAAGACTTCGCTCAAGACTCGACTCATAAGGACTTTCCTCGGAACCGATCTGAGATCTTCAGCAGACAATCGCCACTGCCGTAGTAACTTCAGGCACGGAGCGACATAGGCTGGTAGCTGACCACGATGACCCCTGAGATTCTTCACTTGGCCACCTTCTTCCCAAAGTCGTAGAAAAGGCCTAAACCAAGATCTAAATATGCCTGCCCATCCAGGAGGTCCCACTGCAAGCATATTACCAATGTTAAACTTGAGAAAAAGCAGTGAGAAGAAAAGAACTGGGTTGACCATACCTAAGCCACCCTCCCTCCTGGCTAGATAGGTGACATTCCTCTTGATGGGGTTCAGTCTGTTCCCCCACAACATCTGGAAGAACACACTACTGACCCTAGCATAGAGAGACACTGGCAAGATGCAGACAAAGCTGACATACAAGAAGATTGGAATCAGGTAAGTCTTAATCAGATCAACCCTTTCCCTCATAGATAACTTCCATCTCTTCCAGCTGACCACCTTAGTATTGGCAATTTCCAGTCTGCCTTCCCAGTTTTTGAGGCCATAATCGCCAGGTCCAAATTCAATGCCTAGAATCTTAATTCTTTCCTGGGGCACTGGAAAGGTGTCCGGGAGATCAAACCCCTCACCTTCCTTTCCCATCCAGAAAACTTCACTCTTTTCCTGATTGATCTTGGAGCCTGATGCTTCAGAATACCGTGATGTCAGAGAGACCACCTCCTCTGCTTCATCCGCCCCAGTGACAATCACCGACACATTGTCCGCATAGGCAACAACCCTCAAAAGCGGCTCACCCGGGAGCCCCACTGGCACCCCCACACAACATGCCGCTCTCTAGCCTCCTGATGAAAGGGTCGATTGCAAACACATAGAGCAGGGGACTCAGGGGACAACCCTGGCGCACCCCGGAGCCAACCTCAAAGGACTGCCCAACCCAACCATTAACAAGAGGAAAGCTTTCTGCCCCCTTATACAAGACTTTTAACCAATCGACAAAACCACCCGGCAGACCATACTTACTAAGGAGCAACCACAGGTACTCATGGTTAACACGATCAAAAGCCTTTGCCTGATCCAATGTCAGCAAATACTTTCCCCAGCCTGCAGCCCTGCACCGCTCCAAGGCCTCCCGGACAGCTAAAACTGCTGTGAAGGTGCACCTACCCTGGACCGAACAGTGCTGATGGCGAGAAAGCGAAGACTCTGCTACTGACGATAGGCGCCAGAAAAATATCTTTGCCAGTATCTTTCTATCGACATTAAGAAGGCTGTTGGGGAGCCAATTCTCAATCATCGAAGGATCTTTACCCTTTGAAAGAAGAATCACAGCTGAGTGCCTCATGGAAGGGGGAAGTACCCCCTCAGCAAAGCAACTGTTAAAAACCTCTACCAAATGTGGGGCCAGAATAGGCTTAAAAGCTTTGTAAAACTCAGCCGTCAAGCCATCCGGTCCAGGTGACTTTTTGATGGCAAACTGTTCAATTGCCCTTATCACCTCTTCAACTGTGATCTCCTCTGTCAAAATCATCAATGGGACATCTTCATCATTTAGACCTGGAGTAGAGTCCAAAAAGCTTTCCATCTTGTCACGGTCAAGCTCTTTCCTCCCAAGAAGGTCAGCATAAAAGGACCTCACGACCTCCAGAATCCCTGACCTGGACTTTGTCAAGGAACCTGTACTGTCCTTAAGGCCAATGACCGTTTTAACAGCTACACCTTGTTTGCAGTTCTGGTAAGGGTCAGGCGAGTGGTACTTCCCATAGTCCCTCTCCAGAACCAAAGAGGCATGCCGGTCATATTGACACTTCCTGAGAAGGAGTTTCACTTTGGAGATTTCCCCAGGATCTCCTCCTCTCGAGACAAGAATATCCAGCTTCCTCTGTAAACGTTGGTAGGTCATGTATTTATTAAACTGCTTTCTATTGGCTAGGCCCCTGAAGAATCCAGCGATCCTCTTTTTGGTCAGCTCCCACCACTCAGCCTTGCTGCTACAAAAGTCCAGGATGGTCACCTGTGCCTGAAAGAATTCCTCAAAGGATTGTCTAACATGTTCTTCCTTGAGTAGAGTCGAATTCAATCTCCAGATGCCCTTACCCCTCTGAGGGGCGTCTGAAGCATTCAGGACCACAGATAGCATACAGTGATCAGAGAACTCTACTGCCTGCACCACTGGTGTGAGAAAGCAGACGTCTCCTTCAAAAAAAACCTATCTATTCTACTCTGACTATTACCTCGATGAAAGGTGAACCCGGTGTCATCCGGGAGGTGCTTAATGTGCATATCCACAAGACCAGCATCCCTAACCATACTATTTAAAAAAACGCTATCATATCCCAGCCTGTCCTTGAAGTCCTTCCTGTCCTTGGGCCTAGTTACTGTATTAAAGTCACCTCCAAAGACCACTTGCCGGTATGTAAAAAGAAATGGCTTGATCCTTGTAAAAAGGCATTTCCTGTCCCACTTTGTGTGCGGCCCAAAGACATTAATTAGGCGCAGGTCCTGCCCTCCCACAAGGACGTCTAAGACCATACATCTCCCAATCTCCACCTCAATAACCCGCCGGACAGTTACCATGCCGGTTTTAAACAACACCGCCACACCGCCGTAAGGCTCGGCCGCAAGAGACCAGTAAGATGGACCATACCTCCACTCTCTCTTGGCCATATGAATATCTGCCAAGGAGGTGAGCCTAGTCTCTTGCAAAAATAAAATTTCAGCATCTAATTGGCTGAACAAAAAGAAGGCCATAGAACGAGCTCTTACTGACTTAATGCTGGCGACATTTATTGTCACCACTTTTAACGGAGGGGGAACCGCCATTTGGGTTATTGGGTGGTTTGCTTCTTAGCTCCCCTCTGCTGCTCATCACCAGAAGCCTCTCTCTTTCTTGAGGCCGCCTCAAACTCCATTTCGGAATCAGAACTTCGCTCCGAAGAAGCTCCAGATGAAGAGATATCCCAATTAGAGGACCTATAACGGTTGGAGACAGGTACTGGAGCCGTCCTCACCACCTGCTTCTTCCGCTTCCCAACCTTCCTTCTCTCCTCCAGGTACTGCAGGTCCGCTTCAGAGATGCCCTTATCTCCTGTTTTTTTCTGTGAAGTCTTTCCACAAGACTCCTTTAGAGAGGAAGAAGCAACCTTTTTAGTACATGTTACCACTCCTGGTGGAGGGGGTGCTCCCTTTGAGTCAGACTTAGCAGGGGTAGACTCCTGGGGGGTAACTGACTCGGGGGGCACAGACTTGGAAGGTTCTGACACATGAGGAGAGGGTACAGTAGGCTGGGGGGACACAGAGACAGATACAGAAGGAATACTTACACACAGGAGGGGTGGCCACAGGACCTGGGGAGGGATCCTGAGCAGGACCAGGGGAGTTAGTCACCGCAGAGGAGGATGGTACACCAGGGGCATCACCCTCCATCCCGTCCAGCCTTGACATGTCATCAATTACCTCCTTCTCCAAATTGTGCCAGGCTTCAGGACACCTGCTGTAGGGGTGGCCAAGGCGCAGGCACAGGTTGCACCTGATCATTTCGGTGCAGTCCTTGGCCATATGACCCTGACCCCGACACACTGAACATATCAAGGCTGAACAGGAAGAGCTCAAATGCCATTTTTCTCCACAGCGGTGACACAGCTTCGGCTGACCAGGGTAAAAAACAGTCATCCTATCCCTCCCTATAAAAGCTGAGGAGGGCAGGTGACGGACAACATTCCCATCCCTGGCAACCTGACTGTTACTGACCAACCCCCAGTCCAGATGTTACGCTCATCAAGTATTTTATCGGGCTTAGTCAATACCTCACCATAGTTCTTTAACCAGACCTCTAGGTCCCGAGCAGGAACACTCTCATTGGTGAGAATAATTGTGATTTTTTTCACTGTAGACCTTTGTGAAACCGCCACTGGGGCCAGACCTTCCCATTCGGGTCTTGACCTGCACCGAGCCTCATATCGCTCCCAGAACAGGTCAAGACCCTCTGGCCTGGTGAAACTAATGGTATAATCCCGTGTCCCAGCAACATGTATTAGAGCATACAGATCGTTTGCCCCAAAACCCATCTCCAAAATCATGTCCACCACCGCACGCCATGCTGGAGGGATTGCACCACCTTCCCATTTAAGAATCACAACATTTCTTCTCGGACCCCCAGCAGAAGCCAGAGACCCAAGATCAGATCCTGGGGCTGCTCAAAGTGGTAGGCCGCAGGGGGAAAACCCGCTTGGGGGCGGAGCTACCAGGAGCAGAGCGTACCACCTGAGCAAATGTAGGCTTATCAGGGCCAAGGCCCCACACTGATGTAACATTAGTCTGTACATTACTATTATTATTATCTACTGGAACGGAGTTGGTAGGACTGTCCATCACACTTGAACTGGGACCATTGTTCATCACACTTGTACTGGGATAATCAGTCACACAAACATTCACATTCCCATCAGGAATAGTCACAGTTTCTGACGTAATACCAGCTGTCTCCTGAAGCTGTGCTGTAGAGTCTTCAGCAGCTGTGGGGCAAACAGCTTTAGACTCAGCTAAAGGGGGGTTAATTGGTTCTGCTGAATCTTGTAGTTCCTCTGCAGGAATGTCATTTTTTAGATGCATTTTTTGCTGCACTGCAGCATCAGCAGGCACAGCATTGCTACACATGAGATCAGCAGCCTGATTGTCACTAGGCACATTGTCTGTATCAGTCACAAAAACAGTTTTATGCACCAAATGAGGCTTGACGGGCTTTACCTTGTCAGGCACATTATCTGTCATGTCCTCCTCATGGAACACCAGCCGATCTTCCCGTATAGGAGACTCCATTGCTTGGATTACCCTGAGCATGCCTCCTGAGTCCTGGGAAGGCATGGGGCTGCTTACCTCTCCCTGAGGGGGCAGGGGGTCTGAACTGGGGGTCTCCTCCTCCACCTCCATCTTTGTCATCCTGGCAAACCTTCTGTCATTGCGGAATTTTTCCTTAAATGGCCCATCTCTGCCTTCCATCATGGCCACAATGGTCTCCTGGTGTTCCACCCGGACCTTGGCCAGTTGGATCTCCGGATCCATGGACCCACGTCTCTGGCTGTGTAAGCCCTCACGCTGTCTTCTCAAGAGCTTCACCTCCACTCTCAGTTTATAGAGCTTGTCTCTTTCTCTATTCAGGACCTTAATCCCGGCCACCACTTGCTCCCGAATGGCCTCTGAGCCTTCATCCTCACCAGAGGTAGAGAGATCCCCAGCCATGATGTGTACAGGGGCAGGCATGTTACCTGATGGCCCAGGAGATGGCTGAGAGCTTCCAGCAGGAGAGACCCTGCTGGCCTCCATGGCTTCCCCAGGAAGGAGCCAGGAGGGCTGGGAGAGATTTCACCACCACTCCCCTCTCACACGGATCACCTGCAGCAGCTCCAGAGAGACAGCCTCCTCCTAACACACCTGTGTTTCAATGATGGGTGGGGCACTATTCCTCCCACTGATACCAATGATGGGGCACTATTCCTCCCACTGATACCAATGATGGGGCACTATTCCTCCCACTGACACCAATGATGGGGCACTATTCCCCCCCACTGATACCAATGATGGGACACTATTCCTCCCACTGACCCCAATGATGGGGCACTATTCCTCCCACTGACACCAATGATGGGGCACTATTCCTCCCACTGATACCAATGATGGGGCACTATTCCTCCCACTGACACCAATGATGGGGCACTATTCCCCCCCACTGATACCAATGATGGGACACTATTCCTCCCACTGACACCAATGATGGGGCACTATTCCTCCCACTGACACCAATGATGGGACACTATTCCTCCCACTGACACCAATGATGGGACACTATTCCTCCCACTGACACCAATGATGGGACACTATTCCTCCCACTGATACCAATGATGGGACACTATTCCTCCCACTGATACCAATGATGGGACACTATTCCTCCCACTGACACCAATGATGGGACACTATTCCTCTCACTGATACCAATGATGGGACACTATTCCTCCCACTGATACCAATGATGGGACACTATTCCTCTCACTGATACCAATGATGGGACACTATTCCTCCCACTGATACCAATGATGGGACACTATTCCTCTCACTGATACCAATGATGGGACACTATTCCTCCCACTGATACCAATGATGGGACACTATTCCTCCCACTGACACCAATGATGGGACACTATTCCTCCCACTGATACCAATGATGGGACACTATTCCTCCCACTGACACCAATGATGGGACACTATTCCTCTCACTGATACCAATGATGGGACACTATTCCTCTCACTGATACCAATGATGGGACACTATTCCTCCCACTGATACCAATGATGGGACACTATTCCTCTCACTGACCACCAAGCCTATGGCATTGTTTATTCTTCTCCGATGTCGGGGCATCTTCTACTCTCACTGGCCCTTTGTTTGGAAGGTTTGGAGACCTCTGATCTAGAACCTCGCTGCCTAGTCCTTGCAGTAAGTGGTCACAAAATAATCTGCTTCCTGTAGACATTGTATGTGTGTTGCGTGTTGTACACGTGTTGCCAACGCACTATATTTTGCCGGAATCCACCAGCAATGAGAACTTCTTCCAATCAAACAATGAGGAGGGTCCCGTCCTCAGACAGTCTGCAGTCTCTCAGAACTCTCCCATAATCCTCTGCTTCCAGTAATCCCAGTAAGAGGATAATTACTCCCAGTGACTCTTCTCTTCCAGCATTACACATGAAGGGACAGGACTTGGTCCGCCCGGAGCGCTGCGGTTCTGTTATTTGTCTCCTGGAGTCATAGAGTTAAATCTTCTTTTTATTGTGAGGCGGAGTTCAGATCAGAGAAGTCCGCACTGTACAACGCCACCGCTACTGATTCCACAGAACATGATGCAATGCCGCTCACTTCTTACTCCGAGGAAGGAGATTATCCTGAATTTACATCCTTGTAGTTACCAAACAAAACGTTACAAAGAAATTTCTGTGCGGTCAACAGAAACCGGAGAGACACCCAGAGCCAGAAGAACAATGGGGGGGGGGGGGGCAACTCAGACTGCATTCTATACATACTGTACATACCTACAACACTCATATATATTATATATACCCTCACCGGACACTTCATTAGGTGCCCCTTACTAGTAGTGGGTTACATAGTTACATAGAAGGTGAGGTTGAAAAAAAGACACAAGTCCATCAAGTCCAACCTATGTGTGTGATTATGTGTCAGTATTACATTGTATATCCCTGTATATTGCGGTCATTCAGGTGATTATCTAATAGTTTCTTGAAATGATCAATGTTCCCGCTGAGACCACCGCCTGTGGAAGGGAATTCCACATCCTTGCTGCTCTTACAGTAAAGAACCCTCTACGTAGTTTAAGGTTAAACCTCTTTTCTTCTAATTGTAATGAGTGGCTACAAGTCTTATTAAACTCTCTTCTGCGAAAAAGTTTTCTCCAAATTGTGGGGTCACCAGTCTGGTATTTATATATTGTGGGGTCACCAGTCCGGTATTTATATATTGTGGGGTCACCAGTCCAGTATTTATATATTGTGGGGTCACCAGTCCGGTATTTATACATTGTGGGGTCACCAGTCCGGTATTTATATATTGTGGGGTCACCAGTCAGGTATTTGTATATTGTGGGGTCACAAGTCCGGTATTTATATATTGTGGGGTCACCAGTCCGGTATTTATATATTGTGGGGTCACCAGTCCGGTATTTGTATATTGTGGGGTCACTAGTCCGGTATTTATATATTGTGGGGTCACCAGTCCGGTATTTATATATTGTGGGGTCACCAGTCCGGTATTTATACATTGTGGGGTCACCAGTCCGGTATTTATATATTGTGGGGTCACCAGTCAGGTATTTGTATATTGTGGGGTCACAAGTCCGGTATTTATATATTGTGGGGTCACCAGTCCGGTATTTATATATTGTGGGGTCACCAGTCCGGTATTTGTATATTGTGGGGTCACCAGTCCGGTATTTATATATTGTGGGGTCACCAGTCCGGTATTTATACAATGAAATCATATCCCCTCTCAAGCGTCTCTTCTCCAGAGAGAATAAGTTCAGAGCTCACAACCTTTCCTCATAACTAAGATCCTCCAGACCCTTTATTAGCTTTGTTGCCCTTCTTTGTAGTCGCTCCATTTCCAGTACATCCTTCCTGAGGACTGGTGCCCAGAACTGGACAGCATACTCCAGGTGCGGCCGGACCAGAGTCTTGTAGAGCGGGAGAATTATTGTTTTATCTCTGGAGTTGATCCCCTTTTTAATGCCAATATTCTGTTTGCTTTATTAGCAGCAGCTTGGCATTGCATGCCATTGCTGAGCCGATCATCTACTAGGACCCCCAGGTCCTTCTCCATCCTAGATCCCCCCAGAGGTTCTCCCCCCAGTCTATAGATTGACTTCAGATTTTTGCCACCCAAATACATTATTTTACATTTTTCTACATTGAACCTCATTTGCCATGTAGTCGCCCCTCCCCCATTCATTTGTTCAGATCTTTTTGCAAGATTTCCACATCCTGCGGAGAAGTTATTGCCCTGCTTAGCTTAGTATCGTCTACAAATACAGAGATTGAACTGTTTATCCCATCCTCCAGATCGTTTATGAACAAATTAAATAGGATTGGTCCCAGCACAGAACCCTGGGGGACCCCACTACCCACCCCTGACCATTCTGAGTACTCCCCATTTATCACCACCCTCTGAACTCGCCCTTGTAGCCAGTTTTCAATCCATGTACTCACCCTATGGTCCATGCCAACGGACCTTATTTTGTACAGTAAACGTTTATGGGGAACTGTGTCAAATGCTTTTGTAGAATCCAGATACACCACGTCTACGGGCCTTCCTTTATCTAGATGGCAACTCACCTCCTCATAGAAGGTTAATAGATTGGTTTGGCAAGAACGATTCTTCATGAATCCATGCTGATTACTGCTAATGATACCGTTCTTATTACTAAAATCTTGTATATAGTCCCTTATCATCCCCTCCAAGAGTTTACATACTATTGATGTTAGGCTAACTGGTCTGTAATTCCCAGGGATGTTTTTTGGGCCCTTTTTAAATATTGGTGCTACATTGGCTTTTCTCCAATCAGCTGGTACCATTCCAGTCAATAGACTGTCTGTAAAAATTAGGAACAACGGTCTGGCAATCACCTGACTGAGTTCCCTAAGTACCCTCGGATGCAAGCCATCTGGTCCCGGTGATTTATTAATGTTAAGTTTCTCAAGTCTAATTTTAATTCCTTCCTCTGTTAACCATGGAGGTGCTTCCTGTGTTGTGTCATGAGGATAAACACTGCAGTTTTGGTTACTGAAGCCCCCCGATTCCCTCGTGAAGACTGAGGAGAAGAATAAATTCAATACCTTCGCCATCTCCCCATCCTTTGTAACCAGATGTCCTTCCTCATTCTTTATGGGGCCAATATGGTCTTTTTTTTTATAATTCCTTCATGTGTAAAAGTCATAGTCGTACATAAACACCAACCATATAGAAAGATAGCCTAATACATTGTCAATATAACCTTCAACATATGAGTAGCTAACAGAAAAACAGTCGTTGAAAATGAACGTTGTAGTAATCCTACATCTTGAAGGCCAATATGGTCTGTCCTCCCTTTTTTACTGTTTACATACTTAAAGAATTTCTTGGGATTTTTTTTTGCTCTCCTCCGCTATGTGTCTTTCATGTTCTATCTTAGCCATCCTAATTGCACCCTTACATTTCTTATTGCATTCTTTATAAAGTCTGAATGCTGAGGATGATCCCTCAACCTTGTATTTTTTGAAGGCCTTCTCCTTTGCTTTTATATGCATTTTTACATTGGAGTTAAGCCATCCAGGACTTTTGTTCGCTCTTTTAATTTTTTTACCCAATGGGATACATTGGCTAATGCCCTTATTTAATATGCTCTTAAAGCAAACCCATCTCTCCTCCGTATTCTTTGTTCCTAATATTTTATCCCAATTTATGCCTTTTAGCAAGGTTTGGGTTTGACCCCCTTTATTGGGTCCCCCTTGCTAGTAGTGGGTTGGACCCCCTTTATTAGATACACCTTGCTAGTAGCGGGTTGCACCCCCCTTTATTAGGTCCCCCTTCCTAGTAGCGGGTTGCACCCCCCTTTATTAGGTCCCCCTTGCTAGTAGCGGGTTGGACCCCCTTTTGCCTTCATTCTTGGTGGCAGAGATACAACAAGGTGCTGGAAACGTTCCTCAGAGATTTTTCTCCACAGTGACCTGATAACATCACACAGTTGCTGCAGATTTGTGGGCTGCACATCCATGATGCCAATCTCCTGTTCCACCACATCTTAAAGGTGCTCTATTGGATGAGATGTGGTGAGTGTGGAGGCCATTGGAGTACAGGGACCTCATTGTCCAGTGGTGAGATGATTGGAGCTTTGTGACATGGTGTATTATCCTGCTGGAAGGAGCCATCAGAAGATGGGGACACTGAGGTCATAAAGGGATGGACATGGTCAGCAACAATACTCAGATAGGCCATGGTGATTAAACCCCATCCCCCACACCATTACACCCCCACCACCAGCCTGAATCCAGACTCATCAGACCAGGCAACGTTTTTCCAATCTTCTATTGTCCAATTTCGGTGATCCTGTGCTGATTGTAGTCTCAGATTCCTGTTCTTAGCTGACAGGAGTGGCACCCTGTGCGGTCTTCTGCTGCTGTAGCCCATCTGGACCACCATGGCTTTGCCAAAACTTGCTTTGCCCCTGTGAGCAGGAACGTCAAGAGAGGAAACTGGGTATTTGTACGTTCTGATGGCCCTCGGGTGACTTTCATTTACCCGTGACCCCAAACAGTGTCCGACCTTGCCAGGATTATCACTTATTATGGGGGATGAGAGAGCTTGTGATGACGGAAACTTTCCAGCATGATGCCAATGTTCTGCCATTCAGAGGTATTTACTGAGATAGGTTATGAGAACAATCTATTCATTGCTACAAATCTCAGGAGGAGGACAACTGACCAGGAACTCCGGAGGGAACATTCGCTGTGGTTAGGCGCTGGTTGGAGGGGGGGGGGGATTTTTCAGCTTCTTCCCCGTATTGGATACACACGTCCCATATACAATCCCCTCCTGGGATAACGAGCTCAAGAGCGGAATATCCAGGAGAACATGTGATAGGAGAGGTCACCTGACTGTATCCAGATAATTATACACCAACCCCCTCCCCCATCACACATATATAAAAAATATATCTCACCTCCCCTCCCGGGGGAGCCAATAGCAACGAGCGGCACAGCGATCCTCCCACAAACAGCTGACACTCATTTCCTGAGTGACACAATCATCACATATGGAGGTCGGATAACAATCCCAACAATGCAGTACTGCGCTCCACTATGGGGGGGCGCTATACAGAGAAACTGAGGAGTCACCCAGATCCTAATATCTGGGAGTGTCCTGTAAAATATATCTTATATCTGGAGAGCGGTGATGTCACTGTATAATATATCTTATATCTGGAGAGTGGTGATGTCACTCTGTATAATATATCTTATATCTGGAGAGCAGTGATGTCACTCCTGTATAATATATCTTATATCTGGAGAGTGGTGATGTCACTCTGTATAATATATCTTATATCTGGAGAGCAGTGATGTCACTCCTGTATAATATATCTTATATCTGGAGAGCGGTGATGTCACTCCTGTATAATATATCTTATATCTGGAGAGCGGTGATGTCACTCTGTATAATATATCTTATATCTGGAGAGTGGTGATGTCACTGTATAGTATATCTTATATTCTATGGGTTCTGTGTCCGGATATTGATGGGCCTGGGTGATGTTTCAGAGATCAGATCACATATAACGCTCCTCTTCCTCTGATTGGTCGGAGCGGTGGGCGGTATTGCAGACATCTGGGTACGATTGGGTAACGTGTCCTTTACATTGTTGCAGTTGGTTGCTGAGCTGTGATGAATCGGGTATGATGATCCTCATTGGGTGTTATACCGGAATGCTCACACTCCACCATTTATAATACATGTATATGGGGGGGGGGTATACAGACGGGTGATGGGGGGGGGGGTATACAGACGGGTGATGGGGGGGATATTACATGGAAGGTTGGGATGGAATACGGCTCGCTCGCTCGCTGAGGACTCTCCCGTCCTCACATTCCTCGGAGGAGTGGATCCAGATGTCCTCATGTTGGGATAAATTCCACATTTCTAAGAACTGGACCTGAAGATGAAGTTTTGGTGACTTTTTCTTTTATAAGTAATCACCAGGGGGCGCTCCTTCCCTGAACGAGGGGGGTCCAGTGTGCTGACATCTGCTGAGTTCCTGGAAATCTTCGGTCCTCTCCGCCTCGAGTTCAATTCCAGGTATGGATTTTAGTTTATAGTTACATAGTTCCAGTTTGGACCAATATAAATATTCCTGTACCATACATGAGGGGGCGCTATGGAGGCAGAGAACCATTGTAGTAATCGATGCTCCTGTGTTCCGTGTGCCCGCCTCCATTGGAACCACAGGGGGTTGCTCACCATTCACAGAACACATTGCTTTTTTCTCTGATTGGATGAGGTTGAGATTGTGATGTCACTGTCCCACCTCTCCACCTGGTCCAATCAGAGAGCGCTTTGCACCCACTGAGAAAAATACCGCACGTTCTGTGATTGACGCCTGTGCTGAATGAGTGACCTCCTATGGATACTATGCCATATGGCACCCAGAGGACAGTGGCATAGAAGCTGTAGTAGCGACTTTAGTAGCAGCAACTACTAAAACGATTCTCCGCCTCTGCTATGACATGTGTGTGCTCTCATTGGTCCAAGCTGGACCTTTACAACTATGTAACAAATTCCATACCCAGAGGTCAGCTTTAACATCAACTAGAAAGGATGACCATTTATTTCCTCTTCCTGAACAACATCGAAACAACATCTCTACCAATAGACCAACTACTCCAAACCACCATGGCGGCCACCCTTGACTTTCCCACAACCCCCAGCTACTGGGGACATGGCTGTGCTCCTGCACCACATATCTGTACGTAAAACTCCTCCATATCGTCCTACAGTATCAGATCTCCTCTACTTGGCTCATTCATCTCCTCCATAATGTCCTACAGCATCAGATCTCCTCTGCTTGGCTCCTTCGTCTCCTCCATAATGTCCTACAGCATCAGATCTCCTCTACTTGGCTCATTCATTTCCTCCATAATGTACTACAGCATCAGATCTCCTCTACTTGGCTCATTCATCTCCTCCATAATGTCCTACAGCATCAGATCTCCTCTACTTGGCTCGTTCATCTCATCCATAATGTCCTACAGCATCAGATCTCCTCTGCTTGGCTCCTTCGTCTCCTCCATAATGTCCTACAGTATCAGATCTCCTCTACTTGGCTCATTCTTCTCCTCCATAATGTCCTACAGCATCAGATCTCCTCTGCTTGTCTCCTTCGTCTCCTCCATAATGTCCTACAGCATCAGATCTCCTCTACTTGGCTCATTTATCTCCTCCATAATGTCCTACAGCATCAGATCTCCTCTACTTGTCTCCTTCATCTCCTCCATAATGTCCTACAGTATCAGATCTCCTCTACTTGTCTCCTTCATCTCCTCCATAATGTCCTACAGCATCAGATCTCCTCTACTTGGCTTCTTCATCTCCTCCATAATGTCCTACAGCATCAGATCTCCTCTACTTGGCTCATTCATTTCCTCCATAATGTACTACAGCATCAGATCTCCTCTACTTGGCTCCTTCATCTCCTCCATAATGTCCTACAGCATCAGATCTCCTCTACTTGTCTCCTTCATCTCCTCCATAATGTCCTACAGCATCAGATCTCCTCTACTTGGCTCGTTCATCTCCTCCATTATGTCCTACAGCATCAGATCTCCTCTACTTGGCTCCTTCATCTCCTCCATAATGTCCTGCACAATCAGATCTCCTCTACTTGGCTCCTTCATCTCCTCCATAATGTCCTACAGCATCAGATCTCCTCTACTTGGCTCCTTCATCTCCTCCATAATGTCCTACAGCATCAGATCTCCTCTACTTGGCTTCTTCATCTCCTCCATAATGTCCTACAGCATCAGATCTCCTCTACTTGGCTCCTTCATCTCCTCCATAATGTCCTACAGCATCAGATCTCCTCTACTTGGCTCCTTCATCTCCTCCATAATGTCCTACAGCATCAGATCTCCTCTACTTGGCTTCTTCATCTCCTCCATAATGTCCTACAGCATCAGATCTCCTCTACTTGGCTCATTCATTTCCTCCATAATGTACTACAGCATCAGATCTCCTCTACTTGGCTCCTTCATCTCCTCCATAATGTCCTACAGCATCAGATCTCCTCTACTTGGCTCCTTCATCTCCTCCATAATGTCCTACAGCATCAGATCTCCTCTACTTGGCTCATTCATTTCTTCCATAATGTACTACAGCATCAGATCTCCTCTACTTGGCTCCTTCATCTCCTCCATTATGTCCTATAGCAGTGATGGTGAACCTTGGCACCCCAGATGTTTTGGAACTACATTTCCCATGATGCTCATGCACTCTGCAGCGTAGCTGAGCACCATGGGAAATGTAGTTCCAAAACATCTGGGGTGCCAAGGTTCTCCATCACTGTCCTATAGCATCAGATCTCCTCTACTTGGCTCCTTCATCTCCTCCATAACGTCCTACAGGATCAGATCTCCTCTTTAAAGCTCCTTAATTTCCTGCATTAAGTTCTGCAGCATCAGATCTCCTCTACGTAGCTCCTTCTTCTCCTCCATAATGTCCTACAGGATCAGATCTCCTCTGCTCGGCTACTTCATCTTTTTCATAAAGAATTGGAGACACTGTGCTGGGTTCAGGATATTGTAGAACATGAACAGATAACAGAGAACATTTGTCACTGTAACCCTAGTTGGCAGGATTGGACCCAGTTTGCTGGTAATTGACCTATCTGTAGGTAATAAACATATATATAAAAGTCAATGGGTGAGGTGCACAGAACGGTCTCTTGGAAATATTGTGCAAGCAATCTAGTCCTTCCCAAGGACTAAAATATGAAAAATGAAAGAGGATTGCTGCACAAAGGATAAAAATGTATTTATAAAAGCTAACATCACATCAAGCATTTTCAGGTGACGTTTCGGGCTAGCAATGATATTGCCCTTCTTCAAGACCACATACCTGATATATATACTGTATATATACACATTATCTCACAAAAGTAAGTACACCCCTCAGTGACATTTGTGTGAATCTTTTCTTCTCTCTTTTCATGTGACAACACTGAAGAAATGACACTTGTCTACAATGTAAAGTAGTGAGTGTACAGCTTGTATAACAGTGTAAATTTGCTGTCCCCTCAAAATAACTCAACACACAGCCATTAATGTCTAAACCGCTGGCAACAAAAGTCAGTACACCCCTAAGTGAAAATCTCCAAATTGGGCCCAAAGTATCAAATATTTTGTGTGGCCACCATTATTTTCCAGCACTGCCTTAACCCTCTTGGACATAGAGGTCACCAGAGCTTCACAGGTTGTCACTGGAGTCCTCTTCCCCTCCCCCATGATGACATCACAGAGCTGGTGGATGTTAGAGACCTTGCGCTCCTCCACCTTCCGTTTGAGGAGGCCCCACAGATGCTTAATAGGGTTTAGGTCTGGAGACATGCTTGGCCAGTCCATCACCTTTACCCTCAGCTTCTTTAGCAAGGCAGTGGTGGTCTTGGAGGTGTGTTTGGGGTGATTATCATGTTGGAATACTGCCCTGCGGTCCAGTCTCTGAAGGGAGGGGATCATGCTCTGCTTCAGTATGTCACAGTACATGTTGGCATTCATGGTTCCCTCAATGATCTGTAGCCCCCCAGTGCCGGCAGCACTCATGCAGCCCCAGACCATGACACTCCCACCACCATGCTTGACTGTAGACAAGACACACTTGTCTTTGTCCTCCTCACCTGGTTGCCCCCACACACGCTTGTCACCATCTGAACCAAATACGTTTATCTTGGTCTCATCAGACCACAGGACATGGTTCCAGTAATCCATGTCCTTAGTCTGCTTGTCTTCAGCAAACTGTTTGTGGACTTTCTTGTGCATCATCTTTAGAAGAGGCTTCCTTCTGGGATGACAGCCATGCAGACCAATTTGATGCAGTGTGCGACGTATGGTCTGAGCACTGACAGGCTGACCCCCCACCCCTACAACCTCTGCAGTAATGCTGGCAGCACTCATACGTCTATTTCCCAAAGACAACCTCTGGATATGATGCTGATCACGTGACCTCAACTTCTTTGGTGGACCATGGCGAGGCCTGTTCTGAGGGGAACCTGTCCTGTTATACCACTGTATGGTCTTGGCCCCCGTGCTGCAGCTCAGTTTCAGGGTCTTGGCAATCTTCTTATAGCCTAGGCCATCTTTATGTAGAGCAACAATTCTTATTTTCAGATCCTCAGAGAGTTCTTTGCCATGAGGTGCCATGTTGTACTTCCAGTGACCAGTATGAGAGAGTGAGAGCGATAACACCAAATTTAACACACCTGCTCCCCATTCACCCCTGAGACCTTGTAACACTAACGAGTCACATGACACCGGGGAGGGAAAATGGATAATTGGGCCCAATTTGGAGAGTTTCACTTAGGGGTGTCCTGACTTTTGTTGCCAGCGGTTTAGACATTATTGGCTGTGTGTTGAGTTATTTTGAGGGGACAGCAAATTTACACTGTTATACAAGCTGTACACTCACTACTTTACATTGTAGCCAAGTGTCATTTCTTCAGTGTTGTCACATGAAAAGATAGAGGAAAAGATTTACACACATGTCACTGAGGGGTGTACTTACTTTTGTCAGATACTGTATATATAAATATATGAGAGTGTATATCTGGACAGGACCATAGGTGATGTACTGGAAATGTCCCAGACCGGACTGGTATACAGCAGGAGAATGTGTATAGGATACACAAAAGTGCAACAGGATATAAACCCCCTTAGACTTCATTGGCAGAAAACAGATCAGATCATAGATAGGTTAAAAGGCAACCACACCACTTTTATATGTGCCAGTTGAAAATATGATAAGAGGATGGGCTAAGTAGGCTAGGTAGGCTAGGTGCGCCTTTTCTCTTATCATATTTTAAACTGGCACATATAAAAGTGGTGTGGTTGCCTTTTAACCTATCTATGATCTGATCTGTTTTCTGCCTATAAAGTCTAAGGGGGTTTATATCCTGTTGCAGTTTTGTGTATCCTATACACATTATATTTTGGATGTTGGCAGCCTCATACACTCACCTGAACACCACCGCTCCACCAGCAGGAGAAGGGATTATATAGACCATTGTCAGCCAAGGTTCCTCCAGAGTTACCTTTTGGTTTCTTCAGCTGTGGTTGGGTAATCGTCCATTGAATGGTGCATAGTCAGAGCCAACCCCTCTTGGCAGAGCCAGCTCTTTGACATCTCTCACCCTTGCCGCTGTCTTTATTGGTGGCATTCTGACCACCACTCTAAGGGGACAATCTTTTTACTGGCCACCAGTGTAAGGGACATTTTGCCCCACTGACCTACAACTAAATGGTTTAGACCTTAATTATTTCAAGGGGTCCTCTGGGGGTAAAAAGGTTGAGAACGTCTGATGTAGGCCGGTATATGAAGTATGGCATGCTGGGAGTGCAGTGCACCGCGCTCCTCTGAGGACTCGCTGGAGTGCCACATCAGAAGCAGCTCATCCCGAAAGTTACATCAGCCGCCATATACGTAGAGAAAGGTCCCAAACACCACACACCTAGCACAGCCATTGGTAAACCGGTGAAAGCAACCTCAGCCAGCTTCATCCAAAGCCACACACCAACGCGTTTCATCCCACCCAGGGGACTTAGGCAGGGTGAAACGCGTTGGTGGCGCGGGTTTGGATTAAGCTGGCTGAGGTTGCTCTCACCTGTTTACCAATGGCTGTGCTAGGTGTGTGGTGTTTGGGATCTTTCCCTATGCACATCCACAGTATGTGAGGAGTTAGAGGGACTCAGCCAGTACCCCATCATAGGAAACACCGAATGGATTTACAGGAGCTTGATTTATGGGGGATCAGCTGCCATATGATATACACATCCAAACCTCACTGTCATGATGGATCAGGGAGTGGATGAAGGTAGGTATGCATACAGGTAAGTCTGCTTGGGGCTGTCCAGTGGGGCCATCTCCGGGGCCGGAAATAGTGATATACATTATAATCTGCAGCCTGCGGGCAGAAGGACAAAGACCCCCCCCCCCCCCTGGAGCCTTGTAGTGACCATGAGATGTAATACCAGTCCGGGGGCCCCTCCCCCATCCTTGTATAATTTACATTAAAGTATAACAGGCTGACAGGCGTGAATTAGAAGAGTCACATGAGAGGTGGAGCGCGGTATACGATGGAGAGCCGCCAGATCAGGACATGTAATCCCGTGTCTGGGTGTGGAGGGCGCCGCCGATTATATTATATAATCAGATTATCCCCAATCTGTGCCACACAGGAAGCGGGGGAGCAACGTCCGATGGGAAATGCCATGTGCCTATAGAGAGAGATATATATAGATAGAGAGATATAGAGAGATATATAGATAAAGAGATATAGAGAGATATATATAGAGAGAGAAATATAGAGATATATATAGATAGAGAGATATAAAGAGATATATATAGAGAGATATAGAGAAATATAGAGAGAGAGATATAAAGAGATATAGATAGAGATATATAGAGAGATATATAGATACAGATATCCACACAGATAGGGATGCAAAGATACAAATAGAGACACTGTATATACATATTGATACATACAGTATATAGGTAGAGCTAGAGATTTTCATACACATACATATAGAGATATACAGTATATAGGTAGAGATACATGCAGTAGATATAGATACATATATATTATGTATATGGATACAGATATTGATATAGTTACAGGTGTTAGTGGACCTCTTCTCTTCCTCTCGTAGAAGATCAGGAGGTCCGGATTGGCCATGGTTGGGTGTGGTTTGGGTTGAGTAGGATTCGGTGGGAAGGGAACGGTGAAGGTGGGACTTCCCTTCCTATGATCAGTCCAGGTCTAGGCTCGCCACCTTTTCTTCAAGCCAAACCTGAACACTTTAGCGGCGCACAACAATTTTATTGTAAAGGGGGGAACACTGACTGTGGTCTCTGATATAAAGGGGTCGCTGCTCACCAAACCTCCCACTCACATCAGACTTCCCAGCTTCCCCCCTTGAATTGGGGTCCCTTCATGTTGGACCTCACTATGTGGCCGGACTGTGGAAACGTCCCACACATGGGGTATCGCTGTACTCAGGGGGAGGAGCAGAACGTATTTTGGGGTGTAATTGGAAGTTTGCATATACTGTGTGTGAGAAATAACTTGTTATTATGACAATTTTGTGTAAAAAAAAAAAAAAAATCTTCATTTTCCCAAGAATTGTGGGAAAAAATTACAACTTCAAAAACCTCCCCCCCCCCAGGCCTCCTACTAAATACCTTGGACTGTCTACTCTCCAAAAAGGGGGTCCTCTGGGGGGGATTTGTACTTTCCTGACTTGTTAGGGTCTCAAGAATTGGGATTCAGTGATCGGCACCACAGATTGTAGACTCTATAACTTTCACAAAGACTTAATAATATCCACTGATTTTGGTTATTTTTACCATAGAGATGAAGCCGTATAAATTGTGCCCAAAATTTATGAAGAAAAATGACTTATTTGCAAAATTTTATCATAGAAACTAAAAAAAAAAAGTTTTGTTTTTTTTCTAAATTTTCGCTCTTTTTTTCACTTATGTCTCAAACAATATAAAACTCCAGAGATGATAAAATACCAACAAAAGAAAGTTCTATTTGTATGAAAAAAATGATACAAATGTTGTTTGTGAACAATGTAGAATGACTGAGTAATTGTCATTCAAAGTGTGAGAGCTGAAAATTGTCCTGGGCAGGAAGGGGGGGTAAATGCCCCGGTATTGAAGGGTTAATCACCACGGCCCCCCCTGAGTATTTTTGGTGACCATGTCCATCCCTTTATGACCTCAGTGTCCCCATCTTCTGATGGCTCATTCCAGCAGGATAATGCTCCATGTCACAAAGCTCCAATCATCTCACCACTGGACAATGAGGTCCCTGTCCTCCAATGGCCTCCACACTCACCACAACTCATCCAATAGAGCATCTTTGGGATGTGGTGAGATGGGAGATTCCCATCATGGATGTGCAGCCGACAAACCTGTTTTTGGTTGGATTATTATTGAAGATCATGTTATTATTTTTGTAGTGGGGGGTGGGGTGTATGTTCATGTGGTTTTTGTTTCTTTTTTTGGTTGGGAATATATCTGGAAGATACCTGAAGCCCCCTCCCCCGCTCCTCCTCAGACTTGGTGTTTATTGGCCATGATTGGACCTGTAGTATCTGGACACGGATCTCCTTCTTTGTCCTGGAATGCGGTCCTCGTCCTCCCACGTGTTCTCCTGATGATATGACTGAAGAAGGAGTCATCTCCGTCCTCGGTGCAGCGCCATGTCTGGACGGGTATCACCCACGTCTGGTGTGAACTGCCATCTATGTATGGATGTGAGAAACGGATGCAGTTTCCATGGAGACGGCTACATCTCATACTTTATGTGGTCACCATGGAAACTGCATATGATGTACAGAGGATCCCCGCTGGGGGGCCTAGGACCCAGGGGGGCTCCGTATAGTAATGAGGACGATTCATTCACTTAGATGTGACCATTTATAGGCCGGAACTCTGATAATAGAGAAAATGTTCAGTCTGAGGTCAGAGGTCAGGGGTGGGGGGGTTCTGCACTGGGCATCAGTCTGATACCAACAAAGGGGTATGGGGGGGGGGGGCAGATGTGGAGGAAGGTCACAGAGAACAACCCCCCCCCCCCACCCAGCAGAATTTAGTTATCTACATTTCTGAAAGTTACCTGAGAGAGTGATTAGATGTAGCAGTGCAGATGTCCTGGAGCTCACACTACACACCACAGCTGAGAAACCGGAATGTCCGGATAGAAGAGCCAAGAATCCAGAGACTCTTCCTACAGGCAAGGTGTGATCTGCGTCCCACCTGAGGGGTACAACCCCCAACATCTGAGGAGCACAACTCCCAACATCTGAGGAGTACAACCCCCAACATCTGAGGAGCACAACCCCCAACATACATATCTGAGGAGTACAACCCCCAACATCTGAGGAGTACAACCCCCAACATCTGAGGAATAAAACCCCCAACATCTGAGGAATACAACCCCCAACATCTGAGGAGCACAACCCCCAACATACATATCTGAGGAGTACAACCCCCAACATACATATCTGAGGAGCACAACTCCCAACATACATATCTGAGGAGTACAACCCCCAACATCTGAGGAGTACAACCCCCAACATACATATCTAAGGAATACAACCCCCAACATCTGAGGAATACAACCCCCAACATCTGAGGAGCACAACTCCCAACATCTGAGGAGTACAACCCCCAACATCTGAGGAGCACAACTCCCAACATCTGAGGAGTACAACCCCCAAACTCTGAGGAGCACAACCCCCAACATACATATCTGAGGAGTACAACCCCCAACATCTGAGGAGTACAACCCCCAACATCTGAGGAATAAAACCCCCAACATCTGAGGAATACAACCCCCAACATCTGAGGAGCACAACCCCCAACATACATATCTGAGGAGCACAACTCCCAACATACATATCTAAGGAATACAACCCCCAACATCTGAGGAATACAACCCCCAACATCTGAGGAGCACAACTCCCAACATCTGAGGAGTACAACCCCCAACATCTGAGGAGCACAACTCCCAACATCTGAGGAGTACAACCCCCAACATCTGAGGAGCACAACCCCCAACATCTGAGGAGTACAACCCCCAACATCTGAGGAGCACAACCCCCAACATACATATCTGAGGAGTACAACCCCCAACATACATATCTGAGGAGCACAACTCCCAACATACATATCTGAGGAGTACAACCCCCAACATCTGAGGAGCACAACTCCCAACATCTGAGGAGTACAACCCCCAACATCTGAGGAGCACAACTCCCAACATCTGAGGAGCACAACTCCCAACATACATATCTGAGGAGTACAACCCCCAACATCTGAGGAGCACAACTCCCAACATACATATCTGAGGAGTACAACCCCCAACATCTGAGGAGCACAACTCCCAACATCTGAGGAGTACAACCCCCAACATCTGAGGAGCACAACTCCCAACATCTGAGGAGTACAACCCCCAACATCTGAGGAGCACAACCCCCAACATACATATCTGAGGAGTACAACCCCCAACATCTGAGGAGTACAACCCCCAACATCTGAGGAATAAAACCCCCAACATCTGAGGAATACAACCCCCAACATCTGAGGAGCACAACCCCCAACATACATATCTGAGGAGTACAACCCCCAACATACATATCTGAGGAGCACAACTCCCAACATACATATCTAAGGAACACAACCCCCAACATCTGAGGAATACAACCCCCAACATCTGAGGAGCACAACTCCCAACATCTGAGGAGTACAACCCCCAACATCTGAGGAGCACAACTCCCAACATCTGAGGAGTACAACCCCCAACATCTGAGGAGCACAACCCCCAACATCTGAGGAGCACAACCCCCAACATACATATCTGAGGAGTACAACCCCCAACATACATATCTGAGGAGCACAACTCCCAACATACATATCTGAGGAGTACAACCCCCAACATCTGAGGAGCACAACTCCCAACATCTGAGGAGTACAACCCCCAACATCTGAGGAGCACAACTCCCAACATCTGAGGAGCACAACTCCCAACATACATATCTGAGGAGTACAACCCCCAACATCTGAGGAGCACAACTCCCAACATACATATCTGAGGAGTACAACCCCCAACGTCTGAGGAGCACAACTCCCAACATCTGAGGAGTACAACCCCCAACATCTGAGGAGCACAACCCCCAACATACATATCTGAGGAGTACAACCCCCAACATACATATCTGAGGAGCACAACTCCCAACATACATATCTGAGGAGTACAACCCCCAACATCTGAGAAGTACAACCCCCAACATCTGAGGAGTACAACCCCCAACATCTGAGGAGTACAACCCCAACATACATATCTGAGGAATACAACCCCCAACATCTGAGGAGTACAACCCCCAACATCTGAGGAGTACAACCTCCAACATCTGAGGAATAAAACCCCCAACATCTGAGGAATACAACCCCCAACATCTGAGGAGTACAACCCCCAACAATTGAGGAGTACAACCCCCAACATCTGAGGAATACAACCCCCAACATCTGAGGAATACAACCCCTAACATACTTTTGGTAATATAGTGTATATCTGATTGGATGCAGTTGCTGTCTGTCTGACAATGTCCTGCTTGGCTCCTTCCTTGCTCAGTTGATATTTGTAGAGTCGGGGGGCTCCCGCAGTCTGATCCATCAGGAATGGGATGAGATCAGAGCCGTGTTATGGGGGGGCTTCACCTCCACCTCAGAGGAACGTCTCAACTATTCCTGTACCCCAACATCGGTCACCCCCAGACACTGCAGAGGGTATAACACTCGGGGGACACACCACCGAACCCCGAATATCTTTTATTGCTGATAGGAATTCTGGGAACACCCTGAGAACCCCACCCCACATCACCCCCCCACCCCCCCATCACCCCTTATCACCCCCCCATCACCCCTTATCACCCCCCCATCACTCCCCATCACCCCCATCACCCCCCCATCACCCCTTATCACCCCCCCATCACCCCCCCATCACCCCTTATCACCCCCCCCATCACCCCCATCACCCCTTATCACCCCCCCATCACTCCCCATCACCCCACATCACCCCCCACCCCCCCATCACCCCCATCACCCCTTATCACCCCCCCCCCATCACTCCCCATCACCCCCATCACCCCCCATCACCCCCATCACCCCCATCACCCCTTATCACCCCCATCACCACCCCCATCCCCCCCACCACTCCCATTACCCCCATCACCCCCCCATCACCCCCCATCACCCCCCATCACCTCTTATCACCCCCCCATCACTCCCCACTTTCATTCTCCTGTATCACACAAGGACTCCTCTATAAACATTTTCATTATTATTATTATATACTATCATATGTCCTTACAATATGGAGAACATCCTCCCGGATCCCTCTGGGGTCATGTAGAAGACCCCCCCTCCCCCCACTATAGACTGGATAGGCAGCAGGCTGGGGTAGGGGGGGGCACATGTTGCACCAAGAATGCCCCCCCCGTTGTGTTTGGCATTACTGCTCGCTGGATGAGACCCATTCCAGTCAGTGTGGCCATGCTGCCTCCATGTGCAGTGCGGTGCTTCAGGCTTTAAGGGGTTAATACAGGTGGGGAGGAGGTGAGACTTTGCCCCTCCCACTGCCCTATGAAAAGCGATGAAGAGGGGATTGGTTGGGACCCCTATTGTGTCCAACCAGTGAGATTCCCCTTCACTTCCTGTTTCGGAACCTCCAGCAGGAAGTGATAGATCTCCACAAAGCGAGGGGGTTTCCCTCATTGTTGTCACCTGAACATTTATTTATTTAAAGGATTTCCTCCTACCTTTCGTTTCTGTGACAACTCAAGAAATGTTGGGATTCTGGTAACGTCCTGAGACTGAGGGCGGGGGACACGGACAGAGGGTCCAACCCTCCTCCTCCTATAAAGGATTGGGCTTTCCCGGGATCCGATCCGAGTCCCCCCGGATATATTCTGTGTGCTCCAACCATCTCCCGGAGAATCCATCCTACTCACAGCTCTTACTGTGAAGAATCCTTCCCATACATGAAGGTTACCCCTTTCCTACAGATGCAGAGAGCGCCCCCTTCTGCTATTCTCACATTTTTATTCACAGAAATGACAGGAAGTGAAAGCCGTTTATAGGCCTGAAAATCTATTAACAAAACTTCTGTCACAGAACGTTTCCAAAGATGTCATCAAAGTTCTGACTCTGGAGGAAGACATTTCCCCTCGCGCAGCTGACTTCCTGTCCAAGGTCTCACTGCCCGCTGTGCCCTCTGCCAGGGACCTTCGATAGGAGATATTCCGTTCCTCAGAGGCTCCATTCTCCTGGGATAAGAGTGAGGTGACACTCCAGGTGTGAGAAGCTTATTTGGATGAACGCCCAGATTTGGCCATTCCTTTCCTTCCTCCCTCCGGCCTTCCCTTCAGTGTTGCACAGGTGTACCGGCTCCTCTCCGGGACTGAAATGTCTTCCTCTGATTTCTTCACATACTGTGAGCTTCTCACCATGTGCATCAGATGCTGCAACAAGTCAGATAGAGCTCCTCCCTCATTTCCTGGAGGACAGAAAATTACAAGAAATACCGATCAGGAACCCAGATATTTCCTTTTTTTTCGGATGGAATGGAGTACATAGTGATAAGGATGAGGCCATCACATGTTCATTCTGAGGAAATGATTTTCACACTTTAATATTTCTCCTTGTTGATGGGACATCAGGTAAGGCGGAAAGTCCCTGGGGGCAGTCAGGAAATGTCACGGGGTATGACATGTACCCCAAACTCACTAGCTGATGGGAAGAGGATTGCAGAGGAACAATGACAATGATCACCCCACCCAGAAGGAACTCAGACCACCAGAGACCAGGCCATGATGAGTCTACAGGAGGAGCTCTGATAACCAGAGACCAGACTATGGCGAGTCTACAGGAGGAGCTCTCACCAACAGAGACCAGACCATGATGAGTCTACAGGAGGAGCTCTGACCACCAGAGACCTGACCATGATGAGTCTACAGGAGGAGCTCTGACCACCAGAGACCTGACCATTATGAGTCTACAAGAGGAGCCCTGCCTACCAGAGATCGGACCATGATGAGTCTACAGGAGAAGCTCTGATAACCACAGACCAGACTGTGATGAGTCTACAGGAGGAGCTCTCTCCAACAGGGACCAGACCATGACGGTTCTACAGGAGGTGCTCTGACCACCAGAGACCAGACCATGATGAGTCTACAAGAGGAGCCCTGCCTACCAGAGATCAAACCATGATGAGTCTACAGGAGAAGCTCTGATAACCAGAGACCAGACTGTGACGAGTCTACAAGAGGAGCTCTCTCCAACAGAGACCAGAGCATGACGGGTCTACAGGAGATGCTCTGACCACCAGAGACAAGGCCATGATGAGTCTACAGGAGAAGCTCTGACCACCAGAGAACAGACCATGATGAGTCTACAAAAGGAGCCCTGACTACCAGAGACCAGACCATGACGAGTCTACAGGAGGAGCTCTGATCACCAGAGACCAGACTATGACGAGTCTACAGGAGGAGCTCTGACCAACAGAGACCAGACCATGACAGGTCTACAGGAGGAGCTCTGACCACCAGAGACCAGACAATGACAGGTCTACAGGAGGAGCTCTGACCACCAGAGACCAGACAATGACAAGTCTACAGGAGGATCTCTGACCACCAGAGACCAGACTATGATGAGTCTACAGGGGGAGCTCTGACCACCAGAGACCAGACCATAACAAGTCTACAGGAGGAGCTCTGGCCACAAGAAACCAGACCATGACAAGTCTACAGGAGGAGCTATGACCACCAGAAACCAGGCTATGATGAGTCTACAGGTGGAGCTGTGACCACCAGAGATCAAACCATAACAAGTCTACAGGAGGAGCTCTAACCACCAGAAACCAACCATGACAAGCCTATGGGAGGAGCTGTGACCACCCGAGACCAGACCATGAAAAGTCTACAGGAGGAGCTATGACCAGCAGAGCCCAGACCTTGATAACTCTACAGGAGCAGCTCTGACCACCCGATGCTTGATGGACAGCTATGACCCTTGTAAGATCAGCACCACCCCCCCTCCCCCCTACAGATTCTATGTACTGTAGGATATATGTTATACCCCCATAGTTATAGCCAACACTGTACCTGTGAAAAACATAATTTCTATACTCCAATAATTGGAAATGGGACTCCAAAATGTCTCTGGAACTGTGAAGGCGACCAATCACAGTGTGGCCTGTGTGTCTTATGTAACATTTCATAGATCTGAATGTCTTCTGTGTTTTTCACATTGTATATCTTCTGTTTGTTCCAATCAAGATCTGGTGGGGTGAGACGAGGACACAATCTAGGAAATCAGAGATCACATCCTGTACTTGGCATGGTGAAGGCGGAGGGTGTGAGCGGGCAATGTGATCGGAGATAGACACAGGGGGCACATGCCAAGACTGGGAGGACACACACTGGTAAGGTCTGTACAAGTATCTCATCTGTGTCCATGTGTGCCCATGTGCATATACAAAATATACAGAAGATGGCAGCCCTTTCCAGTTCATAGCTGTCTGTGGAGGGGAACATGGGTGGAGTAGTTCAGATGTACAAAAAATCCCGGCAATCTGAGGCAGCCGAGTTCAATTCTATTTTTACTTTTGTAACAAGAGCATACCTTGTCAGTTATATCCTGAACAATGCAGCCCTTCTGCAAAAAATCTGTGAGCAGTGTACCTGGAGATAACCAGGGAGAGGTGTACCTGGAGATAACCAGGAGTGGTGTACCTGGAGATGATCAGAAGCGGTGTACCTGGAGATAACCAGGAGAGGTGTACCTGGAGATAACCAGGAGAGGTGTACCTGGAGATGACCAGGAGCGGTGTACCTGGAGATAACCAGGAGCGGTGTACCTGGAGATAACCAGGAGAGGTGTACCTGGAGATAACCAGGGAGAGGTGTACCTGGAGATGATCAGGAGCGGTGTACCTGGAGATAACCAGGAGCGGTGTACCTGGAGATGACCAGGAGCGGTGTACCTGGAGATGATCAGGAGCGGTGTACCTGGAGATAACCAGGAGCGGTGTACCTGGAGATGACCAGGAGTGGTGTACCTGGAGATAACCACGAGTGGTGTACCTGGAGATAACCAGGAGAGGTGTACCTGGAGATGACCAAGAGTGGTGTACCTGGAGATAACCAGGAGAGGTGTACCTGGAGATGACCAGGAGAGGTGTACCTGGAGATAACCAGGGAGAGGTGTACCTGGAGATGACCAGGAGCGGTGTACCTGGAGATGACCAGGAGCGGTGTACCTGGAGATGACCAGGAGTGGTGTACCTGGAGATGACCAGGAGTGGTGTACCTGGAGATAACCAGGAGCGGTGTACCTGGAGATGACCAGGAGTGGTGTACCTGGAGATGATCAGGAGCGGTGTACCTGGAGATAACCAGGGAGAGGTGTACCTGGAGATGACCAGGAGTGGTGTACCTGGAGATGATCAGGAGCGGTGTACCTGGAGATAACCAGGGAGCGATGTACCTGGAGATGACCAGGAGCGGTGTACCTGGAGATGACCAGGAGTGGTGTACCTGGAGACAACCAGGAGCCGTGTACCTGGAGATAACCAGGGAGAGGTGTACCTGGAGATAACCAGGAGAGGTGTACCTGGAGATAACCAGGAGAGGTGTACCTGGAGATAACCAGGAGAGGTGTACCTGGAGATAACCAGGAGAGGTGTACCTGGAGATAACCAGGAGAGGTGTACCTGGAGATAACCAGGAGCGGTGTACCTGGAGATGATCAGGAGCGGTGTACCTGGAGATAACCAAGAGTGGTGCATATGGAGCTAGTCACACCTTTATTTGGGGTTATTCATGTTACAGGGGAGCTCGGAGTCTCACTGATTGCTGTACATGTGATCATACAGTTGGTACTCTCATAGACTGAAGTACAGCTGTATTGTTTTTTTTTTTATTGACTTAACTTGATGAACGTGTGTCTTTTTTATAACCTGATTTACTATGTACAGCGGCCCCTCAGCCGGCTCATATAAATTCAAATGTATGGAACTGAGCACTCTGCTATTATTATAATATTATACTCTGGATATGGACAAGTCCTCTTTTTCAGGGTGGAATATTTAGATTGTAATTTGTTTTTATACCATGAAGAGTTTTCATGTGTCATCTTACTGGACTGCCCCCTCCCCTCCCCTGTCTTTTCTGGAACCATCAAGGCTAAACAGGCCAAGGCAGGGGACATTAACACCATCTACTGTAGGAGGCCTCCAAAACATCTACAAAGAGATTTCCGCCCTCCAAAGAATTTAATAGAATAACGTCACCCAAAATAGTCTTCAGAGGCCAGCAATGACACACAATGCACCTCCTGTAGACCCATATAGGCCAGTGCCAATGGAAGCTCAGCTGAAACTAAGCTGGAGAGAGTTTCCTGTCCATGTCCTATCGAGTCTTCCTCAGACTCTGTCCCACTCCAACCAAAATTAATGTGCGTAACAACCACTCTAATATGAACAATACCTCAACCATTAGAGTCTTCGTAGGCTGCTCTCTCCCAATGTCAATGGCTGGTTTCTCTCAATGTCATGGACTGCTGTCTCTCAATGTTTATGGTCGATGTCCCACAAAGACAATGTCCAAGTCTCTCAATGTCATGGGACGCTGTCTCTCAAAGTTAATGGCCGCTGTCTTAGAATGTCAATGGCCAAGTCTCTCAATGTTAATGGTCGAGATCCCTCAATGTCGATGGCCAATATCTCTCAATGTCAATGGCCAGTTTCTCTCAATGTCATGGACTGCTGTCTCTCAATGTTAATGGTCGATGTCCCTCAATGTCAATGGCCAAGTCTCTCAATGTCATGTACATGTAAAAATGCAAAAACGTTGAGGAATATGAAAATTGTAAAAAATACATGGGTCTACTCATGTGCGCATGAATCAAACATAAGTATCAATATATAATATCTGCAAATCAAAATAAGTGTCCATATATAGTAACAGAAAATAAAATGTTGATCTAAAATTAGTCCAAAAGAGACACCTTGGGTGAATCCAACCAGAGTCAATGGTGTAAAAATGTGAGTGACACCCCATACAATATCCGCAAATACCCAATAATTGCGCTTACCGCAAGGCAAGCAAACACCAGCCTGTATCACGTCTTGATATAGAGAATCCAAATGGTGCTCTTAGACTGTGTTCATCATGGCTGAAGGAATGCAATGAGGACTCCAGACTTCCATCTCATAGACATGTAAATAAAAAGAAACTGGCCATAGTGTAATACTGCCAAACTAATTGAAGCTAAGGAAGGTAGGAAACTTACACTAGTGCATAAAGGTACAGCAGAAAAAGAAAACCCGGAGTGAACTCTAACAAGCTCCGTAGTGAAGATGAACCCCACACTCCGTGCAAATAATGCACTTACCCCAAGGCAAGCCAACCACAGCTTGTGTTCGATATCAGTCCACCACACCACAATATGTGATCCACCACCAGGCAAATAATGTGCTTACCCCAAGGCAAGCCAACCACAGCTTGTGTTCGATATCAGTCCACCACACCACAATATGTGATCCACCACCAGGCAAATAATGCGCTTACCCCAAGACAAGCCAACCACAGCTTGTGTTCGATATCAGTCCACCACACCACAATATGTGATCCACCACCAGGCAAATAATGCGCTTACCACAAGGCAAGCCAACCACAGCTTGTGTTCAATATCAGTCCACCACACCACAATATGTGATCCACCACCGGGCAAATAATGCGCTTACCACAAGGCAAGCCAACCACAGCTTGTGTTCAATATCAGTCCACCACACCACAATATGTGATCCACCACCAGGCAAATAATGCGCTTACCGCAAGGCAAGCCAACGACAGCTTGTGTTCAATATCAGTCCACCACACCACAATATGTGATCCACCACCAGGCAAATAATGCGCTTACCCCAAGGCAAGCCAACCACAGCTTGTGTTCAATATCAGTCCACCACACCACAATATGTGATCCACCACCAGGCAAATAATGCGCTTACCCCAAGGCAAGCCAACAACGGCTTGTGTTCAATATCAGTCCACCACACCACAATATGTGATCCACCACCAGGCAAATAATGCGCTTACCGCAAGGCAAGCCAACCACAGCTTGTGTTCGATATCAGTCCATCACACCACAATATGTGATCCACCACCAGGCAAATAATGCGCTTACCCCAAGGCAAGCCAACAACGGCTTGTGTTCAATATCAGTCCATCACACCACAATATGTGATCCACCACCAGGCAAATAATGCGCTTACCCCAAGGCAAGCCAACCACAGCTTGTGTTGGATATTAGTCCACCACACCACACTACGTGATCCACCACCAGGCAAATAATGCGCTTACCGCAAGGCAAGCCAACCACAGCTTGTGTTCAATAGCAGTATGAGAGATCCACTGGCGTTCTGGACTGCTTGCGGCAGGAACCGGGGGATACAGCAGGGACTCCAAAATGACATCTCACAAGCATGTGAATAAAAAGGAACTGGCCAAAGTGTAATACTGATAAAAACGATTTAATAAGTAAAAAGTAGAAACTCACATGAGTACATAAAAGTACAGCAAACAGCCGGCCGGCATAGCGAGCACCCGTTCACACTGAAAATGGCGATGACGTCAGAGCGTCAACCTCCCGACTACGTTTCACCACAAATGGCGTCGTCTGGGGGGAACAGGCGACGACACTCACATTTTTACACCATTGACTCTGGTTGGATTCACCCAAGGGGTCTCTTTTGGACTGATTTTAGATCAATACCTCACATTTTATTTTCTGTTAGTATATATGGACACTTATTTTGATTTGCAGATATTATATATTGATACTTATGTTTGATTCATGCGCACATGCGTAGACCCATGTATTTTTTACAATTTTCATATTCCTCAACGTTTTTGCACTTTTACATGTACTTTCTAACGGAAGCTTTTGGGATTGTTTCACGTGTTTCATTTTGTATTTAGCGCGGTTATTTCTTTTTTAATAGTTATTTTAGTGCACATCTCACTGTTTAACTGCTGCTTCTTGGGGGGGGGGGGGGTCGTTTTTATAGGTAGCGCAGTATTTCTTTGTGTTTTTTATGTTTTCTCAATGTCATGGGATGCTGTCTCTTAATGTCAATGGCCAAGTCTCTCAAAGTTAATGGTCGATGTCCCTCAATGTCAGTGGCCAAGTCTCTCAATGGCATTGGCTGCTGTCTTTGAATGTCGATGACCAATATCTTTCATTCTCAGTCGGTGTTGTCCCTCAATGTTGATGGCTAATATCTCTCAATGTCCATGACGGCCATCTCTCAATGTCCATGACGGCCATCTCCCAATGTCGATGGCCACCATTCTTCAATGTTGATGACCAATATCTCCCAATGTCGATGGCCACCATTCTTCAACGTTGATGACCAATATCTCCCAATGTCGATGGCCACCATTCTTCAACGTTGATGACCAATATCTCCCAATGTCGATGGCCATCATTCTTCAATGTTGATGACCAATATCTCTCAATGTCGATGGCCACCATTCTTGAACATTGATGACCAATATCTCTCAATGTCGATGGCCACCATTCTTCAACGTTGATGACCAATATCTCTCAATGTCGATGGTCACCATTCTTCAACGTTGATGACCAATATCTCTCAATGTCGATGGCCACCATTCTTCAACGTTGATGACCAATATCTCTCAATGTCGATGGCCACCATTCTTCAACGTTGATGACCAATATCTCTCAATGTCGATGGCCACCATTCTTCAACGTTGATGACCAATATCTCCCAATGTCGATGGCCACCATTCTTCAACGTTGATGACCAATATCTCCCAATGTCGATGGCCACCATTCTTCAGCGTTGATGACCAATATCTCACAATGTCGATGGCCACCATTCTTCAACGTTGATGACCAATATCTCTCAATGTCGATGGCCACCATTCTTCAACGTTGATGACCAATATCTCTCAATGTCGATGGCCACCATTCTTCAACGTTGATGACCAATATCTCCCAATGTCGATGGCCACCATTCTTCAACGTTGATGACCAATATCTCCCAATGTCGATGGCCACCATTCTTCAATGTTGATGACCAATATCTCTCAATGTCGATGGCCACCATTCTTGAACATTGATGACCAATATCTCTCAATGTCGATGGCCACCATTCTTCAACGTTGATGACCAATATCTCTCAATGTCGATGGCCACCATTCTTCAACGTTGATGACCGAAATCTCTCAATGTCGATGGCCACCATTCTTCAACGTTGATGACCAATATCTCTCAATGTCGATGGCCACCATTCTTCAACGTTGATGATCAATATCTCTCAATGTCGATGGCCACCATTCTTCAACGTTGATGACCAATATCTCCCAATGTCGATGGCCACCATTCTTCAACGTTGATGACCAATATCTCCCAATGTCGATGGCCACCATTCTTCAACGTTGATGACCAATATCTCCCAATGTCGATGGCCACCATTCTTCAACGTTGATGACCAATATCTCACAATGTCGATGGCCACCATTCTTCAACGTTGATGACCAATATCTCTCAATGTCGATGGCCACCATTCTTCAACGTTGATGACCAATATCTCTCAATGTCGATGGCCACCATTCTTAAACGTTGATGACCAATATCTCTCAATGTCGATGGCCACCATTCTTCAACGTTGATGACCAATATCTCTCAATGTCGATGGCCACCATTCTTCATCGTTGATGACCAATATCTCTCAATGTCGATGGCCACCATTCTTCAACGTTGATGACCAATATCTCTCAATGTCGATGGCCACCATTCTTCATCGTTGATGACCAATATCTCTCAATGTCGATGGCCACCATTCTTCAACGTTGATGACCAATATCTCCCAATGTCGATGGCCACCATTCTTCAACGTTGATGACCAATATCTCTCAATGTCGATGGCCACCATTCTTCAACGTTGAGGACCAATATCTCTCAATGTCGATGGCCACCATTCTTCAACGTTGATGACCAATATCTCACAATGTCGATGGCCACCATTCTTCAACGTTGATGACCAATATCTCTCAATGTCGATGGCCACCATTCTTCAACGTTGATGACCAATATCTCACAATGTCGATGGCCACCATTCTTCAACGTTGATGACCAATATCTCACAATGTCGATGGCCACCATTCTTCAACGTTGATGACCAATATCTCTCAATGTCGATGGCCACCATTCTTCAACGTTGATGACCAATATCTCACAATGTCGATGGCCACCATTCTTCAACGTTGATGACCAATATCTCTCAATGTCGATGGCCACCATTCTTCAACGTTGATGACCAATATCTCTCAATGTCGATGGCCACCATTCTTCATCGTTGATGACCAATATCTCTCAATGTCGATGGCCACCATTCTTCAGCGTTGATGACCAATATCTCCCAATGTCGATGGCCACCATTCTTCAACGTTGATGACCAATATCTCTCAATGTCGATGGCCACCATTCTTCAACGTTGATGACCAATATCTCCCAATGTCGATGGCCACCATTCTTCAACGTTGATGACCAATATCTCTCAATGTCGATGGCCACCATTCTTCAACGTTGAGGACCAATATCTCTCAATGTCGATGGCCACCATTCTTCAACGTTGATGACCAATATCTCACAATGTCGATGGCCACCATTCTTCAACGTTGATGACCAATATCTCTCAATGTCGATGGCCACCATTCTTCAACGTTGATGACCAATATCTCACAATGTCGATGGCCACCATTCTTCAACGTTGATGACCAATATCTCACAATGTCGATGGGGCCGTCTTTCAGTACTGATTATTCCCACACGTCTGACTCCACTTGAAAATGCGATAAGAATCAAAGAAGCTCCAGAGAATTCCATAAATGGAGATGTCCCACCACCGATTCCACAAAAATCCCAACTTCTCTCCTGAGGGGGGACTCAGGTCCAGCATTCAGCCAAAACATAGAACGGGCAGTGATGTGTGGTAAGCCAAAGCAACCAATCAGCATGCAGCTTCACCAGACAGACCAATGAAAACCAGGGGGGCCCTCCACTACTTAACCAGACAAACTAATGAGAATCAAGGGGCACTCTGCTGCTTCCCCAGGCAGACCAATGAGAATCAATGGGGCATTCCGATAACTCAAAGAGGGCTCTCTGTATAATGCTGATGATCACCTTTGCAGTATATCTGTTCTATGCCTTCATCTGCTGTTCTCACTAGGAGGACGGCACCATCTTTGTTCAGGCATCATCCAGGGTCACCATCTACTTCCTGGACTGAGATTGCGGCTCAGAGATGACACAATCATGTAAATCCTGGTTTCAATTCTTTGCTGTGTTCACAAATGACTGACACAGATCAGCCCCAGCTGCAGCCGCTCACCTTGTGACTTGCTGCAAAGTTACAATGTACAGTCTGATCACTGGGGGAGGGTAGACTGAGGAAATGACTCCTCCTCCTTCTACAAAGTTACAATGTACAGTCTGATCACTGGGGGAGGAGACTGAGGAAATGACTCCTCCCCGTTCTACAAAGTTACAATGTACAGTCTGATCATTGGGGGAGGGGAGACTGAGGAAATGACTCCTCCTCCTTCTACAAAGTTACAATGTACAGTCTGATCACTGGGGGAGGGGAAACTGAGGAAATGACTCCTCCTCCTTCTACAAAGTTACAATGTACAGTCTGATCACTGGGGGAGGGGAGACTGAGGAAATGACTCCTCCCCCTTCTACAAAGTTACAATGTACAGTCTGATCACCGGGGGAGGGGAGACTGAGGAAATGACTCCTCCTGCCTGCAGCAGACTGATGACATCATCACAGTCTAGACACAGTCACTGACCGGAGCTCCAGAACAGCTTTTTAATGATAGATGGTGGAGCTTTTCTGAACAAGGACTTATTAGGATAGTGACAGGTCTTCTTTTTAATGCTTGTGTTGTGTGGAGAGGAGCCCCCCCTCCCCCTCGGGTGTTGGGAGTTCTCACATTAGTTGCTGTAAACTTTGTACCGGATGATTGACATTTGTGAGCTGATAAGTTGTAATTGGTGTAATTAGTCCTGGCAGAGGGACAATCATCCTGACATGTTTCAGGTGATGGGAATTCCCAGAGATTTCCTTCTATGCAAACCGGCAGGAAGCCTCACCTCAGCCCCCAATCCCACTCCACACTCCTCGCCACATTTTATTATAGTCAGTAAATCTCTGCAGCATCAAAAATAGTCACCCCGACCCTCCATCATAGAAAATACCCCTCTCCATTGGGTACAGAACACTCCTCTGCACTGTGTACAGAACTCTCCTCTCCATTGGGTACAGAACACTCCTCTCCATTGGGTACAGAACTCTCCTCTCCATTGGGTAGAGAAGACTCCTCTGCACTGTGTACAGAACTCTCCCCTCCATTGGGTACAGAACACTCCTCTCCATTGGGTAGAGAACACTCCTCTCCATTGGGTAGAGAACACTCCTCTCCATTGGGTACAGAACACTCCTCTCCATTGGGTACAGAACACTCCTCCCCATTGGGTACAGAACATTTCTCCCCATTGGGTAGAGAACGCTCCTCTCCATTGGGTACAGAACATTCCTCCCCATTGGGTAGAGAACGCTCCTCTCCATTGGGTAGAGAATGCTCCTCTCCATTGGGTACAGAACAATCCTCCCCATTGGGTAGAGAACACTCCTCTCCATTGGATAGAGAACGCTCCTCTCCATTGGGTACAGAACATTCCTCCCCATTGGGTAGAGAACACTCCTCTCCATTGGGTAGAGAATGCTCCTCTGCATTGTGTACAGAACACTCCTCTCCATTGGGTACAGAACACTCCTCTCCATTGGGTACAGAACACTCCTCTCCATTGGGTAGAGAACACTCCTCTCCATTGGGTAGAGAACACTCCTCTGCACTGTGTACAGAACTCTCCTCTCCATTGGGTACAGAACACTCCTCCCCATTGGGTACAGAACACTCCTCTCCATTGGGTAGAGAACACTCCTCTGCACTGTGTACAGAACTCTCCTCTCCATTGGGTACAGAACACTCCTCCCCATTGGGTACAGAACACTCCTCTCCATTGGGTACAGAACACTCCTCTCCATTGGGTACAGAACACTCCTCTCCATTGGGTAGAGAACACTCCTCTGCACTGTGTACAGAACTCTCCTCTCCATTGGGTACAGAACATTTCTCCCCATTGGGTAGAGAACGCTCCTCTCCATTGGGTAGAGAACGCTCCTCTCCATTGGGTAGAGAATGCTCCTCTGCACTGTGTACAGAACACTCCTCTCCATTGGGTATAGAACACTCCTCTCCATTGGGTATAGAACACTCCTCTCCATTGGGTACAGAACATTTCTCCCCATTGGGTAGAGAACGCTCCTCTCCATTGGGTAGAGAACGCTCCTCTCCATTGGGTAGAGAATGCTCCTCTGCACTGTGTACAAAACACTCCTCTCCATTGGGTATAGAACACTCCTCTCCATTGGGTAGAGAACGCTCCTCTGCACTGTGTACAGAACACTCCTCTCCATTGGATATAGAACACTCCTCTCCATTGGGTATAGAACACTCCTCCCCATTGGGTACAGAACATTTCTCCCCATTGGGTAGAGAACGCTCCTCTCCATTGGGTAGAGAACGCTCCTCTCCATTGGGTAGAGAATGCTCCTCTGCACTGTGTACAGAACACTCCTCTCCATTGGATATAGAACACTCCTCTCCATTGGGTATAGAACACTCCTCTCCATTGGGTAGAGAATGCTCCTCTGCACTGTGTACAGAACACTCCTCTCCATTGGATATAGAACACTCCTCTCCATTGGGTATAGAACACTCCTCTCCATTGGGTACAGAACATTTCTCTCCATTGGGTACAGAACGCTCCTCTCCATTGGGTACAGAATGCTCCTCTCCATTGGGTATAGAACGCTCCTCTGCACTGTGTACAGAACGCTCCTCTCCATTGGGTACAGAACGCTCCTCTCCATTGGGTACAGAACGCTCCTCTCCATTAAGTATAGAATGCTCCTCTGCACTGTGTACAGAACACTCCTCTCCACTGGGTACAGAACACTCCTCTCCATTGGGTACAGAACGCTCCTCTCCATTGGGTACAGAACACTCCTCTCCATTGGGTATAGAACTCTCCTCTGCACTGTGCACAGAACGCTCCTCTCCATTGGGTACAGAACACTCCTCTCCATTGGGTACAGAACACTCCTCTATATTGGGTATAGAAGGCTCCTCTCCATTGTGTACAGAAGGCTGCTCTCCATTGGGTATAGAACACCCTCTCCATTAGGTAGGGAACACTCCTCTCCATTGGATAGAGAACACTCCTCTCCATTGGATAGAGAACACTCCTCTCCATTGGGTATAGAAAGCTCCTCTCCATTGGGTATAGAACGCTCCTCTCCATTCGGTACAGAACACTCCTCTCCATTGGGTAGAGAATGCTGCCCTCCATTCGGTACAGAACACTCCTCTCCATTGGGTAGAGAATGCTCCTCTCCATTGGTTAGAGAACGCTCCTCTCCATTGGGTATGGAACACTCCTCTCCATTGGGTATAGAACACTCCTCTCCATTGGGTTGAGAATGCTGCTCTCTATTGGGTACACACACTCCTCTATATTGGGTACAGAACGCTCCTCTCCATTGGTTAGAGAACGCTCCTCTCCACTAGGTAGAGAACGCTCCTCTCCATTGAGTATATAACGCTCTTCTCCATTGGGTATAGAACACTCCTCTCCATTGGGTATAGAACGCTCCTCTGCACTGTGTACAGAACGCTCCTCTCCATTGGTTAGAGAACACTCCTCTCCATTGGGTACAGAACACTCCTCTCCATTGGGTACAGGACACTCCTCTTCAATGGGTACAGAATGCTCCTCTCCATTGGGTACAGAACACTCCTCTCCATTGGGTATAGAACACTCCTCTCCATTGGGTATAGAACGCTCCTCTCCATTGGGTATAGAACACTCCTCTCCATTGGGTACAGAACGCTCCTCTCCATTGGGTACAGAACGCTCCTTTCCATTGGGTATAGAATGCTCCTCTGCACTGTGTACAGAACGCTTCTCTCCATTGGGTACAGAACACTCCTCTTCAATGGGTACAGAATGCTCCTCTCCATTGGGTACAGAACACTCCTCTCCATTGGGTATAGAACGCTCCTCTCCATTGGGTATAGAACACTCCTCTCCATTGGGTATAGAACGCTCCTCTCCATTGGTAAGAGAATGCTCCTCTCCATTGGGTAGAGAACGCTCCTCTCCATTGGGTAGAGAACACTCCTCTCCATTGGGTATAGAACGCTCCTCTTCATTGGGTAGAGAACGCTCCTCTCCATTGGGTAGAAAACGCTCCTCTCCATTGGATAGAGAACGCTCCTCTCCATTGGGTACAGAACACTCCTCTCCATTGGGTAGAGAACGCTCCTCTGCACTGTGTACAGAACACTCCTCTCCATTGAGTACAGAACGCTCCTCTCCATTGGGTACAGAACATTTCTCTCCTTTGGGTACATAGTCAGAGGGTGGGCCCCATAGTCAGTGGGTGGGCCCCATAGTCAGTGGGTGGGCACCATGGTCAGTGGGTGAGCCCCATAGTCAGTGGGTGGGCCCCATGGTGAGTGGGTGGGCCCCATAGTCAGTGGGTGGGCACCATGGTCAGTGGGTGAGCCCCATAGTCAGTGGGTGGGCCCCATAGTCAGTGGGTGGGCCCCATAGTCTGTGGGTGGGCCCCATGGTCAGTGGGTGGGCCCCATGATCAGTGGGTGGGCCCCATAGTCAGTGGGTGGGCCCCATGGTCAGTGGGTGGGCCCCATAGTCAGTGGGTGGGCCCCATGGTCAGTGGGTGGGCCCCATGGTCAGTGGGTGGGCCCCATAGTCAGTGGGTGGGCCCCATAGGGTGGGCCCCATGGTCAGTGCGTGGGCCCCATGGTCAGTGCGTGGGCCCCATAGTCAGTGGGTGGGCCCCATGGTCAGTGGGTGGGCCCCATAGTCAGTGGGTGGGCCCCATGGTCAGTGGGTGGGCCCCATGGTCAGTGGGTGGGCCCCATAGTCAGTGGGTGGGCCCCATAGGGTGGGCCCCATGGACAGTGCGTGGGCCCCATGGTCAGTGCGTGGGCCCCATAGTCAGTGGGTGGGCCCCATGGTCAGTGGGTGGGCCCCATAGTCAGTGGGTGGGCCCCATGATCAGTGGGTGGGCCCCATAGTCAGTGGGTGGGCCCCATGGTCAGTGGGTGGGCCCCATAGTCAGTGAGTGGGCCCCATAGGGTGGGCCCCATGGTCAGTGCGTGGGCCCCATAGTCAGTGGGTGGGCCCCATGGTCAGTGGATGGGCCCCATAGTCAGTGGGTGGGCTCCATGGTCAGTGGGTGGGCCCCATAGTCAGTGGGTAGGCCCCATGGTCAGTGGGTGGGCCCCATAGTCAGTGGGTGGGCCCCATAGTCTGTGGGCCGGCACCATGGTCAGTGGGTGGGCCCCATGGTCAGTGGGTGGGCCCCATGGTCAGTGGGTGGACCCCATAGTCAGTGGGTGGGCCCCATGGTCAGTGGGTGGGCCCCATAGTCAGTGGGTGGGCCCCATGGTCAGTGGGTGGGCCCCATGGTCAGTGGGTGGGCCCCATAGTCAGTGGGTGAGCCCCATAGTCAGTAGGTGGGCCCCATGGTCAGTGGGTGGGCCCCATAGTCAGTAGGTGAGCCCCATGGTCAGTGGGTGGGCCCCATGGTCAGTCGGTGGGCCCCATTGGGTAGGAGGCCTTCTCCTGTTCCTCTCCATAAGTCTGTGTCCTGGTTGGGTCTGTCACCATCATTATGATTGCAGACACTTATGGTCTTCAGGTGTGTGATGGTCACTGAGGTATGTCCTGGACCTTCTCCCCACCACATCTCCTCCTCACAATGTATGTGACTTTGGAGCGGAATTTGCTCTGACTTTACACTCAAGGGATCCGAGTCACATCAAAACTCGCACCCTAAGTAGCTCAGGCACCTTTTCATCTTTAAAGTGATACTAAACACACGCAGTTTAACCCTTTCGCTGCCAGATCCGTTTGTCATACGAAAGCAAACGCATTTTAACGTGTGACATGTTGGGTATCTATTTACTCGGTGCAACCTCGTCTTCTATATTCTACTAACAATGTGGCAGTTCATTGCATTTGTTTTGCCGTAAAGTTCACTTTAGTGCGTTTTTACAGAAATTTTGCGTTTCCTAGACCTTTACGGTAATATCGCGTGGACTAAAAAATTGGAACTACTGCTTGTTTATTCTCCAGGGTCTCTGCTTTCAGAAAATATATCATGTTTTGGGGGTTTTATGTAATTTTCAGGCCTAAAATGATGTTTAAAGATGTGCAAAGAATGCAAAATCGGCCCTGGCAGTGAAGGGGTTAATTTCCATTCTCTTATATTTGTATGAGGAGGATGTCATTATTTTAATTAAAAAAAAAAAATAGTGCCCTTTTCCTATTGGATATCCAGCTGTCACATGACCCAGCTCTCTCCCAGCCTGTCTGCAGGGAAACATAAGTAGGAGGAGCTTCTAGTCCCCTGCTGCTGGTCACATGATCAACATAAAAAAAAAAAAAAAAAAAAAGAAAACAGCCTTTTGGAATACAGAGTAAAAATCAATAATAAATATCAATAAATTGTTATAAATCGTTATACAAATATATATTTGAAACGAAATCTTTATTATTTTGTGGTAATAACACAGTGTGGGCGGAGTTCTGCCAGTCACAGGCTGTGTCACGCCCCCTCCAGCCTGTGTCTTAGAATAAGAGGGAGGTGAAGCCTCCACCAATCTACATGTAATATCCCCCCCCCTCCCTCATTGTGTTTAGCTGGTTGGAAACAGGAAACACACGGGGAGCTGAAGGACAAGCCAGCAATCTGGTCATGGCAGAGAGGCTTTTATAGGCCAGCGGGAGGCTCAAGTTGTGCGCGCTATTGCGTACGCGCGTGCGCCGTTCCGCTGAATTGCACACAAACATTAGCTGTTTAGCCGAATTGCGCACGCGCATTAGCCGTTTCGCTGTATTGTGCCCAGGGATGCGCCGGAGTGCCGCTCTACCGCGCATGTGCGAAGGAAGGCAGCGATATTGGCGAGACTTGCCTCTTTCCTGACAATAGGCCTCAATGTCTCACCGAGCCGGCGTCCTCGGATTCCAGGCTCCGGGTGAGAGTGGGGATACATCTCACCGAGGCGGCGTCCTCTGATCCCAGGCTCCGGGTGAGAGTGGGGATACATCTCACCGAGGCGGCGTCCTCTGATTCCAGGCTCCGGGTGAGAGTGGGGATACATCTCACCGAGGCGGCGTCCTCTGATCCCAGGCTCCGGGTGAGAGTGGGGATACATCTCACCGAGGCGGCGTCCTCGGATTCCAGGCTCCGGGTGAGAGTGGGGATACATCTCACCGAGGCGGCGTCCTCTGATTCCAGGCTCCGGGTGAGAGTGGGGATACATCTCACCGAGGCGGCGTCCTCGGATTCCAGGCTCCGGGTGAGAGTGGGGATACATCTCACCGAGGCGGCGTCCTCGGATTCCAGGCTCCGGGTGAGAGTGGGGATACATCTCACCGAGGCGGCGTCCTCGGATTCCAGGCTCCGGGTGAGAGTGGGGATACATCTCACCGAGGCGGCGTCCTCTGATTCCAGGCTCCGGGTGAGAGTGGGGATACATCTCACCGAGGCGGCGTCCTCTGATCCCAGGCTCCGGGTGAGTGAGGGGATACATCTCACCGAGGCGGCGTCCTCGGATTCCAGGCTCCGGGTGAGAGTGGGGATACATCTCACCGAGGCGGCGTCCTCTGATCCCAGGCTCCGGGTGAGAGTGGGGATACATCTCACCGAGGCGGCGTCCTCGGATTCCAGGCTCCGGGTGAGAGTGGGGATACATCTCACCGAGGCGGCGTCCTCTGATCCCAGGCTCCGGGTGAGAGTGGGGATACATCTCACCGAGCCGGCGTCCTCGGATCCCAGGCTCCGGGTGAGAGTGGGGATACATCTCACCGAGGCGGCGTCCTCGGATTCCAGGCTCCGGGTGAGAGTGGGGATACATCTCACCGAGGCGGCGTCCTCGGATTCCAGGCTCCGGGTGAGAGAGGGGATACATCTCACCGAGGCGGCGTCCTCGGATTCCAGGCTCCGGGTGAGAGTGGGGATACATCTCACCGAGGCGGCGTCCTCTGATTCCAGGCTCCGGGTGAGAGTGGGGATACATCTCACCGAGGCGGCGTCCTCGGATTCCTGGCTCCGGGTGAGAGTGGGGATACATCTCACCGAGGCGGCGTCCTCGGATCCCAGGCTCCGGGTGAGAGTGGGGATACATCTCACCGAGCCGGCGTCCTCTGATCCCAGGCTCCTGGTGAGAGTGGGGATACATCTCACCGAGGCGGCGTCCTCTGATTCCAGGCTCCGGGTGAGAGTGGGGATACATCTCACCGAGGCGGCGTCCTCTGATCCCAGGCTCCGGGTGAGAGAGGGGATACATCTCACCGAGGCGGCGTCCTCTGATCCCAGGCTCCGGGTGAGAGTGGGGATACATCTCACCGAGGCGGCGTCCTCTGATCCCAGGCTCCGGGTGAGAGAGGGGATACATCTCACCGAGGCGGCGTCCTCTGATTCCAGGCTCCGGGTGAGTGGGGATACATCTCACCGAGGCGGCGTCCTCTGATTCCAGGCTCCGGGTGAGAGTGGGGATACATCTCATCGAGGCGGCGTCCTCGGATTCCAGGCTCCGGGTGAGAGTGGGGATACATCTCACCGAGGCGGCGTCCTCTGATTCCAGGCTCCGGGTGAGAGGGGATACATCTCACCGAGGCGGTGTCCTCTGATCCCAGGCTCCGGGTGAGAGTGGGGATACATCTCACCGAGGCGGCGTCCTCGGATTCCAGGCTCCGGGTGAGAGTGGGGATACATCTCACCGAGGCGGCGTCCTCTGATCCCAGGCTCCGGGTGAGAGTGGGGATACATCTCACCGAGGCGGCGTCCTCTGATTCCAGGCTCCGGGTGAGAGAGGGGATACATCTCACCGAGGCGGCGTCCTCTGATTCCAGGCTCCGGGTGAGAGTGGGGATACATCTCACCGAGCCGGCGTCCTCTGATCCCAGGCTCCGGGTGAGAGTGGGGATACATCTCACCGAGGCGGTGTCCTCGGATCCCAGGCTCCGGGTGAGAGTGGGGATACATCTCACCGAGGTGGCGTCCTCTGATTTCAGGCTCCGGGTGAGAGTGGGGATACATCTCACCGAGGCGGCGTCCTCTGATTCCAGGCTCCGGGTGAGAGTGGGGATACATCTCACCGAGGCGGCGTCCTCTGATCCCAGGCTCCGGGTGAGAGTGGGGATACATCTCACCGAGGCGGCGTCCTCTGATTCCAGGCTCCGGGTGAGAGTGGGGATACATCTCACCGAGGCGGCGTCCTCTGATCCCAGGCTCCGGGTGAGTGGGGATACATCTCACCGAGGCGGCGTCCTCTGATCCCAGGCTCCGGGTGAGAGTGGGGATACATCTCACCGAGGCGGCGTCCTCTGATTCCAGGCTCCGGGTGAGAGTGGGGATACATCTCACCGAGGCGGCGTCCTCTGATTCCAGGCTCCGGGTGAGAGTGGGGATACATCTCACCGAGGCGGCGTCCTCTGATTCCAGGCTCCGGGTGAGTGGGGATACATCTCACCGAGGCGGCGTCCTCGGATTCCAGGCTCCGGGTGAGAGTGGGGATACATCTCACCGAGGCGGCGTCCTCTGATCCCAGGCTCCGGGTGAGAGTGGGGATACATCTCACCGAGGCGGCGTTCCTCGGATCCCAGGCTCCGGGTGAGAGTGGGGATACATCTCACCGAGGCGGCGTCCTCGGATTCCAGGCTCCGGGTGAGAGTGGGGATACATCTCACCGAGGCGGCGTCCTCTGATCCCAGGCTCCGGGTGAGAGTGGGGATACATCTCACCGAGCCGGCGTCCTCGGATCCCAGGCTCCGGGTGAGAGTGGGGATACATCTCACCGAGGCGGCGTCCTCTGATCCCAGGCTCCGGGTGAGAGTGGGGATACATCTCACCGAGGCGGCGTCCTCGGATCCCAGGCTCCGGGTGAGAGTGGGGATACATCTCACCGAGGCGGCGTCCTCTGATCCCAGGCTCCGGGTGAGTGGGGATACATCTCACCGAGGCGGCGTCCTCGGATTCCAGGCTCCGGGTGAGAGTGGGGATACATCTCACCGAGGCGGCGTCCTCTGATTCCAGGCTCCGGGTGAGAGTGGGGATACATCTCACCGAGGCGGCGTCCTCTGATTCCAGGCTCCGGGTGAGAGTGGGGATACATCTCACCGAGGCGGCGTCCTCTGATTCCAGGCTCCGGGTGAGAGTGGGGATACATCTCACCGAGGCGGCGTCCTCGGATTCCAGGCTCCGGGTGAGAGTGGGGATACATCTCACCGAGGCGGCGTCCTCTGATCCCAGGCTCCGGGTGAGAGTGGGGATACATCTCACCGAGATGGCGTCCTCTGATTCCAGGCTCCGGGTGAGTGGGGATACATCTCACCGAGGCGGCGTCCTCGGATTCCAGGCTCCGGGTGAGAGTGGAGATACATCTCACCGAGCCGGCGTCCTCTGATCCCAGGCTCCGGGTGAGAGTGGGGATACATCTCACCGAGGCGGCGTCCTCGGATTCCAGGCTCCGGGTGAGAGTGGGGATACATCTCACCGAGGCGGCGTCCTCGGATTCCAGGCTCCGGGTGAGAGTGGGGATACATCTCACCGAGGCGGCGTCCTCTGATTCCAGGCTCCGGGTGAGAGTGGGGATACATCTCACCGAGCCGGCGTCCTCGGATTCCAGGCTCCGGGTGAGAGTGGGGATACATCTCACCGAGGCGGCGTCCTCTGATCCCAGGCTCCGGGTGAGAGTGGATACATCTCACCGAGGCGGCGTCCTCGGATTCCAGGCTCCGGGTGAGAGGGGGGATACATCTCACCGAGGCGGCGTCCTCGGATTCCAGGCTCCGGGTGAGAGAGGGGATACATCTCACCGAGGCGGCGTCCTCTGATCCCAGGCTCCGGGTGAGAGTGGGGATACATCTCACCGAGGCGGCGTCCTCTGATTCCAGGCTCCGGGTGAGAGTGGGGATACATCTCACCGAGGCGGCGTCCTCTGATCCCAGGCTCCGGGTGAGAGTGGGGATACATCTCACCGAGGCGGCGTCCTCTGATCCCAGGCTCCGGGTGAGAGGGGATACATCTCACCGAGGCGGCGTCCTCGGATCCCAGGCTCCGGGTGAGAGTGGGGATACATCTCACCGAGGCGGCGTCCTCGGATTCCAGGCTCCGGGTGAGAGTGGGGATACATCTCACCGAGGCGGCGTCCTCGGATTCCAGGCTCCGGGTGAGAGTGGGGATACATCTCACTGAGGCGGCGTCCTCTGATCCCAGGCTCCGGGTGAGAGAGGGGATACATCTCACCGAGGCGGCGTCCTCTGATTCCAGGCTCCGGGTGAGAGAGGGGATACATCTCACCGAGGCGGCGTCCTCGGATCCCAGGCTCCGGGTGAGAGTGGGGATACATCTCACCGAGGCGGCGTCCTCGGATTCCAGGCTCCGGGTGAGAGAGGGGATACATCTCACCGAGGCGGCGTCCTCGGATTCCAGGCTCCGGGTGAGAGTGGGGATACATCTCACCGAGGCGGCGTCCTCGGATCCCAGGCTCCGGGTGAGAGTGGGGATACATCTCACCGAGCCGGCGTCCTCGGATCCCAGGCTCCGGGTGAGAGTGGGGATACATCTCACCGAGGCGGCGTCCTCGGATTCCAGGCTCCGGGTGAGAGTGGGGATACATCTCACCGAGGCGGCGTCCTCGGATTCCAGGCTCCGGGTGAGAGTGGGGATACATCTCACCGAGGCGGCGTCCTCGGATCCCAGGCTCCGGGTGAGAGTGGGGATACATCTCACCGAGGCGGCGTCCTCTGATCCCAGGCTCCGGGTGAGAGTGGGGATACATCTCACCGAGGCGGCGTCCTCTGATCCCAGGCTCCGGGTGAGTGGGGATACATCTCACCGAGCCGGCGTCCTCTGATCCCAGGCTCCGGGTGAGAGTGGGGATACATCTCACCGAGGCGGCGTCCTCTGATTCCAGGCTCCGGGTGAGAGTGGGGATACATCTCACCGAGGTGGCGTCCTCTGATCCCAGGCTCCGGGTGAGAGTGGGGATACATCTCACCGAGGTGGCGTCCTCGGATTCCAGGCTCCGGGTGAGAGTGGGGATACATCTCACCGAGGCGGCGTCCTCTGATTCCAGGCTCCGGGTGAGAGTGGGGATACATCTCACCGAGGCGGCGTCCTCTGATTCCAGGCTCCGGGTGAGAGTGGGGATACATCTCACCGAGGCGGCGTCCTCTGATTCCAGGCTCCGGGTGAGAGTGGGGATACATCTCACCGAGGCGGCGTCCTCTGATTCCAGGCTCCGGGTGAGAGTGGGGATACATCTCACCGAGGCGGCGTCCTCTGATCCCAGGCTCCGGGTGAGAGTGGGGATACATCTCACCGAGGCGGCGTCCTCTGATCCCAGGCTCCGGGTGAGAGTGGGGATACATCTCACCGAGGCGGCGTCCTCTGATTCCAGGCTCCGGGTGAGAGTGGGGATACATGTCACCGAGGCGGCGTCCTCTGATCCCAGGCTCCGGGTGAGAGTGGGGATACATCTCACCGAGGCGGCGTCCTCTGATTCCAGGCTCCGGGTGAGAGTGGGGATACATCTCACCGAGGCGGCGTCCTCGGATTCCAGGCTCCGGGTGAGAGTGGGGATACATCTCACCGAGGCGGCGTCCTCTGATCCCAGGCTCCGGGTGAGAGAGGGGATACATCTCACCGAGGCGGCGTCCTCGGATCCCAGGCTCCGGGTGAGAGTGGGGATACATCTCACCGAGGCGGCGTCCTCGGTTGCCAGGCTCCGGGTGAGAGAGGGGATACATCTCACCGAGGCGGCGTCCTCGGATTCCAGGCTCCGGGTGAGAGTGGGGATACATCTCACCGAGGCGGCGTCCTCTGATCCCAGGCTCCGGGTGAGAGTGGGGATACATCTCACCGAGGCGGCGTCCTCGGATTCCAGGCTCCGGGTGAGAGTGGGGATACATCTCACCGAGGCGGCGTCCTCTGATTCCAGGCTCCGGGTGAGAGAGGGGATACATCTCACTGAGGCGGCGTCCTCTGATTCCAGGCTCCGGGTGAGAGTGGGGATACATCTCACCGAGGCGGCGTCCTCTGATTCCAGGCTCCGGGTGAGAGAGGGGATACATCTCACCGAGGCGGCGTCCTCTGATTCCAGGCTCCGGGTGAGAGTGGGGATACATCTCACCGAGGCGGTGTCCTCGGATCCCAGGCTCCGGGTGAGTGGGGATACATCTCACCGAGGCGGCGTCCTCGGATTCCAGGCTCCGGGTGAGAGTGGGGATACATCTCACCGAGGCGGCGTCCTCGGATTCCAGGCTCCGGGTGAGAGTGGGGATACATCTCACCGAGGTGGCGTCCTCGGATTCCAGGCTCCGGGTGAGAGTGGGGATACATCTCACCGAGGCGGCGTCCTCTGATCCCAGGCTCCGGGTGAGAGTGGGGATACATCTCACCGAGGCGGCGTCCTCTGATCCCAGGCTCCGGGTGAGAGTGGGGATACATCTCACCGAGGCGGCGTCCTCGGATTCCAGGCTCCGGGTGAGAGTGGGGATACATCTCACCGAGGCGGCGTCCTCGGATCCCAGGCTCCGGGTGAGAGTGGGGATACATCTCACCGAGGCGGCGTCCTCGGATCCCAGGCTCCGGGTGAGAGTGGGGATACATCTCACCGAGGCGGCGTCCTCTGATTCCAGGCTCCGGGTGAGTGGGGATACATCTCACCGAGGCGGCGTCCTCGGATTCCAGGCTCCGGGTGAGAGTGGGGATACATCTCACCGAGGCGGCGTCCTCTGATTCCAGGCTCCGGGTGAGTGGGGATACATCTCACCGAGGCGGCGTCCTCTGATCCCAGGCTCCGGGTGAGAGTGGGGATACATCTCACCGAGGCGGCGTCCTCGGATTCCAGGCTCCGGGTGAGAGTGGGGATACATCTCACCGAGGCGGCGTCCTCTGATCCCAGGCTCCGGGTGAGTGGGGATACATCTCACCGAGGCGGCGTCCTCTGATTCCAGGCTCCGGGTGAGTGGGGATACATCTCACCGAGGCGGCGTCCTCAGATTCCAGGCTCCGGGTGAGTGGGGATACATCTCACCGAGGCGGCCGTCCTCGGATTCCAGGCTCCGGGTGAGAGTGGGGATACATCTCACCGAGGCGGCGTCCTCTGATTCCAGGCTCCGGGTGAGAGTGGGGATACATCTCACCGAGGCGGCGTCCTCGGATTCCAGGCTCCGGGTGAGTGGGGATACATCTCACCGAGGCGGGCGTCCTCTGATCCCAGCTCCGGGTGAGAGGGGGGATACATCTCACCGAGGCGGCGTCCTCGGATTCCAGGCTCCGGGTGAGAGTGGGGATACATCTCACCGAGGCGGCGTCCTCGGATTCCAGGCTCCGGGTGAGAGTGGGGATACATCTCACCGAGGCGGCGTCCTCGGATTCCAGGCTCCGGGTGAGTGGGGGATACATCTCACCGAGGCGGCGTCCTCGGATTCCAGGCTCGGGTGAGAGTGGGGATACATCTCACCGAGGCGGCGTCCTCGGATTCCAGGCTCCGGGTGAGTGGGGATACATCTCACCGAGGCGGCGTCCTCGGATCCCAGGCTCCGGGTGAGTGGGGATACATCTCACCGAGGCGGCGTCCTCGGATTCCAGGCTCCGGGTGAGAGTGGGGATACATCTCACCGAGGCGGCGTCCTCGGATCCCAGGCTCCGGGTGAGAGTGGGGATACATCTCACCGAGGCGGCGTCCTCGGATTCCAGGCTCCGGGTGAGTGGGGATACATCTCACCGAGGCGGCGTCCTCGGATCCCAGGCTCCGGGTGAGAGTGGGGATACATCTCACCGAGGCGGCGTCCTCGGTTGCCAGGCTCCGGGTGAGAGAGGGGATACATCTCACCGAGGCGGCGTCCTCGGATTCCAGGCTCCGGGTGAGAGTGGGGATACATCTCACCGAGGCGGCGTCCTCTGATTCCAGGCTCCGGGTGAGAGAGGGGATACATCTCACTGAGGCGGCGTCCTCTGATTCCAGGCTCCGGGTGAGAGTGGGGATACATCTCACCGAGGCGGCGTCCTCTGATTCCAGGCTCCGGGTGAGAGTGGGGATACATCTCACTGAGGCGGCGTCCTCTGATTCCAGGCTCCGGGTGAGAGTGGGGATACATCTCACCGAGGCGGCGTCCTCTGATTCCAGGCTCCGGGTGAGAGAGGGGATACATCTCACCGAGGCGGCGTCCTCTGATTCCAGGCTCCGGGTGAGAGTGGGGATACATCTCACCGAGGCGGTGTCCTCGGATCCCAGGCTCCGGGTGAGTGGGGATACATCTCACCGAGGCGGCGTCCTCGGATCCAGCTCCGGGTGAGAGTGGGGATACATCTCACCGAGGCGGCGTCCTCGGATTCCAGGCTCCGGGTGAGAGTGGGGATACATCTCACCGAGGTGGCGTCCTCGGATTCCAGGCTCCGGGTGAGAGTGGGGATACATCTCACCGAGGCGGCGTCCTCTGATCCCAGGCTCCGGGTGAGAGAGGGGATACATCTCACCGAGCCGGGCGTCCTCTGATTCCAGGCTCCGGGTGAGAGTGGGGATACATCTCACCGAGGCGGCGTCCTCTGATCCCAGGCTCCGGGTGAGAGTGGGGATACATCTCACCGAGGCGGCGTCCTCGGATTCCAGGCTCCGGGTGAGGGATACATCTCACCGAGGCGGCGTCCTCGGATCCCAGGCTCCGGGTGAGAGTGGGGATACATCTCACCGAGGCGGCGTCCTCGGATTCCAGGCTCCGGGTGAGAGTGGGGATACATCTCACCGAGGCGGCGTCCTCGGATTCCCAGGCTCCGGGTGAGAGTGGGGATACATCTCACCGAGGCGGCGTCCTCGGATTCCAGGCTCCGGGTGAGAGTGGGGATACATCTCACCGAGGCGGCGTCCTCTGATTCCAGGCTCCGGGTGAGAGTGGGGATACATCTCACCGAGGCGGCGTCCTCTGATCCCAGGCTCCGGGTGAGAGTGGGGATACATCTCACCGAGGCGGCGTCCTCGGATTCCAGGCTCCGGGTGAGAGTGGGGATACATCTCACCGAGGCGGCGTCCTCTGATCCCAGGCTCCGGGTGAGTGGGGATACATCTCACCGAGGCGGCGTCCTCTGATTCCAGGCTCCGGGTGAGTGGGGATACATCTCACCGAGGCGGCGTCCTCAGATTCCAGGCTCCGGGTGAGTGGGGATACATCTCACCGAGGCGGCGTCCTCGGATTCCAGGCTCCGGGTGAGAGTGGGGATACATCTCACCGAGGCGGCGTCCTCTGATTCCAGGCTCCGGGTGAGAGTGGGGATACATCTCACCGAGGCGGCGTCCTCGGATTCCAGGCTCCGGGTGAGTGGGGATACATCTCACCGAGGCGGCGTCCTCTGATCCCAGGCTCCGGGTGAGAGGGGGGATACATCTCACCGAGGCGGCGTCCTCGGATTCCAGGCTCCGGGTGAGAGTGGGGATACATCTCACCGAGGCGGCGTCCTCGGATTCCAGGCTCCGGGTGAGAGTGGGGATACATCTCACCGAGGCGGCGTCCTCGGATTCCAGGCTCCGGGTGAGTGGGGATACATCTCACCGAGGCGGCGTCCTCGGATTCCAGGCTCCGGGTGAGAGTGGGGATACATCTCACCGAGGCGGCGTCCTCGGATTCCAGGCTCCGGGTGAGTGGGGATACATCTCACCGAGGCGGCGTCCTCGGATCCCAGGCTCCGGGTGAGTGGGGATACATCTCACCGAGGCGGCGTCCTCGGATTCCAGGCTCCGGGTGAGAGTGGGGATACATCTCACCGAGGCGGCGTCCTCGGATCCCAGGCTCCGGGTGAGAGTGGGGATACATCTCACCGAGGCGGCGTCCTCGGATTCCAGGCTCCGGGTGAGTGGGGATACATCTCACCGAGGCGGCGTCCTCTGATCCCAGGCTCCGGGTGAGAGTGGGGATACATCTCACCGAGGCGGCGTCCTCTGATCCCAGGCTCCGGGTGAGTGGGGATACATCTCACCGAGGCGGCGTCCTCGGATTCCAGGCTCCGGGTGAGAGTGGGGATACATCTCACCGAGGCGGCGTCCTCGGATTCCAGGCTCCGGGTGAGAGTGGGGATACATCTCACCGAGGCGGCGTCCTCGGATTCCAGGCTCCGGGTGAGAGGGGATACATCTCACCGAGGCGGCGTCCTCTGATCCCAGGCTCCGGGTGAGAGTGGGGATACATCTCACCGAGGCGGCGTCCTCTGATCCCAGGCTCCGGGTGAGAGTGGGGATACATCTCACCGAGGCGGCGTCCTCGGATTCCAGGCTCCGGGTGAGTGGGGATACATCTCACCGAGGCGGCGTCCTCGGATTCCAGGCTCCGGGTGAGAGTGGGGATACATCTCACCGAGGCGGCGTCCTCTGATCCCAGGCTCCGGGTGAGAGTGGGGATACATCTCACCGAGGCGGCGTCCTCTGATCCCAGGCTCCGGGTGAGAGTGGGGATACATCTCACCGAGGCGGCGTCCTCTGATTCCAGGCTCCGGGTGAGAGGGGATACATCTCACCGAGGCGGTGTCCTCGGATTCCAGGCTCCGGGTGAGAGTGGGGATACATCTCACCGAGGCGGCGTCCTCTGATTCCAGGCTCCGGGTGAGAGGGGATACATCTCACCGAGGCGGTGTCCTCGGATTCCAGGCTCCGGGTGAGAGGGGATACATCTCACCGAGGCGGCGTCCTCGGATTCCAGGCTCCGGGTGAGAGTGGGGATACATCTCACCGAGGCGGCGTCCTCGGATTCCAGGCTCCGGGTGAGAGGGGATACATCTCACCGAGGCGGCGTCCTCGGATTCCAGGCTCCGGGTGAGAGGGGATACATCTCACCGAGGCGGCGTCCTCGGATTCCAGGCTCCGGGTGAGAGAGGGGATACATCTCACCGAGGCGGCGTCCTCTGATTCCAGGCTCCGGGTGAGAGTGGGGATACATCTCACCGAGGCGGCGTCCTCGGATTCCAGGCTCCGGGTGAGAGTGGGGATACATCTCACCGAGGTGGCGTCCTCGGATTCCAGGCTCCGGGTGAGTGGGGATACATCTCACCGAAAATAAACTCTGTGTATTTGGGGAAATATTCCATCGTTGTGTCTACACAGCTAACACAAATCTGACTGGACATTCTCACCTGATTCTCTATATGAGATACAAAATGTAACGGTATCCATATGTCAAATGTTTTACAATGTATCGATTTTATTAACAAATATTGGTTATGACATTGAGGTAAATCTATGAAAAAAAACAAAGGTGTAAACATACCGACATATTACTCATCATCCTCCTCCATGTAAATCGTCTCATTTATGTTTTATTCATTCATATTTTATCTATAGAATTCATGTGATGTCTTATTGTGCTACTTTCAAGGTCCTGACGAAGCGGAACTGTCGGCGAAACGCGTAGGACACACTTCTGTGACAGGTTTGGGACCTGCACACCCTGAATTCTAATTAAAAGACTGCGATGTATCTTAGCTTTGTTTTTTTTAGAAGGCACTGAATAATAAAATGTGTCTGTGTTCCTATAATCATTGTATTGTATTTACACCCCTCTGAGGCACAAAGTCCCATCCTGTAAAGAAATAACGAGCTCCGGGATTGGTGGAAGGCAGGGCTAGGGGCATAGGCCTGCCCAGGGGGTGTGCCGGGTGTGCCTGGGCACACCCTAATCATCTCATGGGGCAGATTCCCCCTGCTGATTTTTCACCAAAGCCCTTCAATGGGGTTCTTAAAAAAAAATTGTAAAAATAATAAACAAAAAAAAAATTGTAATAAAATAATTCAAAAAAAAAAAAAAAAATCCGACTGACACCGTCCACGTTTTAATACATTTATATATATATATATACACGTGTGTTTGGGCTTTGAGGGGCACACCCTAATGCAGTAGGCTGGGGTCAAAGGTCATGGCCAAAGTCAGGGTTAAAGGTCAGGGGTATTTTAGATTAGGGTTAAAAAAAAACATTTCAGCTCTACAAACCTATAGAGAGAGAAGAACACGTGGCTCTGGACAGGGAGGTGAAGGGTTAAGCTTGTCATGTATATCAGGCCCCGCCCCTAAGTGCCATGTGCTCCCGGGCCCCGCCCCTTATTGCATCATCACTCATTATCGCCTCCCTGTTAGGTGGAATTGTGATGAATCATCCCTCGGAGGGGCGGGGACTTTCCGCTTGCTCCCTCCCTCTCTTTCCTTAGCCAAAGGCGCTGTGAATGGAGGTGGGCGTGTTCTGAGCGGGCACGCACTTCCCCGGCTCCGCCCCGCTGTACGCTGACTGGTTGTAGAGGGTGGTTGGTCCGGATCCCGCCCCCAGCCCCGCCCTCATGTATATAAAGGGATCGCACATTGCCGGTTGCTGTCATTCTCCCGCCGCTCTCTGGTAGTACGGAGTGTTGTTGGCCCCGCCCCCCCTGGTGACACGTGTAGCGGTGACGTCACAGAGAGAAGATGAAGGAGTGTAACGGATCCGGTGAGCCCCCTGTCCCCCCCGGTGTGGTCCGGTCCTCCTCCCCCGGAGACCCTCCTCGGGGGTCGTGCTGTTCCCGGACCCGCTCTGTCCTCCGGCAGAACTCTCTGGTGTTGCTGACCATAGCAGGCGTTGTCCTAGGGGCGGCGGTGGGAATGGGGCTCCGTCCTCTGAATATGTCTCCTGTACAGATCGCACATTTCTCCTTCCCCGGAGAACTTCTCATCCGTCTCCTGAAGATGATTATCCTCCCCCTAGTGGTGTGTTCTCTGGTCTCCGGAGCTGCCTCTCTACAGCCCTCCGCATTGGGGCGCCTCGGAGGATGGGCGCTTCTCTTCTTCCTTATTACCACCCTTCTGGCCTCCGCCCTGGGGGTCAGCCTGGCCCTCCTCATCCGACCAGGAGAGGGCGCTGGAGAGGGACTCAGCAAAGGGGAGGAAGTGGAGGCCAAAGAGGTGGTGGACTCCTTCCTGGACCTCATCAGGTAGGTGACCCCGGGGTAATACTGAGGGGGGGGGGAGACTCCTTCCTGGACCTCATCAGGTAGGTGCCCGGGGGGGGTAATACTGAGGGGGGGGGCGCCTTCCTGGACCTCATCAGGTAGGTGACCCCGGGGGTAATACTGAGGGGGGGGGGGAGACTCCTTCCTGGACCTCATCAGGTAGGTGACGGGGGGGGGGGGGCTTTTTCCCGGATCTCATCAGGTAGGTGACCCGGGGGGTAATACTGGAGGGAGGGGACTCTTTCCTGGAAGTGAACAGGTAGGTGACCGGGGGATAGTACTGGGGGATGACGACTCCTTCCTGGACATCATCAGGTAGGTGACCGGGGAAGGGGTAATACTGGGGGGGGACTCTTTTCTGGACCTTATCAGGTAGGTGACTGGGGGGGGGGGGGGACTCTTTCCTGGACATCATCAGGTAGGTGACCTCCCACATGTCAGGGTATTTGTATGGGGGGGGGGGGTAATCTGTGGCCTGTGTCTCCTCTGGGGGACTGAGGCTGTAGATGCCATATGTGACTGTAGAGGGGGGGGAAAGGGCAGGTTTGGTGGAGAGGTAGGTAGATAACCGCCATGTTGGTCAGTATGCAGTCTATATGTCCTCAGTACAGGTTGGGGGGGTGACTTGGTGTGTATGTTCTCGGGATTGGTAGGTGATATATGGGGGGGAGGTAGTTGGTGTGTATGTCCATTGTATGGGGGGGGTAAGTAGTCAGTATAGAGGGGAGGGTAGTCAGCATGGGGGAGGGTAGGTAGTTGGTATGGGGGGGTAGGTATGGGGGAGGGTAGGTAGGTAGTTGGTATGGGGGGGTAAGTATGGGGGAGGGTAGGTAGGTAGTTGGTATGGGGGGGTGGGTATGGGAGGGTAGGTAGTTGGTATAGTAGGTATGGGGGGGGGGGGGAGGGTAGGTATAGAGGGTAGGTAGTGGGTATGGGGGGGAGGGTAGGTGTAGTAGGTAGGTAGTGGGTATGGGGGGGGTAGGTAGTTGGTATGGGGGGGGAGGGTAGGTGTAGTAGGTAGGTAGGTGGGGGGGGGGGGGTAGGTAGGTAGTGGTTATGCCGGCTCTTTCTCTGGGTTCCTCTTCCGGTTCTCCGGCTGATGCAATGTTGTGAATTAGTTGAGTGATGAGAAGACATGTGGAGGACTTCCCCCTCCCCCCCCCCCCCTCTCCTCCCCGATGATGTGCGTCACGGAAGACGCGGGATCCTCCTGTAATGTACACACAGCCCCTCCCCCTTCCATGTCACGGAATAGAAGACGTGTTCTAGTGTGACGTCTATGGGGGGGGGGGGGGGATTTTGTTTCTAAATATAGTTTGATGTCTGTAGGGGGGGGAGTACATAGTGTGTATATATATAATGGGGGGGGGGGGGTCCAGAGCTCAGCATCACCTGTCCCCCCCCCCCCCCCCAGTGTACGGCGTGTTCTCTAGGGGGGGATATTTGATGTATAGATGAGATGATTGGCTCTGATGGTTACAATGTGATACATTTCCCCTCCCCCCCCCCTCCGATGTTTCCTGTCTCTGGTGATGTCACAGCTAATTAACCCCGTCATACCCGCTGCATAACAGGTGGTGATGGGGGTGGGGGGGCTGTATAGCCAATGATCGGGGATGATCACACGTCGGTCACGTCTCCCTGGTGGTCGGGTGTCACAGAACAGGATCTGTCATGTATTGTGTATCCGGTGTCACCGCACAGCAGACATTCCATCCACCGAGAATAGAACCAGACGGGGGAGGGGGAGGGGTGGCTGAACCTGATGGACGGGGACAATGTTATGTGGACACATTCCTCCTCCTCCTCCTCCTCGGTGTCACACCCGGCACAGGAATGACACCGGACCGGCAGATATAGATGATGATGTCATTGTGTGTTTTCTATCTGATTGATTTGTGATCATGTTACTGATCTGCCTCCCCTCCCCCCACACAGGAACATCTTCCCCTCCAATCTGGTGTCGGCGTGTTTCCAGTCGGTGAGTTCTCATTGCAGCATTTCTACACAGAATCTGTACCGGGGGGGGGGGGGGGGGGCATTGTATTATACCTGCCAGGGGACCTCTATGTCCGGGGGGGCCATTTATCAGATGCTGTGGTGCAGGTCTGTCTGGCGGTGTGTGTGGTGAGGGGTCTGGCGGTGTGTGTGGTGAGGGGTCTGGCGGTGTGTGTGTGTGTATCTGGTGGTATGTTGCGGTGTGTGGGGTGCGGGGTCTGGTGTTGTGCGGGGTGTGTGGCGGGGTGAGGGTCTGGCAGTATGGTGGGGTGCGGGGTCTGGTGGTGCGTGTCTGGTGTTGTGCGGGGAGAGGGTCTGCCATGGTGCGGGGTCTGGCAGTATGGCGGGGTGTGTGTGGGGTGCAGGGTCTGGTGGTGCGTGTCTGGCGGTGCGGGGTCTGGCGGTGTGGGGTGCGGGGTGTGTCTGGTGGTGCAGGGTCTGGGGGGGGTCTGGCGGTGCGGGTACGGTGGTGTGTGTGGTACGTGTCTGGCGGTGCGGGGTGTGTCTGGTGGTGCAGGGTCTGGGGGGGTCTGGCGGTGTGGTGCAGGGTCTGGTGGTGCGGGGTGTGTGTGTGGTGCGTGTCTGGCGGTGCGGGTACGGTGGTGTGTGTGTGTGTGGTACGTGTCTGGCGGTGCGGGGTGTGTCTGGTGGTGCGTGTCTGGTGTTGTGCGGGGAGAGGGTCTGCCATGGTGCGGGGTCTGGCAGTATGGCGGGGTGTGTGTGGTGTGGTGCGGGGTCTGGCGGTGCGGGGTCTGGCAGTATGGCGGGGTGGGGTGCGGGGTCTGGCGGTGCGGGGTGTGTGTGTGGTGCAGGGTCTGGTGGTGCGTGTCTGGCGGTGCGGGTACGGTGGTGTGTGTGTGTGTGTGTGGTACGTGTCTGGCGGTGCGGGGTGTGTCTGGTGGTGCGTGTCTGGTGTTGTGCGGGGAGAGGGTCTGCCATGGTGCGGGGTCTGGCAGTATGGCGGGGTGTGTGTGGTGTGGTGCGGGGTCTGGCGGTGCGGGGTCTGGCAGTATGGCGGGGTGGGGTGCGGGGTCTGGCGGTGCGGGGTGTGTGTGTGGTGCAGGGTCTGGTGGTGCGTGTCTGGCGGTGCGGGTACGGTGGTGTGTGTGTGTGTGTGTGTGGTACGTGTCTGGCGGTGCGGGGTGTGTCTGGTGGTGCGTGTCTGGTGTTGTGCGGGGAGAGGGTCTGCCATGGTGCGGGGTCTGGCAGTATGGCGGGGTGTGTGTGGGGTGCAGGGTCTGGTGGTGCGTGTCTGGCGGTGCGGGGTCTGGCGGTGCGGGGTGTGTCTGGTGGTGCAGGGTCTGGGGGGGGTCTGGCGGTGCGGGTACGGTGGTGTGTGTGGTACGTGTCTGGCGGTGCGGGGTGTGTGTGGGGTGCGGGGTGTGTCTGGTGGTGCAGGGTCTGGGGGGGGTCTGGCGGTGTGGTGCAGGGTCTGGTGGTGCGGGGTGTGTGTGTGGTGCGTGTCTGGCGGTGCGGGTACGGTGGTGTGTGTGTGTGTGGTACGTGTCTGGCGGTGCGGGGTGTGTCTGGTGGTGCGTGTCTGGTGTTGTGCGGGGAGAGGGTCTGCCATGGTGCGGGGTCTGGCAGTATGGCGGGGTGTGTGTGGTGTGGTGCGGGGTCTGGCGGTGCGGGGTCTGGCAGTATGGCGGGGTGGGGTGCGGGGTCTGGCGGTGCGGGGTGTGTGTGTGGTGCAGGGTCTGGTGGTGCGTGTCTGGCGGTGCGGGTACGGTGGTGTGTGTGTGTGTGTGTGTGTGTGGTACGTGTCTGGCGGTGCGGGGTGTGTCTGGTGGTGCAGGGTCTGGGGGGGGGTCTGGTGGTGCGTGTACGGTGGTGGTGATGGGATGTTTTTCTCTTGCAGTACGCCACATTCTATAAATTGGAACTCGAGAATAAAAACGCTACAAATGTATCGGATGTGACGGATGTTTCCACCCTCACCGACCTGAGGGTCATCAAGGTGAGTTCTGCCCCTTCCCAACCCCGCCCCATGTCTCTGTATGCTCCACCCACTACCTGTTCTGGGTCACTATATCAGGGGTAGGCAACCTTGGCACACCGGCTGTGGTGAAACTACAAATCCCATCATACCTGTGACTCCTCCCTCTGGCTGTCAGTCTTGCAGTGCCTCATGGGACTTGTAGTTCTGTAGTTGCCTTCCTATGCCCTGTTTCCTCACCCAGTTCTCTTATGCCCTGCGTCTCTCACCCAACGTCTCTGTAAATGTCACCTCATGGCCCTTCTCAGCCTCACCCATACCTCTACTTTCCCCTGAGACCCCATTTCTGTCACCTCTGATGGCCTTTCTGTCCTGCATGTTATCTTGAACCTGTGTTGTCCTCCAGGTTCTTTATGGGAAGGGATGAACATGTTGGGAGTGGTGATCCTTCTGTTCAGCATACTGTGTTGTCCCTGGTCCCCTCACCCCTGTGTTGTCCTCCAGGTTCTTTATGGGAAGGGATGAACATGTTGGGAGTGGTGATCTTTCTGTTCAGCATACTGTGTTGTCCCTGGTCCCCTCACCCCTGTGTTGTCCTCCCCAGGTTCCTTATGGAGGGATGAACATGTTGGCATTAGGGGTCTCTGTTTGGTATACTATGTTGTCCCTGGTCCCCTCACCCCTGTGTTGTCCTCCAGGTTCCTTATGGGAAGGAGGTGGAAGGGATGAACATTTTGGGTCTGGTGGTCTTCGCCATCGTCTTCGGAGTGGCACTCAGGAAGTTGGGAGCTGAGGGAGAAATCCTCATCAAGTTCTTCAACTCCTTCAATGAGGCCACCATGGTGCTGGTGGCGTGGATCATGTGGTGAGTATCCTGAACGGCGGCTGTCTGCATCATTTGTGTAACAATTGAACTCCTTCAGAGATCTGATTTTGTCCTACTCCTCAGGTACGCCCCGTTGGGTATCATGTTCCTGGTGGCCGGAAAGATTGTGGAGATGGAAAACGTTTGCCTTACTTTTCACCAGCCTGGGGAAGTACATCTGCTGCTGCATTGTGGGCCATGCCATCCACGGGCTCATCGTCCTGCCGCTCATATACTTCGCCGTCACCAGGAAGAACCCGTACCGCTTCCTGTGGGGCATCGTGAGTGCTCTAGCCACCGCGTTCGGCACTTCCTCCAGGTAAGAGGACCTTGGCCATGGTGAGCTAGGAAATGCTAATTAGGGGGGGCAATGATTTATGAACTCTACACACCAGTAGCCTTTCCTGCCTCTTTTTTGCTTGGTCTACGAATCCTTTTCCTGCCTTTTTTTGCTTGGTCTACGAATCCTTTTCCTGCCTTTTTTTGCTTGGTCTACGAACCTTTTTTTGCTTGGTCTACGAAGCCTTTTTTGCTTGGTCTACGAAGCCTTTTTTGCTTGGTCTACGAAGCCTTTTTTGCTTGGTCTACGAAGCCTTTTTTGCTTGGTCTACGAAGCCTTTTTTGCTTGGTCTACGAAGCCTTTTTTGCTTGGTCTACGAAGCCTTTTTTGCTTGGTCTACGAAGCCTTTTTTGCTTGGTCTACGAAGCCTTTTTTGCTTGGTCTACGAAGCCTTTTTTGCTTGGTCTACGAAGCCTTTTTTGCTTGGTCTACGAAGCCTTTTTTGCTTGGTCTACGAAGCCTTTTTTGCTTGGTCTACGAAGCCTTTTTTGCTTGGTCTACGAAGCCTTTTTTGCTTGGTCTACGAAGCCTTTTTTGCTTGGTCTACGAAGCCTTTTTCGCTTGGTCTACGAAGCCTTTTTCGCTTGGTCTACGAAGCCTTTTTCGCTTGGTCTACGAAGCCTTTTTCGCTTGGTCTACGAAGCCTTTTCATGTCTTCTGATTGGTCCACATTTTCTCCCAGCTCTGCCACACTTCCCCTGATGATGAAATGTGTCGAGGAGAAGAATGGAGTGTCCAAGCAGATCAGCAGGTTCATCCTCCCCATTGGTGCCACGGTGAACATGGACGGTGCCGCCTTATTCCAGTGTGTGGCAGCCGTTTTTATCGCTCAGCTCAATAACCGTCCGCTGGACTTCATCTCCATCATCACCATCTTGTAAGTGCCTCACCATCTCCGTATTCCCAGCCTCTGTGTCCCGGGGGCTCCCCAATAATTCTGTGTCTTTCCCCCATGTAGAGTTACAGCCACGGCATCCAGTGTGGGGGCTGCTGGGATCCCGGCCGGAGGGGTGCTGACCCTGGCGATTATCCTGGAGGCGGTGGGACTTCCGACCAATGACATTTCCCTCATCCTGGCTGTGGATTGGTTGGTGTAAGTATCAATCTCTCTCATATTTAGTGCGTCAGCTGCCATTTGTATTTTCTGAGCCTGTGGTCTACATAGCTTTTCCCGTGTTCTGATTGGTCTAGGAATCTTTTCCTATGTTTTTATTGGTCTACATTCTCTCCCAGCTCTGCCCCTGATGAGGAAATTTTAATTTCCTCATCAGGGGCAGTGTTAGAAGTGGAATGCGGTGAAGGTTGTTGGTGGTAGATGTGCCAAACTGTAGCATGTATGAGATGTTCGTCTCGGGATCTGTAGGCCCATCGCAAAGTGATTGGTGCAGCTTTATCACATGACCTTCACTGAGGTGTCCCGGAACTGAGAAGGTAACTAATCCTAGGGAAGGGTGACCGGTTAAAGAGGGAAAACTGACTAATTTTATGTTTATTCATCCTGAAAAAGAGGAAGTCTGGGAGAAACTTCAAGGAAAAATATAAATTGTGAGAAACGGTCTCCTCCCTCCCCAGGTTTCCTTGTGGCCACTGCAGTATAAAACTCAATCAGTGATGTCTGTATACCAAAGGGACCAATCAACATTCGAGCCTCCCGTGTGGGCGACCAATAAAATGCAGGTTATTCTGCCAGAAGGATCTCTCTCCTGTCTCTGGCCTCCACTTCATTGGGTGTAGAACCTCCTCGGGGGATCTTCTGCTGCTCTTATAATTATCTCATCAAATGTCATAGGAATCTTTTGGCCTCAAGCCCAGTTCACACTGGTGAGACATGTGCTTCAACTTTGGGAGCGCATATCGCATGATGTGTATAAATCAACGATTCCCTATGAGAGCCGTCTTAACTGGTCCGACTTTGAACATGCTGCCTGCACTACCTCGGTCCAACTTGGAGCGCAATTTCAGCCCATTGATTTGAATACAAGTTGGTTCATCATCTTAACTGATCCAACTTTTGGCATGCGACTTGTACTCTGAGGATCTTGAAGGGGAACGCCATGCAAAAACGGCTTGGGGTACCCCCCAAAATCCATACCAGACCCTTATCCGAACCTGCAGCGTGGCAGGCCAGGGGAGGGGACGAGTGAGCCATTGTACATTATACCCCTACTCATTCACCCAAAAAAGTGTAAAAATTAAATAATTGTACACAGGATCCTCTATTAAAAATGAAGAATGCCCCCCCCCTCTGGTTCTTTTCGCTCTGCTGAGGTCTTCTTCCTCTGGTTCTTTTCACTCCGCTGAAGTCTTCTTCCTCTCGTTGTTCTTCTGCTGAGGTCTTCTTCCTCTCCTTCCTTTGCCGAGGTCTTCTTCTTGCCCTCGGTCTTCGTCTTCTTCTTGCCCTCGGTCTTCGTCTTCTTCTTGCCCTCGGTCTTCGTCTTCTTCTTGCCCTCGGTCTTCGTCTTCTTCTTGCCCTCGGTCTTCGTCTTCTTCTTGCCCTCGGTCTTCGTCTTCTTCTTGCCCTCGGTCTTCTTCTTGCCCTCGGTCTTCTTCTTGCCCTCGGTCTTCTTCTTGCCCTCGGTCTTCTTCTTGCCCTCGGTCTTCTTCTTGCCCTCGGTCTTCTTCTTGCCCTCGGTCTTCTTCTTGCCCTCGGTCTTCTTCTTCCTCTGCTGAGGTCCCACTGCAAAGCCTCACTGTGTATGTCCCCTTCAATTTTTATACCAGACTGGTTTAGAGCCACGTTCATCAACCTTTATTCAGTGGTGGTGCAATAAGGAATGTTAGGCCTGAGGATTAGTTAAACCCCCCCCAAACATGATCGAT
>JBBGZY010003284.1:0-232915 GCA_037952925.1 Lithobates clamitans
GTGGTGCCCTGTCTCTCGAGGTGGTGCTCTGTCTCTTGAGGCCCTGCCCTGTCTCTTGAGGTGGTGCTCTGTCTCTTGAGGTGGCGCCCTGTCTCTCGAGGTGGCGCCCTGTCTCTTGAGGTAGTGCCCTGTCTCTTGAGGTGGCGCCCTGTCTCTTGAGGTGGTGCCCTGTCTCTCGAGGTGGTGCTCTGTCTCTTGAGGCCCTGCCCTGTCTCTCGAGGTGGTGCCCTGTCTCTTGAGGTGGTGCTCTGTCTCTCGAGGTGGTGCCCTGTCTCTCGAGGTGGTGCTCTGTCTCTCGAGGTGGCTCCCTGTCTCTCGCGGTGGCGCCCTGTCTCTTGAGGTGGTGCCCTGTCTCTCGAGGTGGTGCTCTGTCTCTTGAGGCCTTGCCCTGTCTCTTGAGGTGGTGCTCTGTCTCTTGAGGTGGCGCCCTGTCTCTCGAGGTGGCGCCCTGTCTCTTGAGGTAGTGCCCTGTCTCTTGAGGTGGCGCCCTGTCTCTTGAGGTGGTGCCCTGTCTCTCGAGGTGGTGCTCTGTCTCTTGAGGCCCTGCCCTGTCTCTTGAGGTGGTGCTCTGTCTCTTGAGGTGGCGCCCTGTCTCTCGAGGTGGCGCCCTGTCTCTTGAGGTGGTGCTCTGTCTCTTGAGGTGGTGCTCTGTCTCTTGAGGTGGTGCCCTGTCTCTCGAGGTGGTGCCCTGTCTCTTGAGGTGGTGCTCTGTCTCTTGATGGTGGTGCTCTGTCTCTCGAGGTGGTGCTCTGTCTCTCGAGGTGGTGCCCTGTCTCATGAGGTGGTGCTCTGTCTCTTGAGGTGGTGCCTGTCTCTCGAGGTTGTGCCCTGTCTCTTGAGGTGGCGCCCTGTCTCTTGAGGTGGCGCCCTGTCTCTTGAGGTGGCGCCCTGTCTCTTGAGGTGGCGCCCTGTCTCTTGAGGTGGCGCCCTGTCTCTTGAGGTGGTGCTCTGTCTCTTGAGGTGGTGCTCTGTCTCTTGAGGTGGTGCCCTGTCGCTTGAGGTGGTGCCCTGTCTCTTGAGGTGGCGCTCTGTCTCTCGAGGTGGTGCTCTGTCTCTCGAGGTGGCGCCCTGTCTCTTGAGGTGGCGCCCTGTCTCTTGAGGTGGTGCTCTGTCTCTTGAGGTGGCGCTCTGTCTCTCGAGGTGGTGCTCTGTCTCTCGAGGTGGCGCCCTGTCTCTTGAGGTGGCGCCCTGTCTCTTGAGGTGGTGCTCTGTCTCTCGAGGTGGTGCTCTGTCTCTCGAGGTGGCGCCCTGTCTCTTGAGGTGGCGCCCTGTCTCTTGAGGTGGCGCCCTGTCTCTCGAGGTGGCGCCCTCTCTCTTGAGGTGGTGCCCTGTCTCTTGAGGTGGTGCCCTGTCTCTTGAGGTGGTGCCCTGTCTCTCGAGGTGGTGCCCTGTCTCTTGAGGTGGTGCCCTGTCGCTTGAGGTGGTGCCCTGTCTCTTGAGGTGGCGCCCTGTCTCTCGAGGTGGTGCCCTGTCTCTTGAGGTGGTGCCCTGTCGCTTGAGGTGGTGCCCTGTCTCTTGAGGTGGCGCCCTGTCTCTTGAGGTGGCGCCCTCTCTTGAGGTGGTGCCCTGTCTCTTGAGGTGGCGCCCTCTCTTGAGGTGGCGCCCTGTCTCTTGAGGTGGCGCCCTCTCTTGAGGTGGTGCCCTGTCTCTTGAGGTGGCGCCCTGTCTCTTGAGGTGGTGCCCTGTCTCTTGAGGTGGCGCCCTGTCTCTTGAGGTGGTGCCCTGTCTCTTGAGGTGGCGCCCTGTCTCTTGAGGTGGCGCCCTCTCTTGAGGTGGTGCCCTGTCTCTTGAGGTGGTGCCCTGTCTCTCCAGGTGGCGCCCTGTCTCTTGAGGTGGCGCCCTGTCTCTTGAGGTGGCGCCCTGTCTCTTGAGGTGGCGCCCTCTCTTGAGGTGGTGCCCTGTCTCTTGAGGTGGTGCCCTGTCTCTTGAGGTGGTGCCCTGTCTCTCGAGGTGGTGCCCTGTCTCTTGAGGTGGTGCCCTGTCTCTCGAGGTGGTGCCCTGTCTCTTGAGGTGGTGCTCTGTCTCTCGAGGTGGTGCTCTGTCTCTCGAGGTGGTGCTCTGTCTCTTGAGGTGGTGCTCTGTCTCTTGAGGTGGTGCCCTGTCTCTTGAGGTGGTGCCCCTGTCTCTTGAGGTGGTGCCCTGTCTCTCGAGGTGGTGCCCTGTCTCTCGAGGTGGTGCCCTGTCTCTCGAGGTGGCGCCCTGTCTCTTGAGGTGGTGCCCTGTCTTTTGAGGTGGCGCTCTGTCTCTTGAGGTGGTGCCCTGTCTTTTGAGGTGGCGCTCTGTCTCTTGAGGTGGTGCCCTGTCTTTGAGGTGGTGCTCTGTCTCTTGAGGTGGTGCCCTGTCTCTCGAGGTGGTGCCCTGTCTCTCGAGGTGGTGCCCTGTCTCTCGAGGTGGCTCCCTGTCTCTCGCGGTGGTGCCCTGTCTCTCAAGGTGGCGCCCTTTCTCTCGAGGTGGTGCCCTGTCTCTCGAGGTGGTGCCCTGTCTCTTGAGGTGGCGCCCTGTCTCTTGAGGTGGCTCCCTGTCTCTCGCGGTGGTGCCCTGTCTCTTGAGGTGGCGCCCTGTCTCTCGAGGTGGTGCCCTGTCTCTCGAGGTGGCGTCCTGTCTCTTGAGGTGGTGCCCTGTCTCTCGAGGTGGTGCCCTGTCTCTCCAGGTGGCGCCCTGTCTTTGAGGTGGCGCCCTCTCTTGAGATGGTGCCCTGTCTCTCGAGGTGGTGCTCTGTCTCTTGAGGTGGCGCCCTGTCTCTCGAGGTGGTGCCCTGTCTCTTGAGGTGGTGCCCTGTCTCTTGAGGTGGCGCCCTGTCTCTTGAGGTGGCGCCCTGTCTCTCGAGGTGGTGCCCTGTCTCTCCAGGTGGCGCCCTGTCTCTTGAGGTGGCGCCCTCTCTTGAGATGGTGCCCTGTCTCTCGAGGTGGTGCTCTGTCTTTTGAGGTGGTGCTCTGTCTCTTGAGGTGGCGCCCTGTCTCCTGAGGTGGTGCCCTGTCTCTTGAGGTGGTGCCCTGTCTCTCCAGGTAGCGCCCTGTCTCTTGAGGTGGCGCCCTGTCTCTTGAGGTGGTGCCCTGTCTCTCGAAGTGGTGCCCTGTCTCTTGAGGTGGTGCCCTGTCTCTTGAGGTGGCGCCCTGTCTCTTGAGGTGGTGCCCTGTCTCTTGAGGTGGCGCCCTGTCTCTCGAGGTGGTGCTCTGTCTCTTGAGGTGGCGCCCTGTCTCTCGAGGTGGCGCCCTGTCTCTTGAGGTGGCGCCCTGTCTCTCGAGGTGGCGCCCTGTCTCTCGAGGTGGCGCCCTGTCTCTTGAGGTGGCGCCCTGTCTCTCCAGGTGGCGCCCTGTCTCTTGAGGTGGTGCCCTGTCTCTCGCGGTGGTGCCCTGTCTCTCGAGGTGGTGCCCTGTCTCTTGAGGTGGCGCCCTGTCTCTCCAGGTGGTGCCCTGTCTCTTGAGGTGGTGCCCTGTCTCTTGAGGTGGCGCCCTGTCTCTCGAGGTGGTGCTCTGTCTCTTGAGGTGGCGCCCTGTCTCTTGAGGTGGCGCCCTGTCTCTCCAGGTGGCGCCCTGTCTCTTGAGGTGGCGCCCTCTCTTGAGATGGTGCCCTGTCTCTCGAGGTGGTGCTCTGTCTCTTGAGGTGGCGCCCTGTCTCTCGAGGTGGTGCCCTGTCTCTTGAGGTGGTGCTCTGTCTCTCGAGGTGGTGCCCTGTCTCTCGAGGTGGTGCTCTGTCTCTCGAGGTGGTGCCCTGTCTCTTCAGGTGGTGCCCTGTCACTCGAGGTGGTGCCCTGTCTCTCGAGGTGGCGCCCTGTCTCCTGAGGTGGTGCCCTGTCTCTTGAGGTGGTGCCCTGTCTCTCCAGGTAGCGCCCTGTCTCTTGAGGTGGCGCCCTGTCTCTTGAGGTGGTGCCCTGTCTCTCGAAGTGGTGCCCTGTCTCTTGAGGTGGTGCCCTGTCTCTTGAGGTGGTGCCCTGTTTCTTGAGGTGGTGCTCTGTCTCTCGAGGTGGTGCCCTGTCTCTCGAGGTGGTGCTCTGTCTCTTGAGGTGGCGCCCTGTCTCTCGAGGTGGCGCCCTGTCTCTTGAGGTGGCGCCCTGTCTCTTGAGGTGGTTCTCTGTCTCTCAAGGTGGTGCCCTGTCTCTTGAGGTGGTGCTCTGTCTCTTGAGGTGGTGCCCTGTCTATCAAGGTGGTGCCCTGTCTCTCGAGGTGGTGCTCTGTCTCTTGAGGTGGTGCTCTGTCTCTCGAGGTGGTGCTCTGTCTCTTGAGGTGGTGCCCCGTCTTTGAGGTGGTGCCCTGTCTCTCAAGGTGGTGCCCTGTCTCTCGAGGTGGTGCTCTGTCTCTCGAGGTGGTGCTCTGTCTCTCGAGGTGGTGCTCTGTCTCTTGAGGTGGTGCTCTGTCTCTCGAGGTGGTGCCCTGTCTCTTGAGGTGGTGCCCTATCTTGAGGTGGTGCCCTGTCTCTTGAGGTGGTGCCCTGTCACTTGAGGTGGCTCCCTGTCTCTCGAGGTGGTGCCCTGTCTTTGAGGTGGTGCCCTGTCTCTCGAGGTGGTGCCCTGTCTCTTGAGGTGGTGCCCTATCTTTGAGGTGGTGCCCTGTCTCTTGAGGTGGTGCCCTGTTTCTTGAGGTGGTGCTCTGTCTCTCGAGGTGGTGCCCTGTCTCTCGAGGTGGTGCTCTGTCTCTTGAGGTGGCTCCCTGTCTCTCGAGGTGGTGCCCTGTCTCTTGAGGTGGCGCCCTGTCTCTTGAGGTGGTGCTCTGTCTCTGGAGGTGATGTTCTGTCTCTTGAGGTGGCGCCCTGTCTCTTGAGGTGGTGCTCTGTCTCTCGAGGTGGTGCCCTGTCTCTCGAGGTGGTGCTCTGTCTCTCAAGGTGGCACTCTGTCTCTCGAGGTGGTGCTCTGTCTCTCGAGGTGGTGCCCTGTCTCTCGAGGTGGTGCTCTGTCTCTTGAGGTGGCGCCCTGTCTCTTGAGGTGGCGCCCTGTCTCTTGAGGTGGTGCTCTGTCTCTTGAGGTTGTGCTCTGTCTCTTGAGGTGGTGCCCTGCCTCTTGAGGTGGTGCTCTGTCTCTCGAGGTGGTGCCCTGTCTCTTGAGGTGGCGCCCTGTCTCCTGAGGTGGTGCCCTGTCTCTTGAGGTGGCGCCCTGTCTCTTGAGGGGGTGCCCTGTCTCTCGAGGTGGCGCCCTGTCTCTTGAGGTGGTGCCCTGTCTTTTGAGGTGGCGCTCTGTCTCTTGAGGTGGCGCTCTGTCTCTTGAGGTGGTGCTCTGTCTCTTGAGGTGGCGCCCTGTCTCTTGAGGTGGTGCCCTGTCTCTTGAGGTGGTGCTCTGTCTCTGGAGGTGGTGCCCTGTCTCTCGAGGTGGTGCCCTGTCTCTCGAGGTGGTGCCCTGTCTTTCGAGGTGGCGCTCTGTCTCTTGAGGTGGTGCCCTGTCTCTTGAGGTGGTGCTCTGTCTCTTGAGGTGGCGCCCTGTCTCTCGAGGTGGCGCTCTGTCTATTGAGGTGGCGCCCTGTCTCTCGAGGTGGTGCTCTGTCTCTCGAGGTGGTGCTCTGTCTCTCGAGGTGGTGCCCTGTCTCTCGAGGTGGTGCTCTGTCTCTTGAGGCCTTGCCCTGTCTCTTGAGGTGGTGCTCTGTCTCTTGAGGTGGTGCTCTGTCTCTCGAGGTGGTGCCCTGTCTCTCGAGGTGGTGCTCTGTCTCTTGAGGCCTTGCCCTGTCTCTTGAGGTGGTGCTCTGTCTCTTGAGGTGGCGCCCTGTCTCTCGAGGTGGTGCCCTGTCTCTCGAGGTGGTGCTCTGTCTCTCGAGGTGGCGCCCTGTCTCTCGAGGTGGTGCTCTGTCTCTCGAGGTGGTGCTCTGTCTCTTGAGGTGGTGCTCTGTCTCTCGAGGTGGTGCCCTGTCTCTCGAGGTGGTGCCCTGTCTCTTGAGGTGGTGCTCAGTCTCTCGAGGTGGTACCCTGTCTCTCGAGGTGGTGCTCTGTCTCTCGAGGTGGTGCTCTGTCTCTTGAGGTGGTGCTCTGTCTCTCGAGGTGGTGCCCTGTCTCTTGAGGTGGTGCTCTGTCTCTCGAGGTGGTGCCCTGTCTCTCGAGGTGGTGCTCTGTCTCTCGAGGTGGTGCTCTGTCTCTCGAGGTGGTGCTCTGTCTCTTGAGGTGGTGCCCTGTCTCTTGAGGTGGTGCTCTGTCTCTTGAGGTGGCGCCCTGTCTCTCGAGGTGGCGCTCTGTCTATTGAGGTGGCGCCCTGTCTCTCGAGGTGGTGCTCTGTCTCTCGAGGTGGTGCTCTGTCTCTTGAGGTGGTGCTCTGTCTCTCGAGGTGGTGCCCTGTCTCTTGAGGTGGTGCCCTGTCTTTGAGGTGGTGCCCTGGCTCTCGAGGTGGTGCTCTGTCTCTCGAGGTGGCTCCCTGTCTCTCGCGGTGGCGCCCTGTCTCTTGAGGTGGTGCCCTGTCTCTCGAGGTGGTGCTCTGTCTCTTGAGGCCTTGCCCCGTCTCTTGAGGTGGTGCTCTGTCTCTTGAGGTGGCGCCCTGTCTCTCGAGGTGGCGCCCTGTCTCTTGAGGTAGTGCCCTGTCTCTTGAGGTGGCGCCCTGTCTCTTGAGGTGGTGCCCTGTCTCTCGAGGTGGTGCTCTGTCTCTTGAGGCCCTGCCCTGTCTCTTGAGGTGGTGCTCTGTCTCTTGAGGTGGCGCCCTGTCTCTCGAGGTGGCGCCCTGTCTCTTGAGGTAGTGCCCTGTCTCTTGAGGTGGCGCCCTGTCTCTTGAGGTGGTGCCCTGTCTCTCGAGGTGGTGCTCTGTCTCTTGAGGCCCTGCCCTGTCTCTTGAGGTGGTGCTCTGTCTCTTGAGGTGGTGCTCTGTCTCTTGAGGTGGTGCCCTGTCTCTCGAGGTGGTGCTCTGTCTCTTGAGGTGGTGCCCTGTCTCTTGAGGTGGTGCCCTGTCTCTTGAGGTGGTGCTCTGTCTCTTGAGGTGGTGCTCTGTCTCTTGAGGTGGTGCCCTGTCTCTTGAGGTGGTGCTCTGTCTCTTGAGGTGGTGCTCTGTCTCTTGAGGTGGCACCCTGTCTCTTGAGGTGGTGCCCTGTCTCTCGAGGTTGTGCCCTGTCTCTTGAGGTGGCGCCCTGTCTCTTGAGGTGGCGCCCTGTCTCTTGAGGTGGCGCCCTGTCTCTTGAGGTGGCGCCCTGTCTCTTGAGGTGGCGCCCTGTCTCTTGAGGTGGTGCTCTGTCTCTTGAGGTGGTGCTCTGTCTCTTGAGGTGGTGCCCTGTCGCTTGAGGTGGTGCCCTGTCTCTTGAGGTGGTGCCCTGTCTCTTGAGGTGGCGCTCTGTCTCTCGAGGTGGCGCCCTGTCTCTTGAGGTGGCGCCCTGTCTCTCGAGGTGGCGCCCTCTCTCTTGAGGTGGTGCCCTGTCTCTTGAGGTGGTGCCCTGTCTCTTGAGGTGGTGCCCTGTCTCTCGAGGTGGTGCCCTGTCTCTTGAGGTGGTGCCCTGTCGCTTGAGGTGGTGCCCTGTCTCTTGAGGTGGCGCCCTGTCTCTTGAGGTGGCGCCCTCTCTTGAGGTGGTGCCCTGTCTCTTGAGGTGGCGCCCTCTCTTGAGGTGGCGCCCTGTCTCTTGAGGTGGCGCCCTCTCTTGAGGTGGTGCCCTGTCTCTTGAGGTGGTGCCCTGTCTCTCGAGGTGGTGCCCTGTCTCTAGAGGTGGTGCCCTGTCTCTTGAGGTGGTGCCCTGTCTCTCGAGGTGGTGCCCTGTCTCTTGAGGTGGTGCTCTGTCTCTCGAGGTGGTGCCCTGTCTCTTGAGGTGGTGCCCTGTCTCTCGAGGTGGTGCTCTGTCTCTTGAGGTGGTGCCCTGTCTCTTGAGGTGGTGCCCTGTCTCTTGAGGTGGTGCTCTGTCTCTTGAGGTGGTGCTCTGTCTCTCGAGGTGGTGCCCTGTCTCTCGAGGTGGTGCTCTGTCTCTCGAGGTGGTGCCCTGTCTCTTGAGGTGGTGCTCTGTCTCTTGAGGTGGCGCCCTGTCTCTTGAGGTGGCTCTCTGTCTCTCGAGGTGGTGCCCTGTCTCTTGAGGTGGCGCCCTGTCTCTTGAGATGGTGCCCTGTCTCTTGAGGTGGCGCCCTGTCTCTTGAGGTGGCTCCCTGTCTCTCGCGGTGGTGCCCTGTCTCTTGAGGTGGCGCCCTGTCTCTCGAGGTGGTGCCCTGTCTCTTGAGGTGGTGCCCTGTCTCTTGAGGTGGCGCCCTGTCTCTTGAGGTGGTGCCCTGTCTCTTGAGGTGGCGCCCTGTCTCTTGAGGTGGTGCCCTGTCTCTTGAGGTGGCGCCCTGTCTCTTGAGGTGGCGCCCTCTCTTGAGGTGGTGCCCTGTCTCTTGAGGTGGTGCCCTGTCTCTCCAGGTGGTGCCCTGTCTCTTGAGGTGGCGCCCTGTCTCTTGAGGTGTCGCCCTCTCTTGAGGTGGTGCTCTGTCTCTTGAGGTGGCGCCCTGTCTCTTGAGGTGGCGTCCTGTCTCTTGAGGTGGTGCCCTGTCTCTTGAGGTGGCGCCCTGTCTCTTGAGGTGGTGCCCTGTCTCTTGAGGTGGCGCCCTGTCTCTTGAGGTGGTGCCCTGTCTCTTGAGGTGGCGCCCTGTCTCTTGAGGTGGCGCCCTCTCTTGAGGTGGTGCCCTGTCTCTTGAGGTGGTGCCCTGTCTCTCCAGGTGGTGCCCTGTCTCTTGAGGTGGCGCCCTGTCTCTTGAGGTGGCGCCCTCTCTTGAGGTGGTGCCCTGTCTCTTGAGGTGGTGCCCTGTCTCTCGAGGTGGTGCCCTGTCTCTTGAGGTGGTGCCCTGTCTCTTGAGGTGGTGCCCTGTCTCTTGAGGTGGTGCTCTGTCTCTCGAGGTGGTGCCCTGTCTCTTGAGGTGGTGCCCTGTCTCTTGAGGTGGCGCCCTGTCTCTTGAGGTGGCTCTCTGTCTCTCGAGGTGGTGCCCTGTCTCTTGAGGTGGCGCCCTGTCTCTTGAGGTGGCGCCCTGTCTCTTGAGGTGGCTCCCTGTCTCTCGCGGTGGTGCCCTGTCTCTCGAGGTGGCGCCCTGTCTCTCGAGGTGGTGCCCTGTCTCTCGAGGTGGTGCCCTGTCTCTTGAGGTGGCGCCCTGTCTCTTGAGGTGGCTCCCTGTCTCTCGCGGTGGTGCCCTGTCTCTTGAGGTGGCGCCCTGTCTCTCGAGGTGGCGTCCTGTCTCTTGAGGTGGTGCCCTGTCTCTCGAGGTGGTGCCCTGTCTCTCCAGGTGGCGCCCTGTCTTTTGAGGTGGCGCCCTCTCTTGAGATGGTGCCCTGTCTCTCGTGGTGGTGCTCTGTCTCTTGAGGTGGCGCCCTGTCTCTCGAGGTGGTGCCCTGTCTCTTGAGGTGGTGCCCTGTCTCTTGAGGTGGCGCCCTGTCTCTTGAGGTGGCGCCCTGTCTCTCGAGGTGGTGCCCTGTCTCTCCAGGTGGCGCCCTGTCTCTTGAGGTGGCGCCCTCTCTTGAGATGGTGCCCTGTCTCTTGAGGTGGTGCTCTGTCTCTTGAGGTGGCGCCCTGTCTCTTGAGGAGGTGCCCTGTCTCTTGAGGTGGCGCCCTGTCTCCTGAGGTGGTGCCCTGTCTCTTGAGGTGGTGCCCTGTCTCTCCAGGTAGCGCCCTGTCTCTTGAGGTGGTGCCCTGTCTCTTGAGGTGGTGCCCTGTCTCTTGAGGTGGCGCCCTGTCTCTTGAGGTGGTGCCCTGTCTCTTGAGGTGGCGCCCTGTCTCTCGAGGTGGCGCCCTGTCTCTTGAGGTGGCGCCCTGTCTCTCCAGGTGGCGCCCTGTCTCTTGAGGTGGCGCTCTGTCTCTCGAGGTGGTGCCCTGTCTCTCGAGGTGGTGCCCTGTCTCTCGAGGTGGTGCCCTGTCTCTCGAGGTGGTGCTCTGTCTCTCGAGGTGGTGCCCTGTCTCTCGAGGTGGTGCTCTGTCTCTCGAGGTGGTGCTCTGTCTCTTGAGGTGGTGCCCTGTCTCTTGAGGTGGTGCTCTGTCTCTTGAGGTGGCGCCCTGTCTCTCGAGGTGGCGCTCTGTCTATTGAGGTGGCGCCCTGTCTCTTGAGGTGGTGCTCTGTCTCTTGAGGTGGCGCCCTGTCTCTCGAGGTGGCGCTCTGTCTATTGAGGTGGCGCCCTGTCTCTCGAGGTGGTGCTCTGTCTCTCGAGGTGGTGCCCTGTCTCTTGAGGTGGTGCTCTGTCTCTCGAGGTGGTGCCCTGTCTCTTGAGGTGGTGCCCTGTCTTTGAGGTGGTGCCCTGGCTCTCGAGGTGGTGCTCTGTCTCTCGAGGTGGCTCCCTGTCTCTCGCGGTGGCGCCCTGTCTCTTGAGGTGGTGCCCTGTCTCTCGAGGTGGTGCTCTGTCTCTTGAGGCCTTGCCCTGTCTCTTGAGGTGGTGCTCTGTCTCTTGAGGTGGCGCCCTGTCTCTCGAGGTGGCGCCCTGTCTCTTGAGGTAGTGCCCTGTCTCTTGAGGTGGCGCCCTGTCTCTTGAGGTGGTGCCCTGTCTCTCGAGGTGGTGCTCTGTCTCTTGAGGCCCTGCCCTGTCTCTTGAGGTAGTGCCCTGTCTCTTGAGGTGGCGCCCTGTCTCTTGAGGTGGTGCCCTGTCTCTCGAGGTGGTGCTCTGTCTCTTGAGGCCCTGCCCTGTCTCTCGAGGTGGTGCCCTGTCTCTCGAGGTGGTGCTCTGTCTCTCGAGGTGGTGCCCTGTCTCTCGAGGTGGTGCCCTGTCTCTCGAGGTGGTGCTCTGTCTCTCGAGGTGGCTCCCTGTCTCTCGCGGTGGCGCCCTGTCTCTTGAGGTGGTGCCCTGTCTCTCGAGGTGGTGCTCTGTCTCTTGAGGCCTTGCCCTGTCTCTTGAGGTGGTGCTCTGTCTCTTGAGGTGGCGCCCTGTCTCTCGAGGTGGCGCCCTGTCTCTTGAGGTAGTGCCCTGTCTCTTGAGGTGGCGCCCTGTCTCTTGAGGTGGTGCCCTGTCTCTCGAGGTGGTGCTCTGTCTCTTGAGGCCCTGCCCTGTCTCTTGAGGTGGTGCTCTGTCTCTTGAGGTGGCGCCCTGTCTCTCGAGGTGGCGCCCTGTCTCTTGAGGTAGTGCCCTGTCTCTTGAGGTGGCGCCCTGTCTCTTGAGGTGGTGCCCTGTCTCTCGAGGTGGTGCTCTGTCTCTTGAGGCCCTGCCCTGTCTCTTGAGGTGGCACCCTGTCTCTTGAGGTGGTGCTCTGTCTCTTGAGGTGGCGCCCTGTCTCATGAGGTGGTGCTCTGTCTCTTGAGGTGGTGCCCTGTCTCTCGAGGTTGTGCCCTGTCTCTTGAGGTGGCGCCCTGTCTCTTGAGGTGGCGCCCTGTCTCATGAGGTGGTGCTCTGTCTCTTGAGGTGGTGCCCTGTCTCTCGAGGTTGTGCCCTGTCTCTTGAGGTGGCGCCCTGTCTCTTGAGGTGGCGCCCTGTCTCTTGAGGTGGCGCCCTGTCTCTTGAGGTGGCGCCCTGTCTCTTGAGGTGGCGCCCTGTCTCTTGAGGTGGTGCTCTGTCTCTTGAGGTGGTGCTCTGTCTCTTGAGGTGGTGCCCTGTCGCTTGAGGTGGTGCCCTGTCTCTTGAGGTGGCGCTCTGTCTCTCGAGGTGGTGCTCTGTCTCTCGAGGTGGCGCCCTGTCTCTTGAGGTGGCGCCCTGTCTCTTGAGGTGGTGCTCTGTCTCTTGAGGTGGCGCTCTGTCTCTCGAGGTGGTGCTCTGTCTCTCGAGGTGGCGCCCTGTCTCTTGAGGTGGCGCCCTGTCTCTTGAGGTGGTGCTCTGTCTCTCGAGGTGGTGCTCTGTCTCTCGAGGTGGCGCCCTGTCTCTTGAGGTGGCGCCCTGTCTCTTGAGGTGGCGCCCTGTCTCTCGAGGTGGCGCCCTCTCTCTTGAGGTGGTGCCCTGTCTCTTGAGGTGGTGCCCTGTCTCTTGAGGTGGTGCCCTGTCTCTCGAGGTGGTGCCCTGTCTCTTGAGGTGGTGCCCTGTCGCTTGAGGTGGTGCCCTGTCTCTTGAGGTGGCGCCCTGTCTCTCGAGGTGGTGCCCTGTCTCTTGAGGTGGTGCCCTGTCGCTTGAGGTGGTGCCCTGTCTCTTGAGGTGGCGCCCTGTCTCTTGAGGTGGCGCCCTCTCTTGAGGTGGTGCCCTGTCTCTTGAGGTGGCGCCCTCTCTTGAGGTGGCGCCCTGTCTCTTGAGGTGGCGCCCTCTCTTGAGGTGGTGCCCTGTCTCTTGAGGTGGCGCCCTGTCTCTTGAGGTGGTGCCCTGTCTCTTGAGGTGGCGCCCTGTCTCTTGAGGTGGTGCCCTGTCTCTTGAGGTGGCGCCCTGTCTCTTGAGGTGGCGCCCTCTCTTGAGGTGGTGCCCTGTCTCTTGAGGTGGTGCCCTGTCTCTCCAGGTGGTGCCCTGTCTCTTGAGGTGGCGCCCTGTCTCTTGAGGTGGCGCCCTGTCTCTTGAGGTGGCGCCCTCTCTTGAGGTGGTGCCCTGTCTCTTGAGGTGGTGCCCTGTCTCTTGAGGTGGTGCCCTGTCTCTCGAGGTGGTGCCCTGTCTCTTGAGGTGGTGCCCTGTCTCTCGAGGTGGTGCCCTGTCTCTTGAGGTGGTGCTCTGTCTCTCGAGGTGGTGCTCTGTCTCTTGAGGTGGTGCCCTGTCTCTTGAGGTGGTGCCCTGTCTCTCGAGGTGGTGCCCTGTCTCTTGAGGTGGTGCCCTGTCTCTCGAGGTGGTGCCCTGTCTCTTGAGGTGGTGCCCTGTCTCTTGAGGTGGTGCTCTGTCTCTCGAGGTGGTGCTCTGTCTCTTGAGGTGGTGCCCTGTCTCTTGAGGTGGTGCCCTGTCTCTCGAGGTGGCGCCCTGTCTCTTGAGGTGGTGCCCTGTCTTTTGAGGTGGCGCTCTGTCTCTTGAGGTGGTGCCCTGTCTTTTGAGGTGGCGCTCTGTCTCTTGAGGTGGTGCCCTGTCTTTGAGGTGGTGCTCTGTCTCTTGAGGTGGTGCCCTGTCTCTTGAGGTGGTGCCCTGTCTCTCGAGGTGGTGCCCTGTCTCTCGAGGTGGTGCCCTGTCTCTCGAGGTGGCTCCCTGTCTCTCGCGGTGGTGCCCTGTCTCTTGAGGTGGTGCCCTGTCTCTCGAGGTGGTGCCCTGTCTCTTGAGGTGGTGCTCTGTCTCTCGAGGTGGTGCTCTGTCTCTCGAGGTGGTGCCCTGTCTCTCGAGGTGGCTCCCTGTCTCTCGCGGTGGTGCCCTGTCTCTTGAGGTGGTGCCCTGTCTCTCGAGGTGGTGCCCTGTCTCTTGAGGTGGTGCCCTGTCTCTCGAGGTGGTGCCCTGTCTCTTGAGGTGGTGCTCTGTCTCTCGAGGTGGTGCTCTGTCTCTTGAGGTGGTGCCCTGTCTCTTGAGGTGGTGCCCTGTCTCTCGAGGTGGCGCCCTGTCTCTTGAGGTGGTGCCCTGTCTTTTGAGGTGGCGCCCTGTCTCTCGAGGTGGCGCCCTGTCTCTTGAGGTGGTGCCCTGTCTTTTGAGGTGGCGCTCTGTCTCTTGAGGTGGTGCCCTGTCTTTGAGGTGGTGCTCTGTCTCTTGAGGTGGTGCCCTCTCTTGAGGTGGTGCCCTGTCTCTTGAGGTGGTGCTCTGTCTCTCGCGGTGGTGCCCTGTCTCTCAAGGTGGCGCCCTTTCTCTCGAGGTGGTGCCCTGTCTCTCGAGGTGGTGCCCTGTCTCTTGAGGTGGCGCCCTGTCTCTTGAGGTGGCTCCCTGTCTCTCGCGGTGGTGCCCTGTCTCTTGAGGTGGCGCCCTGTCTCTCGAGGTGGTGCCCTGTCTCTCGAGGTGGCGTCCTGTCTCTTGAGGTGGTGCCCTGTCTCTCGAGGTGGTGCCCTGTCTCTCCAGGTGGCGCCCTGTCTTTGAGGTGGCGCCCTCTCTTGAGATGGTGCCCTGTCTCTCGAGGTGGTGCTCTGTCTCTTGAGGTGGCGCCCTGTCTCTCGAGGTGGTGCCCTGTCTCTTGAGGTGGTGCCCTGTCTCTTGAGGTGGCGCCCTGTCTCTTGAGGTGGCGCCCTGTCTCTCGAGGTGGTGCCCTGTCTCTCCAGGTGGCGCCCTGTCTCTTGAGGTGGCGCCCTCTCTTGAGATGGTGCCCTGTCTCTCGAGGTGGTGCTCTGTCTTTTGAGGTGGTGCTCTGTCTCTTGAGGTGGCGCCCTGTCTCCTGAGGTGGTGCCCTGTCTCTTGAGGTGGTGCCCTGTCTCTCCAGGTAGCGCCCTGTCTCTTGAGGTGGCGCCCTGTCTCTTGAGGTGGTGCCCTGTCTCTCGAAGTGGTGCCCTGTCTCTTGAGGTGGTGCCCTGTCTCTTGAGGTGGCGCCCTGTCTCTTGAGGTGGTGCCCTGTCTCTTGAGGTGGCGCCCTGTCTCTCGAGGTGGTGCCCTGTCTCTCGAGGTGATGCCCTGTCTCTCGAGGTGGTGCCCTGTCTCTTGAGGTGGTGCTCTGTCTCTTGAGGTGGCGCCCTGTCTCTCGAGGTGGCGCCCTGTCTCTTGAGGTGGCGCCCTGTCTCTCGAGGTGGCGCCCTGTCTCTCGAGGTGGCGCCCTGTCTCTTGAGGTGGCGCCCTGTCTCTCCAGGTGGCGCCCTGTCTCTTGAGGTGGTGCCCTGTCTCTCGCGGTGGTGCCCTGTCTCTCGAGGTGGTGCCCTGTCTCTTGAGGTGGCGCCCTGTCTCTCCAGGTGGTGCCCTGTCTCTTGAGGTGGTGCCCTGTCTCTTGAGGTGGCGCCCTGTCTCTCGAGGTGGTGCTCTGTCTCTTGAGGTGGCGCCCTGTCTCTTGAGGTGGCGCCCTGTCTCTCCAGGTGGCGCCCTGTCTCTTGAGGTGGTGCCCTGTCTCTCGCGGTGGTGCCCTGTCTCTCGAGGTGGTGCCCTGTCTCTTGAGGTGGCGCCCTGTCTCTCCAGGTGGTGCCCTGTCTCTTGAGGTGGTGCCCTGTCTCTTGAGGTGGCGCTCTGTCTCTCGAGGTGGTGCTCTGTCTCTTGAGGTGGCGCCCTGTCTCTTGAGGTGGCGCCCTGTCTCTCCAGGTGGCGCCCTGTCTCTTGAGGTGGCGCCCTGTCTCTTGAGGTGGCGCCCTGTCTCTCCAGGTGGCGCCCTGTCTCTTGAGGTGGTTCCCTGTCTCTCGAGGTGGTGCCCTGTCTCTCGAGGTGGCGCCCTGTCTCTCCAGGTGGCTCCCTGTCTCTTGAGGTGGCGCCCTGTCTCTTGAGGTGGCGCCCTGTCTCTTGAGGTGGTGCCCTGTCTCTTGAGGTGGTGCCCTGTCTCTTGAGGTGGCGCCCTGTCTCTCGAGGTGGTGCTCTGTCTCTTGAGGTGGCGCCCTGTCTCTTGAGGTGGCGCCCTGTCTTTAGAGGACCTGGGGGGGGAGGGCACTAAAGATGGAAATACAAAATGTTAGTTATCCTCAGAATAAGAGGTAAGTCTTCAGCGGGGACACCTACCTTACAGGGAAATGCCCATCACAGATTTTCTCTAACTTCCTGTTGTGTCTCTGGGACAGGAAGTGAAGGGAAATGTCCCCAATGATACACAAACTGACAGAACTCTCTCCTCCACAACAATCATGGCGGCACACAAACGCCAATCGTTTCCCAATATATGGATCATCAGAAAGCGTTTTTACTGGTATATTTTATTGACAATGAGACATTTTCTAGATAATATCTTCAATATTCAATCTGCAGTCCAGTGAGAGATTCTGGCCGGACAATCAGTCCATACACAGTATAAAATCCAATGTCTTCAATACAAAATAGAAAAACGCTGAATACAGAGACAGCGGGGGAGGGGCTCTGCGGAGCCATGTGACGTCCCGCAGGGGCCGGCTCACAAAAAGGGGGAGGAGCTGGAAGGGTCTCATCCGCTGGACACATTGCCCACATCCTGAGGGCTGCTTCTGGCGTAGGCACAGATATGGAAGATTCCTGCAAGGAGAAAACACAGAGGGACAATAGAAAAATGGGAGGAGCACAATGGAGGCCATAATATGGAAGAACTCTCATACCTGCTGACACAGTAAGAATAATTCCAATCCAGCCCAGAATATACGACCAGGAAAATCGCCAATCGGCATAACGCTTCCCGAAGAAGTTCACCGTCACCCCTGTGTATACGGACAAGGCCAAAAGAGCGAAGAATCCTGCCGAGGAGAGGAAGAGGTCACAGCATGTCACTAAGGCCATATATATATATATATATTATAAGACGCCATATTCCCAAAAGTATTGGGACGCAGGCCTTTACACACCATATTCCCAAAAGTATTGGGACGCCTGCCTTTACCCACCATATTCCCAAAAGTATTGGGACGCCGGCCTTTACACAGAATATCACCAAAAGTATTGGTCCCCCCCCTTTGCACACACATGACCTTTAATGACCCCCCAGTCTTAGTCCGGAGGGTTCAATATTGAGTTGGCTCCGCCCTTTGCAGATATAACAGCTTCACCTCTTCTAGGAAGGCCGTCCACAAGGTTTAGGAGGGTGTCTATGGGAATGTTTGACCATTCTTCCAGAAGAGTATTTGTGAGGTCAGGCACTGATGTTGGATGAGAAGGCCTGGCTCACAGTCTCCGCTCTAATTCCTCCCAAAAGGTGTTCTATGGGGTTGAGGTCAGGACTCTGTGCAGGCCAGTCAAGTTCCTCCGCCCCAAACCCCCTCCTCCATGTCTTTATGGACCTTGCTTTGTGCTCTGGTGGGCAGTCATGTATGATCAGGAAGGGGCCGTCCCCAAACTCCTCCCACAAAGCATGAAATTGTCCAAAATGTCTTGGTATGCTGACGACTTAAGAGTTCCCTTCACTGGAACTAAGGGGCCAAACTCAACCCCTGAAAAACAACCCCCCACCATGACCCCTCCTCCCCATCATAATCCCCCCTTCACCCCCCACCATAATCCACCCTCCCCCCACACACCATAATCCCCCCCACCACCATAATCCCCCCTCCCTCCTACACCATAATCCCCCCTCCCCCGACACCATAATCCCCCCTCCCCCGACACCATAATCCCCTCTCCTGCGACACCATAATCCCCCCTCCCCCGACACCATAATCCCCCGTCCCTCGACACCATAATCCCCCCTCCCCCGACACCATAATCCCCCCTCCCCCGACACCATAATCCCCCCTCCCCCGACACCATAATCCCCCCTCCCCCGACACCATAATCCCCCCTCCCCCGACACCATAATCCCCCCTCCCCCTACACCATAATCCCCCCTCCCCCGACACCATAATCCCCTCTCCCCCGACACCATAATCCCCCCTCCCCCGACACCATAATCCCCCCTCCACCAAATGATTTGGACCAGAGCACAAATTAAGGTTCATAAAGACATGGATGAGCGAGTTTGGGGTGGAGGAACCTGACTGGCCTGCACAGAGTCCTGACCTCAACCCGATAGAACACCTTTGGGATGAATTAGAGTGGAGACTGCGAGCCAGGCCTTCTCATCCAACATCAGTGCCTGACCTCACAAATGCTCTTCTGGAAGAATGGTCAAACATTCCCATAGACACACTCCTAAACCTTGTGGACGGCCTTCCCAGAAGAGGTGAAGCTGTTATAGCTGCAAAGGGCGGAGCCAACTCAATATTGAACCCTCCGGACTAAGACTGGGGGGTCATTAAAGGTCATGTGTGTGTAAAGGCAGGCGTCCCAATAAATCTAGATAGTGTACATTGAGTCACATCCATTTCTGAGCTCCGTAGACATGTGCAGGATGAAAACATTTGTTTAGTTAAATTAGTTGTATTCATTACATTCGTTTTCGGGATTCGTTTCGTATTCGAAAAAATTCTACCGGATTCGAAAAAGTAAACTATATATAACCATTTTGCAAAATTCGAATTTCATATAGAAAAGATTCAAACAGAATAGAAAATAAGAATAGGATGCAAAGACAATAGAACAGAATAGAAAAAATATAATATATTCTATTCTAATCTTTTCTATTCAAATTCCAATTCCGGAAGATGTTTTATATATATTGTTCTTTCTATTCTAGTCTTTTCTATTAGAATTCGATTTCATTCTATTTCTATAGAACCATTTTCTGAAATTCAAATAGAAAGATTAGAAAAAAAATTGAAAATAATAAAAAAGAATAGCATAGAAAAAAATAATATATATATATATAAAAGCATCTTCCGAAATTCGAATTTCGTCTAGAAAGAATTCAAATTCGAATAGAAAAGTTTAGAATAGAAAAGAATAACATAGAAAAAAAATATTTTATATATATATATCATCTTCCGAAATTCAAATTTCATATAAACTGAAATCAAGTTTGAATGGAAAACAATATTATATATATAGATTGAAGTGTAGAGGAGAAGCACACACAGCTTTCAATCTAGTGTCAGCAAACAGATCCGACCACCGACCACCGCCCACCGCCCACCGACCACCGCCCACCGACCACCACCCACCGCCCACCGCCCACCGACCACCGCCCACCGACCACCACCCACCGCCCACCGACCACCGCCCACCGCCCACCGACCACCGCCCACCGCCCACCGACCACCACCCACCGCCCACCGACCACCGCCCACCGACCACCGCCCACCGCCCACCGACCACCGCCCACCGCCCACCGCCCACCGCCCACCGCCCACCGCCCACCGACCACCGCCCACCGCCCACCGCCCACCGACCACCACCCACCGCCCACCGCCCACCGACCACCGCCCACCGACCACCGCCCACCGCCCACCGCCCACCGACCACCGCCCACCGACCACCGCCCACCGACCACCACCCACCGCCCACCGCCCACCGACCACCGCCCACCGACCACCGCCCACCGCCCACCGACCACCGCCCACCGCCCACCGACCACCGCCCACCGCCCACCGACCACCACCCACCGACCACCGCCCACCGACCACCGCCCACCGCCCACCGACCACCACCCACCGCCCACCGCCCACCGCCCACCGCCCACCGCCCACCGACCACCGCCCACCGCCCACCGACCACCGCCCACCGCCCACCGACCACCGACCACCGCCCACCGACCACCGCCCACCGACCACCGCCCACCGCCCACCGCCCACCGCCCACCGCCCACCGCCCACCGACCAACGCCCACCGCCCACCGCCCACCGCCCACCGACCACCGCCCACCGCCCACCGCCCACCGCCCACCGACCACCGCCCACCGACCTTGTATATATAAAAATAAAGGTCAGATGTCTTCTGACCGATCTAAGGAAATCAGCCTGAAACGTAATCTTTGTCTGAACAAATGATTGGAATGATTCTGTTTGGAATGATTCTACTTGCTTTGTAATCTTTTTCTAAAGATTTGATGGAATAAAGCAACACATTTTTTAAGTGCAGCAACCTTTGGAACTTATATATATAATTCTTTTCTATTCCTTACTTCTATTCTAATTCGATAATTCAATTTTCGAAATTAGAATTTCTAAAAATGGTTATATATATAAAACCATTTTCCGAAATTCAAATTTCATATAGAATGATTTTGAATTTGAATAGAAAAGATTAGAATAGAATAGAAAATAATAAAAAAGAATAGAATAAAATACCATATATGTTTTTCTAGTTTATTCTTTTCTATTATTTTCTTTTCTATTCTAATCTTTTCTATTCAAATTCAAATTCATTCTATACGAAATTCGATTTTCAGAAGCCCTGTTCCGAAATTCGAATTTCGTATAGAATGAATTTGAATTTGAATAGAAAAGACTATTAAAGAATAGAAAATAATTGAAAAGAAAAAAAAAGCATAGAAAAAAAATAAAACAGAATTTAAAAAAATATTATATATATGTATTCTATTGCTTTATGATTTTATATTCTATATTATTGTATTTTTTAGAAAATCAATTTCTATTGTTTTCGAATTCGATTCAAATTCGTTCGCTTTTTTCGGATTCGTTTAAATTCATCACTTTTGTAATTCGGAAATTCGGATGCATCCGAATTTCCGAATAATGAAAAATTTGTCCGAATTTCGATTTGGAACAAAACGAAATGCACATGTCTAGAGCTCCGTGTCCTCCATGTGTCCAGCAATGTGGTGGGGGAGCAACTGTACATTCTCATACGTATCCTTCATAATGTGGTCTCTTTAGACTCATAGAGATGCTATGGACATTGTCCCCTAAACAACACTACAGAGGCACCCCCAGGAGGCCTCAGGATGGGCCATGTTCAGCACCACCCAGGAGCCCCTTCCATACTTTCCTCAGGATGGGCCACGTTCAGCACCACCCAGAAGCCCCTTCCATACTTTCCTCAGATGGGCCATGTTCAGCACCACCCAGGAGCCCCTTCCATACTTTCCTCAGGATGGGCCACGTTCAGCACCACCCAGAAGCCCCTTCCATACTTTCCTCAGATGGGCCATGTTCAGCACCACCCAGGAGCCCCTTCCATACTTTCCTCAGGATGGGCCACGTTCAGCACCACCCAGAAGCCCCTTCCATACTTTCCTCAGATGGGCCACGTTCAGCACCACCCAGGAGCCCCTTCCATACTTTCCTCAGGATGGGCCACGTTCAGCACCACCCAGGAGCCCCTTCCATACTTTCCTCAGGATGGGCCACGTTCAGCACCACCCAGAAGCCCCTTCCATACTTTCCTCAGGAGGGGCCACATTCAGCACCACCCAGAAGCCCCTTCCATACTTTCCTCAGGATGGGCCATGTTCAGCACCACCCAGAAGCCCCTTCCATACTTTCCTCAGGAGGGGCCACGTTCAGCACCACCCAGAAGCCCCTTCCATACTTTCCTCAGGAGGCGCCACGTTCAGCACCACCCAGAAGCCCCTTCCATACTTTCCTCAGATGGGCCACGTTCAGCACCACCCAGGAGCCCCTTCCATACTTTCCTCAGGATGGGCCACATTCAGCACCACCCAGGAGCCCCTTCCATACTTTCCTCAGGATGGGCCACGTTCAGCACCACCCAGAAGCCCCTTCCATACTTTCCTCAGGAGGGGCCACATTCAGCACCACCCAGAAGCCCCTTCCATACTCTCCTCAGGATGGGCCACGTTCAGCACCACCCAGGAGCCCCTTCCATACTTTCCTCAGGATGGGCCACGTTCAGCACCACCCAGAAGCCCCTTCCATACTTTCCTCAGGAGGGGCCACATTCAGCACCACCCAGAAGCCCCTTCCATACTTTCCTCAGGATGGGCCATGTTCAGCACCACCCAGAAGCCCCTTCCATACTTTCCTCAGGAGGGGCCACGTTCAGCACCACCCAGAAGCCCCTTCCATACTTTCCTCAGGAGGCGCCACGTTCACAACCACCCAGAAGCCCCCTCCATACTTTCCTCAGGATGGGCCATGTTCAGCACCACCCAGGAGCCCCTTCCATACTTTCCTCAGATGGGCCACGTTCAGCACCACCCAGGAGTCCCTTCCATACTTTCCTCAGGATGGGCCACGTTCAGCACCACCCAGAAGCCCCTTCCATACTTTCCTCAGGATGGGCCACGTTCAGCACCACCCAGAAGCCCCTTCCATTCTTTCCTCAGGATGGGCCATGTTCAGCACCACCCAGGAGCCCCTTCCATACTTTCCTCAGATGGGCCACGTTCAGCACCACCCAGGAGTCCCTTCCATACTTTCCTCAGGATGGGCCACGTTCAGCACCACCCAGAAGCCCCTTCCATACTTTCCTCAGGATGGGCCACGTTCAGCACCACCCAGAAGCCCCTTCCATTCTTTCCTCAGGATGGGCCATGTTCAGCACCACCCAGGAGCCCCTTCCATACTTTCCTCAGGCCTTACTGTAAAGGACCCCAGTTGCAGCACAATCTGATCTTGAGGTGAGGAGATGGAAGATTCCGGACACCACAAGCCTTTTACCTCTTTACTGAACTGCAGTTGATTTACATATTTCCATGCTTTCAAGCAGCATCAGAGATTAGCGCCCGTACCTTTATGGGTTTGCCAGACTCCTACATCCCATGCCAAAGGCCTGATAATCCTGCACCTCCTTATGTCTGGGGGCACACTCCCTGAAGATGGACCTTAAAGGGGGCCACTTTCCATGCCTTGAACCTTGCACTGCATCCTATAACCAACCATCCTAGGTAGACTTCCACGGGGCTATATATACAGAGCCCTCTTACCCCCATGATGCCCCACACTAGCAGGGTTCAGAGCTGTGACTTCCTAGCTATCTGTGGTACACCGCCCTCACTATTCTGGGGGCCTCTAGGGGCTTCCTAGGTACCAACGCGACCTACTCCTCACTAAAGGGTTCCCAACCCTATCTGTAGGGAACGAGCAGCCCTGTGCTCTACAAATACACAACCTTCTAGATATTATGACATCAATTGATTGGCTGAACCCAGAGACCTTCGTGTGAGGGGCCCCATCCAATGCTGAGTGCAGTACAGGGGCCACTATTGGTGTCACAAGTTTATTCTACAATTATTGTCCAGTGTATATGATGGGTCCCCTGTGGGCTTAGCTCTAATTCTTGGCATCATTCAGAGTAGTACAAACTTACATCCACCTTCGCTGAACTTTTGTGTCTTTCTATCTATTGTCACCTCCTCTGAGGAGCTTTCATTTCACCATTCCTTAGAATTTCTGTGCTGGGCGGGAACATTCATGGAGGACTATGGAGGACGGCAAGATTGGGAGAGGACAACAGCAGGGAACCCAGAAAGGAGGACACAGAAGAATGGTATGGGGGAAATATCCACTTCTTATGATGGTATTATCCAATCTAGGGGAGCCTTTTAGGGCCCACCCCCAGTCTAGGGGTAGGGTTAGCACCTGTCCAGGATTCACCCGGACAGTCCGGGTATTGAATCACATGTCCTGGTTTCAGACTGCCTGGAACCCGGACACATTATCATACCAGATTGTGGCACAAACGCCAAGTGTATAGGCATGTGCACACCCTAGTCACCAGGGCTGCCAACTACCCAGACGGCTAAGACAAGTGCCATTGACACACTATCCAGAGCAAGGACAGCCCCCCACCCCTGCAGGGATGGGAGAGAAGAGATGGCTCAATGGGCTCCTCCTCCTATCCCTCTGTATTTGCCCTGGGGATTGGAATGTGGGCGGGAAATTTGAAGTCCAGCAGATGGCAGATATATCGTGGATGAAAGGTGCCAATGCCTGAGCATTCATCCTTTGATGAGTGAGCTCACCATCCACTGTCAGTGACAGAAGTCTCCCCCTCCCTCTCTTCTCTCTCCTGCCCCAGCAAGTTAGTACACTAAGGTAAGGAGGCTGCAGATGTAAGGGGTGCTCTGAGGACTCTGATGTAAGGGGTGCTCTGAGGACTCTGATGTAAGGGGTGCTCTGAGGAATCTGATGTAAGGGGTGCTCTGAGGACTCTGATGTAAGGGGTGCTCTGAGGACTCTGATGTAAGGGGTGCTCTGAGGACTCTGATGTAAGGGGTGCTCTGAGGAATCTGATGTAAGGGGTGCTCTGAGGAATCTGATGTAAGGGGTGCTCTGAGGACTCTGATGTAAGGGATGCTCTGGGGAATCTGATGTAAGGGGTGCTCTGAGGAATCTGATGTAAGGGGTGCTCTGAGGAATCTGATGTAAGGGGTGCTCTGAGGAATCCGATGTAAGGGGTGCTCTGAGGAATCTGATGTAAGGGGTGCTCTGAGGACTGTGATGTAAGGGATGCTCTGAGGAATCTGATGTAAGAGGTGCTCTGAGGAATCTGATGTAAGGGGTGCTCTGAGGAATCCGATGTAAGGGGTGCTCTGAGGAATCTGATGTAAGGGGTGCTCTGAGGACTCTGATGTAAGGGGTGCTCTGAGGACTCTGATGTAAGGGGTGCTCTGAGGACTCTGATGTAAGGGGTGCTCTGAGGAATCTGATGTAAGGGGTGCTCTGAGGAATCTGATGTAAGGGGTGCTCTGAGGACTCTGATGTAAGGGATGCTCTGGGGAATCTGATGTAAGGGGTGCTCTGAGGAATCTGATGTAAGGGGTGCTCTGAGGAATCTGATGTAAGGGGTGCTCTGAGGAATCTGATGTAAGGGATGCTCTGAGGAATCTGATGTAAGGGGTGCTCTGAGGAATCCGATGTAAGGGATGCTCTGAGGAATCTGATGTAAGGGGTGCTCTGAGGACTCTGATGTAAGGGGTGCTCTGAGGAATCTGATGTAAGGGGTGCGCTAAAGAATCTGATGTAAGGGGTGCTCTGAGGAATCTGATGTAAGGGGTGCTCTGAGGAATCTGATGTAAGGGGTGCTCTGAGGAATCTGATGTAAGGGGTGCTCTGAGGACTCTGATGTAAGGGGTGCTCTGAGGACTCAGATTTAAGTGGTGCTCTGAGGACTCTGATATAAGGGATGCTCTGAGGACTCAGATGTAAGGGGTGCTCTGAGGAATCTGATGTAAGGGGTGCTCTGAGGAATCTGATGTAAGGGATGCTCTGAGGAATCTGATGTAAGGGGTGCTCTGAGGACTCTGGTGTAAGGGGTGCTCTGAGGAATCTGATGTAAGGGATGCTCTGAGGAATCAGATGTAAGGGGTGCTCTGAGGAATCTGATGTAAGGGGTGCTCTGAGGAATCTGATGTAAGGGGTGCTCTGAGGACTCTGATGTAAGGGATGCTCTGAGGACTCTGATGTAAGGGGTGCTCTGAGGAATCTGATGTAAGGGGTGCTCTGAGGAATCCGATGTAAGGGGTGCTCTGAGGAATCTGATGTAAAAGGTGCTCTGAGGAATCTGATGTCAGGGATGCTCTGAGGAATCTGATGTAAGGGGTGCTCTGAGGACTCAGATGTAAAGGGTGCTCTGAGGAATCTGATGTAAGGGATGCTCTGAGGAATCTGATGTAAGGGGTGCTCTGAGGAATCTGATGTAAGGGGTGCTCTGAGAAATCTGATGTAAGAGGTGCTCTGAGGAATCTGATGTAAGGGGTGCTCTGAGGACTCTGATGTAAGGGATGCTCTGAGGAATCTGATGTAAGGGGTGCTCTGAGGAATCTGATGTAAGGGGTGCTCTGAGGAATGTGCTCTGAGGACTCAGATGTAAGGGGTGCTCTGAGGAATCTGATGTAAGGGGTGCTCTGAGGAATCTGATGTAAGGGGTGCTCTGAGGAATCTGATGTAAGGGGTGCTCTGAGGAATGTGCTCTGAGGACTCAGATGTAAGTGGTGCTCTGAGGACTCTGATGTAAGGGATGCTCTGAGGAATCTGATGTAAGGGATGCTTTGAGGAATCTGATGTAAGGGGGTGCTCTGAGGAATCCGATGTAAGGGGTGCTCTGAGGAATCTGATGTAAGGGGTGCTCTGAGGAATCTGATGTAAGGGGTGCTCTGAGGAATCTGATGTAAGGGGTGCTCTGAGGAATCTGATGTAAGGGATGCTCTGAGGAATCCGATGTAAGGGGTGCTCTGAGGAATCTGATGTAAGAGGTGCTCTGAGGAATCTGATGTAAGGGGTGCTCTGAGGAATCTGATGTAAGGGGTGCTCTGAGGAATCTGATGTAAGGGGTGCTCTGAGGAATCCGATGTAAGGGGTGCTCTGAGGAATCTGATGTAAGGGATGCTCGGAGGACTCTGATGTAAGAGGTGCTCTGAGGAATCTGATGTAAGGGATGCTCTGAGGACTCAGATGTAAGGGGTGCTCTGAGGAATCTGATGTAAGGGATGCTCTGAGGAATCTGGTGTAAGGGGTGCTCTGAGGAATCTGATGTAAGGGATGCTCTGAGGAATCTGATGTAAGGGGTGCTCTGAGGAATCTGATGTAAGGGGTGCTCTGAGGAATCTGATGTAAGGGGTGCTCTGAGGAATCTGATGTAAGGGGTGCTCTGAGGAATCTGATGTAAGAGGTGCTCTGAGGAATCTGATGTAAGGGGTGCTCTGAGGACTCTGATGTAAGGGGTGCTCTGAGGACTCAGATTTAAGTGGTGCTCTGAGGACTCTGATGTAAGGGGTGCTCCGAGGACTCAGATGTAAGGGGTGCTCTGAGGACTCTGATGTAAGGGATGCTCTGAGGAATCTGATGTAAGGGGTGCTCTGAGGACTCTGGTGTAAGGGGTGCTCTGAGGAATCTGATGTAAGGGATGCTCTGAGGAATCTGGTGTAAGGGGTGCTCTGAGGAATCTGATGTAAGGGATGCTCTGAGGAATCTGATGTAAGGGGTGCTCTGAGGAATCTGATGTAAGGGGTGCTCTGAGGAATCTGATGTAAGAGGTGCTCTGAGGAATCTGATGTAAGGGGTGCTCTGAGGACTCTGATGTAAGGGGTGCTCTGAGGACTCAGATTTAAGTGGTGCTCTGAGGACTCTGATGTAAGGGATGCTCTGAGGACTCAGATGTAAGGGGTGCTCTGAGGAATCTGATGTAAGGGGTGCTCTGAGGAATCTGATGTAAGGGATGCTCTGAGGAATCTGATGTAAGGGGTGCTCTGAGGACTCTGGTGTAAGGGGTGCTCTGAGGAATCAGATGTAAGGGATGCTCTGAGGAATCAGATGTAAGGGGTGCTCTGAGGAATCTGATGTAAGGGGTGCTCTGAGGAATCTGATGTAAGGGGTGCTCTGAGGACTCTGATGTAAGGGGTGCTCTGAGGAATCTGATGTAAGGGGTGCTCTGAGGAATCCGATGTAAGGGGTGCTCTGAGGAATCTGATGTAAGGGATGCTCTGAGGAATCTGATGTAAGGGGTGCTCTGAGGAATCTGATGTAAGAGGTGCTCTGAGGATTCTAATGTAAGGGGTGCTCTGAGGAATCTGATATAAGGGGTGCTCTGAGGAATCTGATGTAAGAGGTGCTCTGAGGAATCTGATGTAAGGGGTGCTCTGAGGAATCTGATGTAAGGGGTGCTCTGAGGAATCTGATGTAAGGGGTGCTCTGAGGAATCTGATGTAAGGGGTGCTCTGAGGAATCCGATGTAAGGGGTGCTCTGAGGAATCTGATGTAAGGGATGCTCGGAGGACTCTGATGTAAGAGGTGCTCTGAGGAATCTGATGTAAGGGATGCTCTGAGGACTCAGATGTAAGGGGTGCTCTGAGGAATCTGATGTAAGGGATGCTCTGAGGAATCTGGTGTAAGGGGTGCTCTGAGGAATCTGATGTAAGGGATGCTCTGAGGAATCTGATGTAAGGGGTGCTCTGAGGAATCTGATGTAAGGGGTGCTCTGAGGAATCTGATGTAAGGGGTGCTCTGAGGAATCTGATGTAAGAGGTGCTCTGAGGAATCTGATGTAAGGGGTGCTCTGAGGACTCTGATGTAAGGGGTGCTCTGAGGACTCAGATTTAAGTGGTGCTCTGAGGACTCTGATGTAAGGGATGCTCCGAGGACTCAGATGTAAGGGGTGCTCTGAGGACTCTGATGTAAGGGATGCTCTGAGGAATCTGATGTAAGGGGTGCTCTGAGGAATCTGATGTAAGGGGTGCTCTGAGGAATCTGATGTAAGAGGTGCTCTGAGGAATCTGATGTAAGGGGTGCTCCGAGGACTCTGATGTAAGGGGTGCTCTGAGGAATCTGATGTAAGGGGTGCTCTGAGGAATCTGATGTAAGAGGTGCTCTGAGGAATCTGATGTCAGGGATGCTCTGAGGAATCTGATGTAAGGGGTGCTCTGAGGACTCTGGTGTAAGGGGTGCTCTGAGGAATCTGATGTAAGGGGTGCTCTGAGGAATCTAATGTAAGGGGTGCTCTGAGGACTCTGATGTAAGGGGTGCTCTGAGGAATCTGATGTAAGGGGTGCTCTGAGGAATCCGATGTAAGGGGTGCTCTGAGGAATCTGATGTAAGGGATGCTCTGAGGACTCAGATGTAAGGGGTGCTCTGAGGAATCTGATGTAAGGGATGCTCTGAGGAATCTGATGTAAGGGGTGCTCTGAGGAATCTGATGTAAGAGGTGCTCTGAGGAATCTGATGTAAGGGGTGCTCTGAGGAATCTGATGTAAGAGGTGCTCTGAGGAATCTGATGTAAGGGGTGCTCTGAGGAATCTGATGTAAGGTGTGCTCTGAGGAATCTGATGTAAGGGGTGCTCTGAGGAATCTGATGTAAGGGGTGCTCTGAGGACTCTGATGTAAGGGATGCTCTGAGGAATCTGATGTAAGGGGTGCTCTGAGGACTCAGATGTAAGGGGTGCTCTGAGGACTCTGATGTAAGGGATGCTCTGAGGAATCTGATGTAAGGGGTGCTCTGAGGAATCTGATGTAAGGGATGCTCTGAGGAATCTGATGTAAGGGATGCTCTGAGGAATGTGCTCTGAGGACTCAGATGTAAGGGGTGCTCTGAGGACTCTGATGTAAGGGGTGCTCTGAGGAATCTGATGTAAGGGGTGCTCTGAGGAATGTGCTCTGAGGACTCAGATGTAAGGGGTGCTCTGAGGACTCTGATGTAAGGGGTGCTCTGAGGACTCAGATGTAAGGGATGCTCTGAGGAGTCTGATGTAAGGGGTGCTCTGAGGAATGTGCTCTGAGGACTCAGATGTAAGGGGTGCTCTGAGGACTCTGATGTAAGGGGTGCTCTGAGGAATCTGATGTAAGGGGTGCTCTGAGGAATCTGATGTAAGGGGTGCTCTGAGGACTCTGATGTAAGGGGTGCTCTGAGGAATCTGATGTAAGAGGTGCTCTGAGGATTCTAATGTAAGGGGTGCTCTGAGGAATCTGATGTAAGAGGTGCTCTGAGGAATCTGATGTAAGGGGTGCTCTGAGGAATCTGATGTAAGGGGTGCTCTGAGGAATCTGATGTAAGGGATGCTCTGAGGACTCAGATGTAAGGGATGCTCTGAGGACTCAGATGTAAGGGGTGCTCTGAGGAATCTGATGTAAGGGATGCTCTGAGGAATCTGATGTAAGGGATGCTCTGAGGAATCTGATGTAAGGGGTGCTCTGAGGAATCTGATGTCAGGGATTCTCTGAGGAATCTGATGTAAGGGGTGCTCTGAGGACTCTGGTGTAAGGGGTGCTCTGAGGAATCTGATGTAAGGGATGCTCTGAGGAATCTGATGTCAGGGATGCTCTGAGGAATCTGATGTAAGGGGTGCTCTGAGGACTCTGGTGTAAGGGGTGCTCTGAGGAATCTGATGTAAGGGGTGCTCTGAGGAATCTAATGTAAGGGGTGCTCTAAGGAGTCTGATGTAAGGGGTGCTCTGAGGAATCTGATGTAAGGGGTGCTCTGAGGAATCCGATGTAAGGGGTGCTCTGAGGAATCTGATGTAAGGGATGCTCTGAGGACTCAGATGTAAGGGGTGCTCTGAGGAATCTGATGTAAGGGGTGCTCTGAGGAATCTGATGTAAGGGGTGCTCTGAGGAATCTGATGTAAGAGGTGCTCTGAGGAATCTGATGTAAGGGGTGCTCTGAGGACTCAGATGTAAGGGGTGCTCTGAGGACTCTGATGTAAGGGATGCTCTGAGGAATCTGATGTAAGGGGTGCTCTGAGGACTCTGATGTAAGGGGTGCTCTGAGGACTCTGATGTAAGGGGTGCTCTGAGGACTCTGATGTAAGGGATGCTCTGAGGAATCTGATGTAAGGGATGCTCTGAGGACTCAGATGTAAGGGGTGCTCTGAGGAATCTGATGTAAGGGATGCTCTGAGGAATCTGATGTAAGGGGTGCTCTGAGGAATCTGATGTAAGGGGTGCTCTGAGGAATCTGATGTAAGGGATGCTCTGAGGAATCTGATGTAAAGGGTGCTCTGAGGAATCTGATGTAAGGGATGCTCTGAGGAATCTGATGTAAGGGGTGCTCTGAGGAATGTGCTCTGAGGACTCAGATGTAAGGGGTGCTCTGAGGAATCTGATGTAAGGGATGCTCTGAGGAATCTGATGTAAGGGGTGCTCTGAGGAATGTGCTCTGAGGACTCAGATGTAAGGGGTGCTCTGAGGACTCTGATGTAAGGGGTGCTCTGAGGAATCTGATGTAAGGGGTGCTCTGAGGACTCTGATGTAAGGGGTGCTCTGAGGAATCTGATGTAAGGGGTGCTCTGAGGACTCTGATGTAAGGGGTGCTCTGAGGAATCTGATGTAAGAGGTGCTCTGAGGATTCTAATGTAAGGGGTGCTCTGAGGAATCTGATGTAAGAGGTGCTCTGAGGAATTTGATGTAAGGGGTGCTCTGAGGAATCTGATGTAAGGGATGCTCTGAGGAATCTGATGTAAGGGGTGCTCTGAGGAATCTGATGTAAGAGGTGCTCTGAGGATTCTAATGTAAGGGGTGCTCTGAGGAATCTGATGTAAGGGGTGCTCTGAGGAATCTGATGTAAGGGGTGCTCTGAGGAATCTGATGTAAGGGGTGCTCTGAGGAATCTGATGTAAGGGGTGCTCTGAGGACTCTGATGTAAGGGATGCTCTGAGGACTCAGATGTAAGGGGTGCTCTGAGGAATCTGATGTAAGGGGTGCTCTGAGGACTCTGATGTAAGGGATGCTCTGAGGACTCTGATGTAAGGGATGCTCTGAGGACTCAGATGTAAGGGGTGCTCTGAGGAATCTGATGTAAGGGATGCTCTGAGGACTCAGATGTAAGGGGTGCTCTGAGGAATCTGATGTAAGGGATGCTCTGAGGACTCAGATGTAAGGGATGCTCTGAGGAATCTGATGTAAGGGGTGCTCTGAGGACTCTGATGTAAGGGGTGCTCTGAGGACTCTGATGTAAGGGATGCTCTGAGGAATCTGATGTAAGGGATGCTCTGAGGAATCTGATGTAAGGGGTGCTCTGAGGACTCTGATGTAAGGGGTGCTCTGAGGAATCTGATGTAAGGGGTGCTCTGAGGAATCTGATGTAAGGGGTGCTCTGAGGACTCTGGTGTAAGGGGTGCTCTGAGGAATCCGATGTAAGGGGTGGTCTGAGGACTCTGATGTAAGGGGTGCTCTGAGGAATCTGATGTAAGGGGTGCTCTGAGGACTCTGATGTAAGGGATGCTCTGAGGAATCTGATGTAAGGGATGCTCTGAGGAATCTGATGTAAGGGGTGCTCTGAGGAATCTGATGTAAGGGATGCTCTGAGGAATCTGATGTAAAGGATGCTCTGAGGAATCTGATGTAAGGGGTGCTCTGAGGACTCTGATGTAAGGGGTGCTCTGAGGAATCTGATGTAAGGGGTGCTCTGAGGAATCTGATGTAAGGGATGCTCTGAGGAATCTGATGTAAGGGATGCTCTGAGGAATCTGATGTAAGGGGTGCTCTGAGGAATCTGATGTAAGGGATGCTCTGAGGAATCTGATGTAAGGGATGCTCTGAGGAATCTGATGTAAGGGGTGCTCTGAGGAATCTGATGTAAGGGGTGCTCTGAGGAATCTGATGTAAGGGGTGCTCTGAGGAATCTGATGTAAGGGGTGCTCTGAGGACTCTGATGTAGGGGTGCTCTGAGGAATCTGATGTAAGGGGTGCTCTGAGGAATCTGATGTAAGGAGTGCTCTGAGGAATCTGATGTAAGGGGTGCTCTGAGGAATCTGATGTAAGTATATATGGAGTATATAGAGAGTGTATATAGTATATATGGAGTATATAGAGGGTGTATATAGTATATATGGGGGGTATATATGGAGTATATAGAGGGTGTATATAGTATATATGGAGTATATAGAGGGTGTATATAGTATACATGGAGTATATAGAGAGTGTATATAGTATATATGGGGGGTATATATGGAGTATATAGAGAGTGTATATAGTATATATGGAGTATATAGAGAGTGTATATAGTATATATGGAGTATATAGAGAGTGTATATAGTATATATGGAGTATATAGAGGGTGTATATAGTATATATGGAGTATATACAGAGTGTATATAGTATATATGGAGTATATAGAGAGTGTATATAGTATATATGGAGTATATAGAGGGTGTATATAGTATATATGGGGGGTATATATGGAGTATATAGAGAGTGTATATAGTATATATGGAGTATATAGAGAGTGTATATAGTATATATGGAGTATATAGAGAGTGTATATAGTATATATGGAGTATATAGAGAGTGTATATAGTATATATGGAGTATATAGAGAGTGTATATAGTATATATGGGGGGTATATATGGAGTATATAGAGGGTGTATATAGTATATATGGAGTATATAGAGAGTGTATATAGTATATATGGGGGGTATATATGGAGTATATAGAGAGTGTATATAGTATACATATGGGGGGTATATATGGAGTATATAGAGAGTGTATATAGTATATATGGAGTATATAGAGAGTGTATATAGTATATATGGGGGGTATATATGGAGTATATAGAGGGTGTATATAGTATATATGGAGTATATAGAGAGTGTATATAGTATATATGGAGTATATAGAGAGTGTATATAGTATATATGGAGTATATAGAGAGTGTATATAGTATATATGGGGGGTATATATGGAGTATATAGAGGGTGTATATAGTATATATGGAGTATATAGAGAGTGTATATAGTATATATGGGGGGTATATATGGAGTATATAGAGAGTGTATATAGTATACATATGGGGGGTATATATGGAGTATATAGAGAGTGTATATAGTATATATGGAGTATATATAGAGTGTATATGGTATATATGGAGTATATAGAGGGTGTATATAGTATATATGGAGTATATAGAGAGTGTATATAGTATATATGGAGTATATAGAGAGTGTATATAGTATACATATGGGGGGTATATATGGAGTATATAGAGAGCATATATAGTATATATGGAGTATATAGAGAGTGTATATAGTATATATGGAGTATATAGAGTGTATATAGTATATATGGAGTATATAGAGAGTGTATATAGTATATATGGAGTATATAGAGAGTGTATATAGTATATATGGAGTATATAGAGTGTATATAGTATATATTGAGTATATAGAGAGTGTATATAGTATATATGGAGTATATATAGAGTGTATATAGTATATATGGAGTATATAGAGGGTGTATATAGTATATATTGAGTATATAGAGAGTGTATATAGTATATATGGAGTATATTTAGAGTGTATATAGTATATATGGAGTATATAGAGAGTGTATATAGTATATATGGAGTATATAGAGAGTGTATATAGTATATATGGAGTATATAGAGAGTGTATATAGTATATATGGAGTATATAGAGAGTGTATATAGTATATATGTAGTATATATAGAGTGTATATAGTATATATGGAGTATATAGAGAGTGTATATAGTATATATGGAGGTATATATGGAGTATATATAGAGTGTATATAGTATATATGGAGTATATAGAGGGTGTATATAGTATATATGGAGTATATAGAGGGTGTATATAGTATATATGGAGTATATAGAGAGTGTATATAGTATATATGGGGGGTATATATGGAGTATATAGAGAGTGTATATAGTATATATATGGGGGGTATATATGGAGTATATATAGAGTGTATATAGTATATATGGAGTATATAGAGAGTGTATATAGTATATATGGGGGGTATATATGGAGTATATAGAGGGTGTATATAGTATATATGGAGTATATAGAGAGTGTATATAGTATATATGGGGGGTATATATGGAGTATATAGAGAGTGTATATAGTATACATATGGGGGGTATATATGGAGTATATAGAGAGTGTATATAGTATATATGGAGTATATATAGAGTGTATATGGTATATATGGAGTATATAGAGGGTGTATATAGTATATATGGAGTATATAGAGAGTGTATATAGTATATATGGAGTATATAGAGAGTGTATATAGTATACATATGGGGGGTATATATGGAGTATATAGAGAGCATATATAGTATATATGGAGTATATAGAGAGTGTATATAGTATATATGGAGTATATAGAGTGTATATAGTATATATGGAGTATATAGAGGGTGTATATAGTATATATTGAGTATATAGAGAGTGTATATAGTATATATGGAGTATATATAGAGTGTATATAGTATATATGGAGTATATAGAGGGTGTATATAGTATATATTGAGTATATAGAGAGTGTATATAGTATATATGGAGTATATTTAGAGTGTATATAGTATATATGGAGTATATAGAGAGTGTATATAGTATATATGGAGTATATAGAGAGTGTATATAGTATATATGGAGTATATAGAGAGTGTATATAGTATATATGGAGTATATAGAGAGTGTATATAGTATATATGTAGTATATATAGAGTGTATATAGTATATATGGAGTATATAGAGAGTGTATATAGTATATATGGAGGTATATATGGAGTATATATAGAGTGTATATAGTATATATGGAGTATATAGAGGGTGTATATAGTATATATGGAGTATATAGAGAGTGTATATAGTATATATGTAGTATATATAGAGTGTATATAGTATATATGGAGTATATAGAGAGTGTATATAGTATATATGGAGGTATATATGGAGTATATATAGAGTGTATATAGTATATATGGAGTATATAGAGGGTGTATATAGTATATATGGAGGATATATAGAGAGTATACAGAGAGTGTATATAGTATATATGGAGTATATAGAGAGTATACAGAGAGTGTATATAGTATATATGGGGGTATATATGGAGTATACACAGACACTACAGTAGGTGCTCATGTGGTATATATATGGAGTATATAGAGAGTGTATATAGTATATATGGAGAATATAGAGAGTGTATATAGTATATATGGAGTATATAGAGAGTGTATATAGTATATATGGAGGTATATATGGAGTATATATAGAGTGTATATAGTATATATGGAGTATATAGAGGGTGTATATAGTATATATGGAGTATATAGAGGGTGTATATAGTATATATGGAGTATATAGAGAGTGTATATAGTATATATGGGGGGTATATATGGAGTATATAGAGAGTGTATATAGTATATATATGGGGGGTATATATGGAGTATATATAGAGTGTATATAGTATATATGGAGTATATAGAGAGTGTATATAGTATATATGGGGGGTATATATGGAGTATATAGAGGGTGTATATAGTATATATGGAGTATATAGAGAGTGTATATAGTATATATGGGGGGTATATATGGAGTATATAGAGAGTGTATATAGTATACATATGGGGGGTATATATGGAGTATATAGAGAGTGTATATAGTATATATGGAGTATATATAGAGTGTATATGGTATATATGGAGTATATAGAGGGTGTATATAGTATATATGGAGTATATAGAGAGTGTATATAGTATATATGGAGTATATAGAGAGTGTATATAGTATACATATGGGGGGTATATATGGAGTATATAGAGAGCATATATAGTATATATGGAGTATATAGAGAGTGTATATAGTATATATGGAGTATATAGAGTGTATATAGTATATATGGAGTATATAGAGGGTGTATATAGTATATATTGAGTATATAGAGAGTGTATATAGTATATATGGAGTATATATAGAGTGTATATAGTATATATGGAGTATATAGAGGGTGTATATAGTATATATTGAGTATATAGAGAGTGTATATAGTATATATGGAGTATATTTAGAGTGTATATAGTATATATGGAGTATATAGAGAGTGTATATAGTATATATGGAGTATATAGAGAGTGTATATAGTATATATGGAGTATATAGAGAGTGTATATAGTATATATGGAGTATATAGAGAGTGTATATAGTATATATGTAGTATATATAGAGTGTATATAGTATATATGGAGTATATAGAGAGTGTATATAGTATATATGGAGGTATATATGGAGTATATATAGAGTGTATATAGTATATATGGAGTATATAGAGGGTGTATATAGTATATATGGAGTATATAGAGAGTGTATATAGTATATATGTAGTATATATAGAGTGTATATAGTATATATGGAGTATATAGAGAGTGTATATAGTATATATGGAGGTATATATGGAGTATATATAGAGTGTATATAGTATATATGGAGTATATAGAGGGTGTATATAGTATATATGGAGGATATATAGAGAGTATACAGAGAGTGTATATAGTATATATGGAGTATATAGAGAGTATACAGAGAGTGTATATAGTATATATGGGGGTATATATGGAGTATACACAGACACTACAGTAGGTGCTCATGTGGTATATATATGGAGTATATAGAGAGTGTATATAGTATATATGGAGAATATAGAGAGTGTATATAGTATATATGGAGTATATAGAGAGTGTATATAGTATATACGGGGGGTATATGTGGAGTATATAGAGAGTGTATATAGTATATATGGAGTATATAGAGAGTGTATATAGTATATATGGGAGTATATAGAGAGTGTATATAGTATATATGGAGTATACACAGACACTACAGTAGGTGCTCATGTGGTATATATATATGGAGTATATAGTGAGTGTATATAGTATATATGGAGTATATAGAGAGTGTATATAGTATATATGGAGTATACACAGACACTACAGTAGGTGCTCATGTGGTATATATATATGGAGTATATAGTGAGTGTATATAGTATATATGGAGTATATAGAGAGTGTATATAGTATATATGGAGTATATAGAGAGTGTATATAGTATATATGGAGTATACACAGACACTACAGTAGGGGCTCATGTGGTATATATATGGAGTATATAGAGAGTGTATATAGTATATATGGGGGGTATATATGGAGTATATATAGAGTGTATATAGTATATATGGAGTATATAGAGAGTGTATATAGTATATATGGAGTATATAGAGAGTGTATATAGTATATATGGGGGGTATATATGGAGTATATAGAGAGTGTATATAGTATATATGGAGTATATAGAGAGTGTATATAGTATATATGGGGGGTATATATGGAGTATATAGAGAGTGTATATAGTATATATGGGGGGTATATATGGAGTATATAGAGAGTGTATATAGTATATATAGGGGGTATATATGGAGTATACACAGACACTACAGTAGGTGCTCATGTGGTACACAGATTAGTCCTGTCAATGTAAGAAGGTTCTCCGAACGACAACTCGTTATGTGTATAAAAGACACCTGTCCACAGAATCTCTTTCTTCCATCCAATCCTCACCATCATGGGGAAGACCAAAGATCTGTCAGAGGACGTCAGGGAGAAGATTGTAGACCTGCACAAGGCTGGAATGGGCTACAAGACCATCAGCAAGAAGCTTGGTGAGAAGGAGACAACTGTTGGAGCGATTATTCACAAATGAAAGAAATACAAAATAACCATCAATCGTCCTCAGTCTGGAGCTCCATGGAAGATTTCTCCTCATGGGGTGAGGATGGTCATGAGAAAAGTGAGGGATCCGCCCAGAACTACACGGGAGGAGCTTGTGAAGGATCTCAAGGCCATTGGGACCACAGTCACCAAACAAACCATTGGTAATTAGGGATGGTCTGTTCGAGTCGAACATTGGCTGTTCGCCCGTTCGGCGAATAGCGAACAATTTGGGGTGTTCGCGACTAATTTGAAAAGCCGCAGAACACCCTTTAAAAGTCTATGGGAGAAATCTAAAGTGCTAATTTTAAAGGCTAATTTGCATGGTATTGTCATAAAAAGTGTTCGGGGACCCGGGTCCTGCCCCAGGGGACATGTATCAATGCAAAAAGCAAAAGTTTTCAAAACAGCAGTTTTTTCGGGAGCAGTGATTTTAATAATGCTTAAAGTGAAAAAATAAAAGTGTAATATTCCTTTAAATATCGTAGCTGGGGGGTGTCTGTAGCATGCCTGTAAAGGGGCGCATGTTTCCCGTGTTTAGAACAGTCCGAGAGCAAAATGACATTTCAAAGGAAAAAAAGTCATTTAAAAGTACTAGCGCTAGTGCCGGCTATTTATGAATTGCCGGTCCGACAATACACATAGAAGTCATTGAAAGTTATTGAAAAATAAGAACGGGAATCCTGCGTTGCTATAGAGGGTGGTCACCCGTACACGTCACTGGGAAACCCCGGCGTTTCCCCTTGTACAAGGGGGGCGGGGTCATGCGACGGGTGGCCCCGCCCTCAGCTACATAAGAGCTGTCAAGCTGGCGCTGCATCATTGGCTGGGTGCCTCCGGTGGAGTCAGGATCCTGTGCGTGTTCCTCGCTGGAGTCGCTGGAGATCGAGAATCGGATTACATCGATGGAGTAGGAGCATGGATTTATTGGATTACATCGATGGGGGAGGAGCATGGATTTATTGGATTACATCGATGGAGGAGGAGCATGGATTTATTGGATTACATCGATGGAGGAGGAGCATGGATTTATTAGATTACATCGATGGAGGAGGAGCATAGATTTATTAGATTACATTGATGGAGTAGGAGCATGGATTTATGGATTACATCGATGGAGGTGGAGTATGGATTTATGGATTACATCGATGGAGGTGGAGTATGGATTTATTGGATCACATTGATGGAGTAGGAGCATGGATTTATTGGATTACATCGATGGGGGAGGAGCATGGATTTATTAGATTACATCGATGGAGTAGGAGCATGGATTTATTGGATTACATCGATGGAGGAGGAGCATGGATTTATTAGATTACATCGATGGAGGAGGAGCATGGATTTATTGGATTACATCGATGGGGGAGGAGCATGGATTTATTAGATTACATCGATGGAAGAGGAGCATGGATTTATTAGATTACATTGATGGGGGAGGAGCATGGATTTATTGGATTACATCGATGGAGGAGGAGCATGGATTTATTAGATTACATTGATGGAGGAGGAGCATGGATTTATTAGATTACATCGATGGAGTAGGAGCATGGATTTATTGGATTACATCGATGGGGGAGGAGCATGGATTTATTAGATTACATCGATGGAGGAGGAGCATGGATTTATTCGATTACATTGATGGAGGAGGAGCATGGATTTATTGGATTACATCGATGGAGTAGGAGCATGGATTTATGGGATTACATCGATGGAGAAGAAGCATGGATTTATTCGATTACATTGATGGAGGAGGAGCATGGATTTATTAGATTACATCGATGGAGGAGGAGCATGGATTTATTAGATTACATCGATGGAGGAAGAGCATGGATTTATTAGATTACATCGATGGAGGAGGAGCATGGATTTATTGGAATACATCGATGGAGGAGGAGCATGGATTTATTGGATCAAATTGATGGAGTAGGAGCATGGATTTATTAGATTACATCGATGGAGTAGGAGCATGGATTTATTAGATTACATCGATGGAGGAGGAGCATGGATTTATTAGATTACATTGATGGAGGAGGAGCATGGATTTATTGGATTACATCGATGGAGGAGGAGCATGGATTTATTAGATTACATCGATGGAGTAGGAGCATGGATTTATTGGATTACATCCATGGAGGAGGAGCATGGATTTATTGGATTACATCCATGGAGGAGGAGCATGGATTTATTGGATTACATCCATGGAGGAGGAGCATGGATTTATTGGATTACATCCATGGAGGAGGAGCATGGATTTATTGGATTACATCCATGGAGGAGGAGCATGGATTTATTGGATTACATCCATGGAGGAGGAGCATGGATTTATTGGATTACATCGATGGAGGAGGAGCATGGATTTATTAGATTACATCGATGGAGTAGGAGCATGGATTTATTGGATTACATCCATGGAGGAGGAGCATGGATTTATTAGATTACATCCATGGAGGTGGAGTATGGATTTATTGGATTACATCGATGGAGGAGGAGCATGGATTTATTAGATTACATCGATGGAGGAGGAGCATGGATTTATTAGATTACATCGATGGAGTAGGAGCATGGATTTATTGGATTACATCGATGGAGGAGGAGCATGGATTTATTAGATTACATCGATGGAGTAGGAGCATGGATTTATTGGATTACATCGATGGAGGAGGAGCATGGATTTATTAGATTACATTGATGGAGGAGGAGCATGGATTTATTGGATTACATCGATGGAGGAGGAGCATGGATTTATTAGATTACATCGATGGAGTAGGAGCATGGTTTTATTGGATTACATCGATGGAGGAGGAGCATGGATTTATTGGATTACATCGATGGGGGAGGAGCATGGATTTATTGGATTACATCGATGGAGTAGGAGCATGGATTTATTGGATTACATCGATGGAGGAGGAGCATGGATTTATTAGATTACATCGATGAAGGAGAAGCATGGATTTATTGGATTACATCGATGGAGGAGGAGCATGGATTTATTAGATTACATCGATGGAGTAGGAGCATGGATTTATTAGATTACATCGATGGAGGAGGAGCATGGATTTATTGGATTGCATAGATGGAGGAGGAGCATGGATTTATTAGATTACATCGATGGAGTAGGAGCAAGGATTTATTGGATTACATCGATGGAGTAGGAGCATGGGTTTATGGATTACATCGATTAAGGAGGAGCATGGATTTATGGATTACATCGATTAAGGAGGAGCATGGATTTATTAAATTACATCGATGGAGGAGGAGCATGGATTTATTAGATTACATCGATGGAGTAGGAGCATGGATTTATTGGATTACATCAATGGAGTAGGAGCATGGATTTATTAGATTACATCGATGGAGGAGGAGCATGGATTTATTAGATTACATCAATGGAGGAGGAGCATGTATTTATTAGATTACATTGATGGAGGAGGAGCATGGATTTATTGTATTACATCGATGGAGTAGGAGCATGGATTTATTGGATTACATCGATGGAGGAGGAGCACGGATTTATTGGATTACATCGATGGAGGAGGAGCATGGATTTATTAGATTACATCCATGGAGGTGGAGCATGGATTTATTGGATTACATCGATGGAGGAGGAGCATGGATTTATTGGATTACAGTGATGGAGTAGGAGCATGGATTTATTGGATCACATTGATGGAGGAGGAGCATGGATTTATTAGATTACATCGATGGAGGAGGAGCATGGATTTATTAGATTACATCGATGGAGGAGGAGCATGGATTTATTGGTTTACATCGATGGAGGAGCATGGATTTATTGGATTACATTGATGGAGGAGGAGCATGGATTTATTGGATTACATCGATGGAGTAGGAGCATGGATTTATTGGATTACATCGATGGAGTAGGAGCATGGATTTATTGGATTACATCGATGGAGGAGGAGCACGGATTTATTGGATTACATCGATGGAGGAGGAGCATGGATTTATTAGATTACATCCATGGAGGTGGAGCATGGATTTATTGGATTACATCGATGGAGGAGGAGCATGGATTTATTGGATTACAGTGATGGAGTAGGAGCATGGATTTATTGGATCACATTGATGGAGGAGGAGCATGGATTTATTAGATTACATCGATGGAGGAGGAGCATGGATTTATTAGATTACATCGATGGAGGAGGAGCATGGATTTATTGGTTTACATCGATGGAGGAGCATGGATTTATTGGATTACATTGATGGAGGAGGAGCATGGATTTATGGATTACATAGATGGAGGAGGAGCATGGATTTATTAGATTACATCGATGGAGGAGGAGCATGGATTTATTAGATTACATCCATAGAGGTGGAGCATGGATTTATTGGATTACATCGATGGAGGAGGAGCATGGATTTATTGGATTACATCGATGGAGGAGGAGCATGGATGTATTGGATTACATCAATGGAGGAGGAGCATGGATTCATTAGATTACATCGATGGAGGAGGAGCATGGATTTATTGGATTACATCGATGGAGGAGGAGCATGGATTTATTAGATTACATCGATGGAGGAGAAGCATGGATTTATTGGATTACATCGATGGAGGAGGAGCATGGATTTATTAGATTACATCCATGGAGGTGGAGCATGGATTTATTGGATTACATCGATGGAGGAGGAGCATGGATTTATTGGATTACATCGATGGAGGAGGAGCATGGATTTATTGGATTACATCAATGGAGGAGGAGCATGGATTTATTAGATTACATCGATGGAGGAGGAGCATGGATTTATTGGATTACATCGATGGAGGAGGAGCATGGTTTATTTGGATTACATCGATGGAGGAGGAGCATGGATTTATTGGATTACATCGCTGGAATCTCTCTTTTATTTTTTTATTTTTAATAAAGGACTTGTCCCAAGCCGTCTCCTGTGGTTTTTTAACATTTTGACACTTTGTTTTTGTGAAATGGTAGGGGTACAATGTACCCCCTACCAATTCACATAGGGGGGCGGGATCTGGGTGTCCCCTTTGTTATAGGGGGCTTCCAGATTCCAATAAGCCCCCCGCTCACAGACCCCCACAACCACCGGGCAAGGGTTGTGGGGATGAGGCCCTTGTCCCCATCAACATGAGGACATCCTCCCCATGTTGAGGGCATGTGGCCTGGTACGGTTCAGGAGGGGGGGCGCTCTCTCATCCCCCCTCTTTTCCTGCGCCTGCCAGGTTGTGTGCTCGGATAAGGGTCTGGTGTGGATTTTTGGGGGAACCCCACGCCATTTTTTTTTTAATTTTGGCGCAGAGTTCCCCTTAATATCCATACCAGACCTGAAGGGCCTGGTAATGGAACTTTGGGGGACCCCCACGCATTTTTTTTTTGACAATTCATTAATAGCCGGCACTAGTGCTAGTACTTTTAAATGACTTTTTTTCCTTTGAAATGTAATTTTGCTATCAGACTGTTCTAAACACTGGAAACATGCGCCCCTTTACAGGCATACTATAGACACCCCCAGGTACTAAATTTGAAGGAATATTACACTTTTATTGTTTCACTTTCAACATTATTAAAATCACTGCTCCCGAAAAAATGGCCGTTTTTAAAACTTTTTTTTGCATTGATCCATGTCCCCTGGAGCAGGACCCGGGTCCCCAAACACTTTTTATGACAATAACTTGCATATTAACCTTTAAAATGAGCACTTTTGATTTTTCATGGTCGTGTCCCCGAGACTTTAACCATGTTCGTGTGTTCGAACAAATTTTTTGCCTGTTTGCATGTTCTGGATGCGAACCAAACAGGGGGGTGTTCAGCTACCCTATTGGTAACACAATACGCCACCATATATTGAAATCCTGAAGGTTCCCACCCTCAAGAAGACAAATGTACAGGCCCATGTGAAGTTTGCCAATGAACATCTAAATGATTCAGAGAAGTTTTGGGAGAAAGTTCTGTGGTCAGATGAGACCAAAATTGAGCTGTTTGGCATTAGCTTGCCATGTTTGGAGGAAGAAAAATGCTGACTATAACCATAAGAACACCATCCCTACAGTCACACATCATCCCTACAATCACACACCAGCCCTACAGTCACTCACGGAGGTGGAAACCTGATGCTTTGGGGTTGTTTCTCTGATAAAGGTTCAGGCCGACTTTGCCGCATTGAGGGGCCAATGGACGGGGCCATGTATTGTAAGATCTTGGAGGAGAACCTTCTTCCCTCAGCCAGAACACTGAAGATGGGTCATGAATGGGTCTTACAGCATGACAATGACCCAAAACATACAGCCAAGGCAACAAAGGAGTGGCTTAAGAAGAAGCACATTAAGGTCATGGAGTGGCCTAGCCAGTCTCTAGACCTTAATCCTATGGAAAATGTATGGAAGGAGCTGAAACTTCGAGTTGCCAGGAGACAGCCAAGAAACCTTAAGGATTTAGAGAAGATCTGTAAAGAATAGTGGACCAAAATCCCTCCTGAGATGTGTGCAAACCTGATCACCACCTACAAGAAACGTCTGACCTCTGTGATCGCCAACAAGGGTTTCTCCACCAACTACTAAGTCATGTTTTTGAATTTTTTCTGGATTTTTGGTTGATATTCTGTCTCTATCATATAAAATACACCTATGATAAAAATGATAGAGAATGTACTGACCAGGCTATATTGTAAAGAATATATCTGGGTCTAATGCATGGGTAGGAAAAGCTATAGCACAGTACAATAGTCTACTGATATGGAATCCAGTCTTCTCCTCCACACCATGATTAGGTGTGATCATTAATCATAGATGGTGTAAATACTTCCAGTCGCTGGGTAGTCACGTATTTCTATATCTTGATTAATTGTGTTTATTTTGGCTCTGTTTGGAGGACGTTATCTGGCCCCCACATGTACCAGGCCTTGAGGATGACCATTCCATTCACAGAGCAGAAGCTAGATACGGTAGATTAGAGGGGGGGGGGGGGGCTGTGAAATCGCTGTGTATGTGGAAAAATGCAAATCACCTTCCTTGGCCTCAGTCACCCACAGGGGTCAAACATGTTTGTTTTATACCTAATCACTTCACACATCTCCATTTTTAATTCCCTTTGTGAGCTGCTGGTAGGTAGATCTCGGTGGATTTCTCATTGGGTGTTTCTTCATTTAGTGCTCCCTAATCACAAGACTCTGCTAGCCATTCAATCTGGTCACATTGCCGTCAGTTATTCCCCCACTCCTTATGCCCCACACACACGATCAGTAATTCCGCCAGCAAAAGTCTGATATGAGCTTTGGGTCAGAAATTCCGACCGTGTGTATGCTCCATCAGACTTATGCTGGCGGAATACCAGCCAGCAAAAGATTGAGCGCAGGTTCTCTATTTTTTGGTCGGAAAAAGTTCCTATCCGAAAATGCGTTCGTCTGTATGCAATTCGGACGCGCAAAAAATCACGCATGCTCGGAAACAATTTGACGCATGCTCGGAAGCATTGAACTTCATTTTCTCGGCTCGTCGTAGTGTTGTACATCACCGCGTTCTTGACGGTCGAAAGTTCAGAGAACTTTTATGTGACCCGTGTGTATATAAGGCAAGCTTGAGCGGAATTCCGTCGGAAAAAACCATCCAAGTTTTTTCTGATAGAATTTCTGATCGTGTGTATGGGGCATTATGCAGCTTTTCAAACCAGATCTTTATTTGGAGTATTATTCTATGGTCTGAAGCCCTGATTCTGTCTATATCTGTGCTACCATCTACCAGGGTTTCAAAAATGTTACCTTCATGTGCAAACATGTAACAGAGCAGTTCCCTTCGGTGCAGCACAGTCTCTCTATAAAGAAAAGCCTTTCCGCTTGTCCCAAAATTATGAAAGACGCGTGGGCTTTTCACAAACGGTACATGGACAGTTGCAGGCAGGTCTCAAAATGTTGCTGTCCATTGTTTGAGAAAGGTAACTTTTGCTCACACTTTGTAAATGATATTTCATTTCCCTCTTTAAACAACTTCAAACAATTACTGGTAACGAAGGTCTGAAGTCCACGTTCCTTCCAGGTCTATCACCCCACATCCCACCTCACTATGAGACCCCATTTCAATACTTCTAACAGGGCTGCCAGGAAGGTCTACAGGTTGGACCAAGAAGAAAGCCTTGGCTCCCAATGCTTAGCTAACTGTGGCCAAGACTTCAGCCTCTGATGTCTGCTGCTTCTTCCAGCCAATAGGATGCACACGGCCTCTTTAGGTAGCCTGGACTTCTGTGTCTGACATGACAAATTTCTCAGCATCTGAAGATGCTTGCCCCCTCCTTTAATTTTTTTTTTTTTTTGATTGGCCCTCCTCTTTAATGGTGATAATAATTTCTTTCAAGGTAAAGGGGATGGAGCTAGGGGGAATAAGACAATAACCATCAGACCTGTAGCCTGACTGAAGCCATGTTCACAATTTCCAGCACAAGCTCATTTACCCTTGTCTAAATCTTCCTATACAATGTCTACAATGTACTACTTACAGTCTGCTGACACCTAGTGGATGTGTATCAGATACTCGAAGGGAATGTACAAGGACACTGTGGATGTTGGCAGCATTGCAGCACTGGCAGATGCCAGAAGACTTGTGTGAGGGAAGTCCTTGCATGTTGCCTGGAGTTCATGAACAGACTGATAGAGAACTGTTCATTGCAGTTTGATGGATGAATTTATATAAAAAAAGGATCTTCATGCCAATATAGATTGTAAGCTCTTGTGAGCAGGGCCTACCTAACCCCTTTGCATTGAATTGTACTGTCTCCCTTTATATTGGAGGGGCTGTGCAAACTGCTGGAGCTATATCCTGTATAATATAATATATGGCACAAATTCTGGCATACAGTTCTGTGTGATGGTAGCCTCTGATTGGTAACCAGGACATATGATAACACTTACCTGCAACCAGTAATGTGACTCCTGCAGAGCGGGTTCTAGCAGATTTGGCCCCACTGGAGAAAGCGGTAAGGCCCAGAATTATTCCGGCAAAACTGGACAGGATAGACAGCAACATGAATGCACGGGTGGCATCCCAGAACGCTGAATGCAAGCAAATGGAGGAGAAAATTAGGGTATAGAAAGTAAGCATGGTGCATTCTTCTCTGCCATAAATCTGTAGTAATGACCCTACACCAGCAAAACCCAACCAGACTTTTCTCTGTAACCCTTATCCTGATCCTGCCTCGGAAATATTCACCCTACACCAGCATATCCCATCCAAGATCTTCTCTATAACCCTTATCCTGACCCTGTCTCAGAAATATTCACTCTACACCAGCATATCCCATTCAAGATCTTCTCTGTAACCCTTATCCTGACCCTGCCTCAGAAATATTCACCCTACACCAACATATCCCATCTAAGATCTTCTCTATAACCCTTATCCTGACCCTGCCTCAGAAATATTCACCCTAAACCAGCATATCCCATCCAAGATCTTCTCTATAACCCTTATCCTGAGCCTGCCTCAGAAATATTCACCCTACACCAACATATCCCATCCAAGATCTTCTCTATAACCCTTATCCTGACCCTGCCTCAGAAATATTCACCCTACACCAGCATATCCCATCCAAGATCTTCTCTATAACCCTTATCCTGAGCCTGCCTCAGAAATATTCACCCTACACCAGAATATCCCATCCAAGATCTTCTCTATAACCCTTATCCTGACCCTGCCTCAGAAATATTCACTCTACACCAGCATATCCCATTCAAGATCTTCTCTGTAACCCTTATCCTGACCCTGACTCAGAAATATTCACCCTACACCAGAATATCCCATCCAAGATCTTCTCTATAACCCTTATCCTGAGCCTGTCTCAGAAATATTCACCCTACACCAACATATCCCATCCAAGATCTTCTCTATAACCCTTATCCTGAACCTGCCTCAGAAATATTCACTCTACACCAGCATATCCCATTCAAGATCTTCTCTGTAACCCTTATCCTGACCCTGCCTCAGAAATATTCAATCTACACCAACATATCTCATCCAAGATCTTCTCTATAACCCTTATCCTGACCCTGCCTCAGAAATGTTCACCCTACACCAGCATATCCCATCCAAGATCTTCTCTATAACCCTTATCCTGACCCTGCCTCAGAAATATTCACCCTACACCAGCATATCCCATCCAAGATCTTCTCTATAACCCTTATCCTGACCCGGCCTCAGAAATATTCACTCTACAATAACATATCCCAACCAAGATCTTCTCTATAACCCTTATCCTGACCCTGCCTCAGAAATATTCACCCTACACCAACATATCCCATCCAAGATCTTCTTTATAACCCTTATCCTGAGCCTGCCTCAGAAATATTCACCCTACACCAGCATATCCCATCCAAGATCTTCTCTATAACCCTTATCCTGAGCCTGCCTCAGAAATATTCACCCTACACCAACATATCCCATCCAAGATCTTCTCTATAACCCTTATCCTGACCCTGCCTCAGAAAAATTCACTCTACACCAGCATATCCCACCCAAGATCTTCTCTATAACCCTTATCCTGACCCTGCCTCAGAAATATTCACTCTACACCAGGCACCAGCATATCCCATCCAAGATCTTCTCTATAACCTTTATCCTGACCCTGCCTCAGAAATATTCACTCTACACCAGCATATCCCATTCAAGATCTTCTATATAACCTTTATCCTGACCCTGCCTCAGAAATATTCACCCTACACCAGCATATCCCATCCAAGATCTTCTCTATAACCCTTATCCTGACCCTGCCTCAGAAGTTTTCACCCTACACCAGCATAGCCCATCCAAGATCTTCTCTATAACCTTTATCCTGACCCTGCCTTAGAAATATTCACTCTACACCAGGCAACAGCATATCCCACCCAAGATCTTCTCTATAACCCTTATCCTGACCCTGCCTCAGAAATATTCACTCTACACCAGGCACCAGCATATTCCATCCAAGATCTTCTCTATAACCATTATCCTGACCCTGCCTCAGAAATATTCACTCTACACCAACATATCCCATCCAAGATCTTCTCTATAACCCTTATCCTGACCCTGCCTCAGAAATATTCACCCTACACCAGCATATCCCATCCAAGATCTTCTCTATAACCCTTATCCTGACCCTGCCTCAGAAATATTCACCCTACACCAGCATATCCCATCCAAGATCTTCTCTATAACCCTTATCCTGACCCTGCCTCAGAAATATTCACCCTACACCAACATATCCCATCCAAGATCTTCTCTATAACCCTTATCCTGACCCTGCCTCAGAAATATTCACCCTACACCAACATATCCCATCCAAGATTTTCTCTATAACCTTTATCCTGACCCTGCCTCAGAAATATTCACTCTACACCAGCATATCCCATCCAAGATCTCCTCTATAACCTTTATCCTGACCCTGCCTTAGAAATATTCACTCTACACCAGGCACCAGCATATCCCATCCAAGACCTTCTCTATAACCCTTATCCTGACCCTGCCTCAGAAATATTCACCCTACACCAGCATATCCCATCCAAGATCTTCTCTATAACCCTTATCCTGAGCCTGCCTCAGAAATATTCACCCTACACCAACATATCCCATCCAAGATCTTCTCTATAACCCTTATCCTGACCCTGCCTCAGAAATATTCACCCTACACCAGCATATCCCATCCAAGATCTTCTCTATAACCCTTATCCTGAGCCTGCCTCAGAAATATTCACCCTACACCAACATATCCCATCCAAGATCTTCTCTATAACCCTTATCCTGACCCTGCCTCAGAAATATTCACCCTACACCAGCATATCCCATCCAAGATCTTCTCTATAACCCTTATCCTGACCCTGCCTCAGAAAAATTCACTCTACACCAGGCACCAGCATATCCCACCCAAGATTTTCTCTATAACCCTTATCCTGACCCTGCCTCAGAAATATTCACTCTACACCAGCATATCCCATCCAAGATCATCTCTATAACCTTTATCCTGACCCTGCCTCAGAAATATTCACTCTACACCAGCATATCCCATCCAAGATCTTCTCTATAACCTTTATCCTGACCCTGCCTTAGAAATATTCACTCTACACCAGGCACCAGCATATCCCATCCAAGATCTTCTCTATAACCTTTATCCTGACCCTGCCTCAGAAATATTCACTCTACACCAGCATATCCCATCCAAGATCTTCTCTATAACCTTTATCCTGACCCTGCCTTAGAAATATTCACTCTACACCAGCATATCCCATCCAAGATCTTCTCTATAACCTTTATCCTGACCCTGCCTTAGAAATATTTATCCTACACCAGCATATCCCATCCAAGATCTTCTCTATAACCTTTATCCTGACCCTGCCTCAGAAATATTCACTCTACACCAACATATCCCATCCAAGATCTTCTCTATAACCCTTATCCTGACCCTGCCTCAGAAATATTCACTGTACACCAGCATATCCCAACCAAGATCTTCTCTATAACCCTTATCCTGACCCTGCCTCAGAAATATTCACTGTACACCAGCATATCCCATCCAAGATCTTCTCTATAACCTTTATCCTGACCCTGCCTCAGAAATATTCACTCTACACCAGCATATCCCATCCAAGATCTCCTCTATAACCTTTATCCTGACCCTGCCTTAGAAATATTCACTCTACACCAGGCACCAGCATATCCCATCCAAGATCTTCTCTATAGCCCTTATCCTGACCCTGCCTCAGAAATATTCGCTGTACACCAGCATATCCCATCCAAGATCTTCTCTATAACCCTTATCCTGACCCTGCCTCAGAAATATTCACTCTACACCAGCATATCCCATCCAAGATCTTCTCTATAACCTTTATCCTGACCCTGCCTTAGAAATATTCATCCTACACCAGCATATCCCATCCAAGATCTTCTCTATAACCTTTATCCTGACCCTGCCTCAGAAATATTCACCCTACACCAGCATATCCCATCCAAGATCTTCTCTATAACCCTTATCCTGACCCTGCCTCAGAAATATTAACCCTACACCAACATATCCCAACCAAGATCTTCTCTATAACCCTTATCCTGACCCTGCCTCAGAAATATTCACCCTACACCAGCATATCCCATGCAAGATCTTCTCCATAACCCTTATCCTGACCCTGCCTCAGAAATATTCACTCTACACCAGCATATCCCATCCAAGATCTTCTCTATAACCTTTATCCTGACCCTGCCTCAGAAATATTCACTCTACACCAGCATATCCCATCCAAGATCTTCTCTATAACCCTTATGCTGACCCTGCCTCAGAAATATTCACTCTACACCAGCATATCCCAACCAAGATCTTCTCTATAACCCTTATCCTGACCCTGCCTCAGAAATATTCACTCTACAAGAGGCACCAGCATATCCCATCCAAGATCTTCTCTATAACCCTTATCCTGACCCTGCCTCAGAAATATTCGCTGTACACCAGCATATCCCATCCAGGATCTTTTATATAACCCTTATCTTGACCTTGCCTCAGAAATATTCACTTTACACCAGCATATCCCATCCAAGATCTTCTCTATAACCCTTATCCTGACCCTGCCTCAGAAATATTCACTCTACACCAGCATATCCCATCCAAGATCTTCTCTATAACCTTTATCCTGACCCTGCCTTAGAAATATTCACCCTACACCAGCATATCCCATCCAAGATCTTCTCTATAACCTTTATCCTGACCCTGCCTCAGAAATATTCACCCTACACCAGCATATCCCATCCAAGATCTTCTCTATAACCCTTATCCTGACCCTGCCTCAGAAATATTAACCCTACACCAACATATCCCAACCAAGATCTTCTCTATAACCCTTATCCTGACCCTGCCTCAGAAATATTCACCCTACACCAGCATATCCCATCCAAGATCTTCTCCATAACCCTTATCCTGACCCTGCCTCAGAAATATTCACTCTACACCAGCATATCCCATCCAAGATCTTCTCTATAACCTTTATCCTGACCCTGCCTCAGAAATATTCACTCTACACCAGCATATCCCATCCAAGATCTTCTCTATAACCCTTATGCTGACCCTGCCTCAGAAATATTCACTCTGCACCAGCATATCCCAACCAAGATCTTCTCTATAACCCTTATCCTGACCCTGCCTCAGAAATATTCACTCTACAAGAGGCACCAGCATATCCCATCCAAGATCTTCTCTATAACCCTTATCCTGACCCTGCCTCAGAAATATTCACTCTACACCAGCATATCCCATCCAAGATCTTTTATATAACCCTTATCCTGACCCTGCCTCAGAAATATTCACTCTACACCAGCATATCCCATCCAAGATTTTCTCTATAACCTTTATCCTGACCCTGCCTCAGAAATATTCACTCTACACCAGCATATCCCATCCAAGATCTTCTCTATAACCTTTATCCTGACCCTGCCTTAGAAATATTCACTCTACACCAGCATATCCCATCCAAGATCTTCTCTACAACCCTTATCCTGACCCTGCCTCAGAAATATTCACCCTACACCAGCATATCCCATCCAAGATCTTCTCTATAACCCTTATTCTGACCCTGTCTCAGAAATATTCACCCTACACCAACATATCCCATCCAAGATTTTCTCTATAACCTTTATCCTGACCCTGCCTCAGAAATATTCACCCTACACCAGCATATCCCATCCATGATCTTCTCTATAACACTTATCCTGACCCTGCCTCAGAAATATTCACTCTACACCAGCATATTCCATCCAAGATCTTCTCTATAACCTTTATCCTGACCCTGCCTCAGAAATATTCACCCTACACCAGCATATCCCATCCAAGATCTTCTCTATAACACTTATTCTGACCCTGTCTCAGAAATATTCACCCTACACCAACATATCCCATCCAAGATTTTCTCTATAACCTTTATCCTGACCCTGCCTCAGAAATATTCACCCTACACCAGCATATCCCATCCATGATCTTCTCTATAACACTTATCCTGACCCTGCCTCAGAAATATTCACCCTACACCAGCATATCCCATCCAAGATCTTCTCTATAACCCTTATCCTGACCCTGCCTCAGAAATATTCACTCTACACCAGGCACCAGCATATCCCATCCAAGATCTTCTCTATAACCCTTATCCTGACCCTGCCTCAGAAATATTCAATCCACACCAGCATATCCCATCCAAGATCTTCTATATAACCCTTATCCTGACCCTGCCTCAGAAATATTCACCCTACACCAGCATATCCCATCCAAGATCTTCTCTATAACCCTTATCCTGACCCTGCCTCAGAAATATTCACTCTACACCAGCATATCCCATCCAAGATCTTCTCTATAACCCTTATCCTGACCCTGCCTCAGAAATATTCACCCTACACCAGCATATCCCATCCAAGATCTTCTCTATAACCCTTATCCTGGCCCGGTCTCCGAAACATTGACCCTGCACCTTACACCAATATTTGCCCAATATAGGCTCTAATTGCAGCCCTAGCTGCAACTCTCTTTAAAACAATGCTAGGTTGGCTTTAGTGTACCTAAACACTGGGGTAAATGTAATACTAACCCTGATCATAATTCCAAACCCAACACTGACCCTACATATAATCAAAACCCTAACCATTACTCCATACCTAACACTACCCGTGACTCCATACCTAACACTAACTAAATACCTAACACTAACCATAACTCCATACCTAACACAAACCATTACTCCATACTTAACAATAACCATAACTCCATACCTAACACTAACCATAACTCCATACCTAACACTAACCATAACTCCATACCTAACACTAACCGTGACTCCATACCTAACCATAACTCCAAACCTAACACTAACCATAACTCCATACCTAACACTAACTGTGACTCCATACCTAACCATAACTCCATACCTAACACTAACCATAACTCCATACCTAACACTAACCGTGACTCCATACCTAACACTAACCATAACTCCATACCTAACACTAACCATAACTCCATACTTAACCATAACTCCATACCTAACACTAACAATAACTCCATACCGGGGGGGGCGTGGCCTGACCTAGCAGGAAGATGGAAGCCTAATCCCTGAGCTCCTGCCACCACAGGGAAAAGCTGACTGGAATCTGAGGTAAAATTGCCCCTAAATCCCTCCAAATCATGTGGACTGCATCACGGAACTCTTCTGCCTCCCACTCCCGCTCCCCCCGCGAACAATTAGGGGACGAGGGTTATAATATTCCTGAAATGCTTCATACCAGCAGAGGGAACACGGGGTCTTCCCTCCACAGACACTCACACTCTCAGGCTTCTGAGGCAGCCCTGACAGAACCACCACACACAGGATCTCAAAACCCTCACAGGGATAGAAATGTCATTGAACTCTCACCACAGCCGCACTTAAACATGCAGGACCTGCGGACCATCGCAGAGGATATCAAAGACACCTTATCTGCCGCCATTTCAGAGCTCAGGCTCGATATCCGTGCGCTCAGTGACAGAGTTCTCACAGTTGAAAGAGTGACTGAACGCCATGATGTAACTATCTGCAAAGCTGCGAATCGCATTGACTCCCACACATTACAAATGAGAGATATGCAACGCCACCTGGAAGACCTCGACAACAGAGGTCGGCGCCATAATCTCAGAGTCAGAGGACTGCCAGAGGCCATCGAGGGAGAACAAATAGCCCCCACTGTGACTGGAATCTTCAATGGTCTGCTTAATAGACCACCTCATACACCCATTGACATGGAAAGGATCCACCGGGCCTTACGTCCCAAGGGAAGGGAGACGGATCCCCCGAGGGACATCATTTGCTGTATAATAGACTTCAAACTGAAGGAAGAAATTATCAGACAAGCAAGAAGCAGACCTCAAATTCTCCATGATGGGAGAGCAATCCAAATCTATCAGGACCTCTCAGGAATCACCTTACAGCACCGCCGTGATCTGAGGCCTCTGCTGGACGCCCTTCGCACGAAAGGTATTCAATATAAATGGAAATTCCCGTTTTGCCTTTCTGCCTCCACCCAGGGCCGCACGGCTCTCCTGAGAGTACCAGAGGATCTCCCACACTTCTGCGGAACCCTGGGCATACCCCTGGTAGATGTCCCTAACTGGTATGCAGAGTTTCGTCACTCAGTGACAAGCAAAGAATCACCTCAGGAAGAACCTATGGAGGCACAGGATACCAGGTACTGTAGGAGAAGGTCCCCATCCGCCCCCAGGCACCTTACCGGTACCCACATTCACTACCAGGGGGGCAGCCCCACAAACTCACCGAGGCTCAGAAGAGCTCGCCGAAACCGCTAGCCGGCCTCAGATACACGCTACCATGCAATCTCAGTTTGCCCTGCTCAGCTTTAATCAGTTCTCTCACACTGTTAACCTTTAATTCAATGTTTATGTGACTGACTTTCTTCAAGAGATATTCAGCACAATAGATGTTTTGCATCTTTACTGGGTTCGGATTGTGTCCCTGTCATGGACATTGCAAGTTTAGCTAGAAAGCAGCAGCACTTGCCTATGGAATGAACACCGCCCATATGTCTAGTGGAGTGTTCTAAAACTACATGACCCACAACACCCTGCGGTTTGTACCCGCCCCTGACCTGGCAGCAGTTCTGTACAGTGTCACTTCCGCCCACAATCTCCCTGACACCAAGGAAAAGCCTCAAGAACATCCGACGTACACTGCGACTGTTACCTGGACAACGCCTCAGATCATCACACTCAATGCTGACTTCCAAAGCTGTGTCTCACATGGACTCTTCTACTCCATCGCTGGCGGCAACCACTCGTGTACTGACTGAGGAGCCTACAGGGGCTTCCCCCTCCATCTACATGTCCTGTACAGACACTCAACTGATGTGACACCTACCTGAAGACTTATATACAGTGCACTACATCCATCTACATGTCCTGTACAGACACTCAACTGATGTGACACCTACCTGAAGACTTATACACAGTACACTACATCCATCTACATGTCCTGTACAGACACTCAACTGATGTGACACCTACCTGAAGACTTATACACAGTACACTACATCCATCTACATGTCCTGTACAGACACTCAACTGATGTGACACCTACCTGAGGACTTATACACAGTACACTACATCCATCTACATGTCCTGTACAGACACTCAACTGATGTGACACCTACCTGAAGACTTATATACAGTACACTACATCCATCTACATGTCCTGTACAGACACTCAACTGATGTGACACCTACCTGAGGACATATACACAGTACACTACATCCATCTACATGTCCTGTACAGACACTCAACTGATGTGACACCTACCTGAAGACTTATACACAGTACACTACATCCATCTACATGTCCTGTACAGACACTCAACTAATGTAACACCTACCTGAAGACTTATACACAGTACACTACATCCATCTACATGTCCTGTACAGACACTCAACTGATGTGACACCTACCTGAGGACTTATACACAGTACACTACATCCATCTACATGTCCTGTACAGACACTCAACTGATGTGACACCTACCTGAAGACTTATACACAGTACACTACATCCATCTACATGTCCTGTACAGACACTCAACTGATGTGACACCTACCTGAAGACTTATATACAGTACACTACATCCATCTACATGTCCTGTACAGACACTCAACTGATGTGACACCTACCTGAAGACTTATACACAGTACACTACATCCATCTACATGTCCTGTACAGACACTCAACTAATGTGATACCTACCTGAAGACTTATACACAGTACACTACATCCATCTACATGTCCTGTACAGACACTCAACTAATGTGATACCTACCTGAAGACTTATACACAGTACACTACATCCATCTATATGTCCTGTACAGACACTCAACTGATGTGACACCTACCTGAAGACTTATATACAGTACACTACATCCATCTACATTATATGTCCTGTACAGACACTAGTCCATCTAGACTTATATGTCCTGTACAGACACTCAACTGATGTGATACCTACCTGAAGACTTATATACAGTACACTACATCCATCTACATGTCCTGTACAGACACTCAACTGATGTGACACCTACCTGAAGACTTATATACAGTACACTACATCCATCTACATGTCCTGTACAGACACTCAACTGATGTGACACCTACCTGAGGACTTATACACAGTACACTACATCCATCTACATGTCCTGTACAGACACTCAACTGATGTGACACCTACCTGAAGACTTATACACAGTACACTACATCCATCTACATGTCCTGTACAGACACTCAACTGATGTGACACCTACCTGAAGACTTATATACAGTAAACTACATCCATCTACATGTCCTGTACAGACACTCAACTGATGTGACACCTACCTGAAGACTTATACACAGTACACTACATCCATCTACATGTCCTGTACAGACACTCAACTGATGTGACACCTACCTGAAGACTTATACACAGTACACTACATCCATCTACATGTCCTGTACAGACACTCAACTGATGTGACACCTACCTGAAGACTTATACACAGTACACTACATCCATCTACATGTCCTGTACAGACACTCAACTGATGTGACACCTACCTGAAGACTTATACACAGTACACTACATCCATCTACATGTCCTGTACAGACACTCAACTGATGTGACACCTACCTGCAGACTTATACACAGTACACTACATCCATCTACATGTCCTGTACAGACACTCAACTGATGTGACACCTACCTGAAGACTTATATACAGTACACTACATCCATCTACATGTCCTGTACAGACACTCACTGCTGAGAACTGATGTGACACCTACCTGAAGACTTATACACAGTACACTACATCCATCTACATGTCCTGTACAGACACTCAACTGATGTGATACCTACCTGAAGACTTATACACAGTACACTACATCCATCTATATGTCCTGTACAGACACTCAACTGATGTGACACCTACCTGAAGACTTATATACAGTACACTACATCCATCTACATGTCCTGTACAGACACTCAACTGATGTGACACCTACCTGAAGACTTATACACAGTACACTACATCCATCTACATGTCCTGTACAGACACTCAACTGATGTGACACCTACCTGAAGACTTATACACAGTACACTACATCCATCTACATGTCCTGTACAGACACTCAACTGATGTGACACCTACCTGAAGACTTATACACAGTACACTACATCCATCTACATGTCCTGTACAGACACTCAACTGATGTGACACCTACCTGAAGACTTATACACAGTACACTACATCCATCTACATGTCCTGTACAGACACTCAACTGATGTGACACCTACCTGAAGACTTATACACAGTACACTACATCCATCTACATGTCCTGTACAGACACTCAACTGATGTGACACCTACCTGAAGACTTATACACAGTACACTACATCCATCTACATGTCCTGTACAGACACTCAACTGATGTGACACCTACCTGAAGACTTATACACAGTAAACTACATCCATCTACATGTCCTGTACAGACACTCAACTGATGTGACACCTACCTGAAGACTTATACACAGTACACTACATCCATCTACGTGTCCTGTACAGACACTTACTGCTGGGAACTGATGTGACACCTACCTGAAGACTTATACACAGTACACTACATCCATCTACATGTCCTGTACAGACACTCAACTGATGTGATACCTACCTGAAGACTTATACACAGTACACTACATCCATCTACATGTCCTGTACAGACACTCAACTGATGTGACACCTACCTGAAGACTTATACACAGTACACTACATCCATCTACATGTCCTGTACAGACACTCAACTGATGTGACACCTACCTGAAGACTTATACACAGTACACTACATCCATCTACATGTCCTGTACAGACACTCAACTGATGTGACACCTACCTGAAGACTTATACACAGTACACTACATCCATCTACATGTCCTGTACAGACACTCAACTGATGTGATACCTACCTGAAAACTTATATACAGTACACTACATCCATCTACATGTCCTGTACAGACACTCAACTGATGTGACACCTACCTGAAGACTTATATACAGTACACTACATCCATCTACATGTCCTGTACAGACACTCAACTGATGTGACACCTACTTGCAGACTTATACACAGTACACTACATCCATCTACATGTCCTGTACAGACACTCAACTGATGTGACACCTACCTGAAGACTTATACACAGTACACTACATCCATCTACATGTCCTGTACAGACACTCAACTGATGTGACACCTACCTGAGGACTTATATACAGTACACTACATCCATCTACATGTCCTGTACAGACACTCAACTGATGTGATACCTACCTGAAGACTTATACACAGTACACTACATCCATCTACATGTCCTGTACAGACACTCAACTGATGTGATACCTACCTGAAGACTTATACACAGTACACTACATCCATCTACATGTCCTGTACAGACACTCACTGCTGGGAACTGATGTGACACCTACCTGAAGACTTATACACAGTACACTACATCCATCTACATGTCCTGTACAGACACTCAACTGATGTGACACCTACCTGAAGACTTATACACAGTACACTACATCCATCTACATGTCCTGTACAGACACTCAACTGATGTGACACCTACCTGAAGACTTATACACAGTACACTACATCCATCTACATGTCCTGTACAGACACTCAACTGATGTGACACCTACCTGAAGACTTATACACAGTACACTACATCCATCTACATGTCCTGTACAGACACTCACTGCTGAGAACTGATGTGACACCTACCTGAAGACTTATACACAGTACACTACATCCATCTACATGTCCTGTACAGACACTCAACTGATGTGACACCTACCTGAAGACTTATACACAGTACACTACATCCATCTACATGTCCTGTACAGACACTCAACTGATGTGACACCTACCTGAAGACTTATACACAGTACACTACATCCATCTACATGTCCTGTACAGACACTCAACTGATGTGACACCTACCTGAAGACTTATATACAGTAAACTACATCCATCTACATGTCCTGTACAGACACTCAACTGATGTGACACCTACCTGAAGACTTATACACAGTACACTACATCCATCTACATGTCCTGTACAGACACTCAACTGATGTGACACCTACCTGAAGACTTATACACAGTACACTACATCCATCTACATGTCCTGTACAGACACTCAACTGATGTGACACCTACCTGAAGACTTATACACAGTACACTACATCCATCTACATGTCCTGTACAGACACTCAACTGATGTGACACCTACCTGAAGACTTATACACAGTACACTACATCCATCTACATGTCCTGTACAGACACTCAACTGATGTGACACCTACCTGCAGACTTATACACAGTACACTACATCCATCTACATGTCCTGTACAGACACTCAACTGATGTGACACCTACCTGAAGACTTATATACAGTACACTACATCCATCTACATGTCCTGTACAGACACTCACTGCTGAGAACTGATGTGACACCTACCTGAAGACTTATACACAGTACACTACATCCATCTACATGTCCTGTACAGACACTCAACTGATGTGATACCTACCTGAAGACTTATACACAGTACACTACATCCATCTATATGTCCTGTACAGACACTCAACTGATGTGACACCTACCTGAAGACTTATATACAGTACACTACATCCATCTACATGTCCTGTACAGACACTCAACTGATGTGACACCTACCTGAAGACTTATACACAGTACACTACATCCATCTACATGTCCTGTACAGACACTCAACTGATGTGACACCTACCTGAAGACTTATACACAGTACACTACATCCATCTACATGTCCTGTACAGACACTCAACTGATGTGACACCTACCTGAAGACTTATACACAGTACACTACATCCATCTACATGTCCTGTACAGACACTCAACTGATGTGACACCTACCTGAAGACTTATACACAGTAAACTACATCCATCTACATGTCCTGTACAGACACTCAACTGATGTGACACCTACCTGAAGACTTATACACAGTACACTACATCCATCTACGTGTCCTGTACAGACACTCACTGCTGGGAACTGATGTGACACCTACCTGAAGACTAATGCCGCGTACACACGAGCGGACTTTCTATCCTACTTGGTCCGGCACACTTTCCGACGGACTTTGTCCGCCAGGTGCGCCGGACTTTAAAACGAACGGACTTGCCCACACACGCCGGGACTTTCCGGCGGGCTAAGTCCGCCCGTCTTTCCGACGGACTTTCGCCGGAGTTCCGGCGGACTTTCAGAATGAACGGACTTGCCCACACACGGACAAGTCCGTTCATTGTGAACGTGACTCAGGTGCGACGGGACTAGAAAAGGATGTCAATCTTGCCGCTTTTATCGGCGAGATTGACACCTTGCGAGCCCCGTCGCGGGGCATACCAGGCCCTTAGGTCTGGTATGGATTATAAAGGGGAACCCCTACGCCGAAAAAACGGCGTGGGGCCCCCCCTAAAATCCATACCAGACCCCGATCCGAGCACGCAGCCTGGCCGGTCAGGAAAGGGGGTGGGGACGAGCGAGCGCCCCCCCCCCCTCCTGGACCGTACCAGGCCGCATGCCCTCAACATGGGGGGGTGGGTGCTTTGGGGGAGGGGGGCGCCCTGCGCCCCCCCCCCCAAAGCACCTTGTCCCCATGTTGATGAGGACAAGGGCCTCTTCCCGACAACCCTGGCCGTTGGTTGTCGGGGTCTGCGGGCGGGGGCTTATCGGAATCTGGGAGCCCCCTTTAATAAGGGGGCCCCCAGATCCCGGCCCCCCACCCTATGTAAATGAGTATGGGGTACATGGTACCCCTACCCATTTACCTAGGAAAAAAGTGTAAGTAATAAAACACACTACACAGGTTTTTAAAATATTTTATTAAACAGCTCCGGGGGGGGGGATCTTCCTCCGGCTTCGGGGGTCTTCTTCCGGCTTCGGGGGTCCCTCCGCTTCATCTTCTCCCGGCGTCCGGTTGGCTCTTCTCCGCTCTCCGGCCTCTTCTCCCGGTGTCGCAGGTCTTCGGCCGGCCCCCTCCGCTGTCTTCATGTAGCTCTATTGCAAGCGGAGGTCCGGACTTCTTGGCTTCTTGGCTTCTTGGCTTCTTGTCTTCTCTTCTCTTCCCCCAGATGTTGACACGACGCTCTCTCCGGCTGGACTGGTCTCTGAGGGCTGCGTTGTGACTTATATAGGCGGAGACCCCGCCCCCATATGATGTCACAGTCCCTGGGCATGCTGGGACTGTGACGTTTTAGGGGGCGTGGTCGACCACGCCCCCTAAAACGTCACAGTCCCAGCATGCCCAGGGACTGTGACATCATATGGGGGCGGGGTCTCCGCCTATATAAGTCACAACGCAGCCCTCAGAGACCAGTCCAGCCGGAGAGAGCGTCGTGTCAACATCTGGGGGAAGAGAAGAGAAGACAAGAAGCCAAGAAGCCAAGAAGCCAAGAAGTCTGGACCTCCGCTTGCAATAGAGCTACATGAAGACAGCGGAGGGGGCCGGCCGAAGACCTGCGACACCGGGAGAAGAGGCCGGAGAGCGGAGAAGAGCCAACCGGACGCCGGGAGAAGATGAAGCGGAGGGACCCCCGAAGCCGGAAGAAGACCCCCGAAGCCGGAGGAAGATCCCCCCCCCCGGAGCTGTTTAATAAAATATTTTAAAAACCTGTGTAGTGTGTTTTATTACTTACACTTTTTTCCTAGGTAAATGGGTAGGGGTACCATGTACCCCATACTCATTTACATAGGGTGGGGGGCCGGGATCTGGGGGCCCCCTTATTAAAGGGGGCTCCCAGATTCCGATAAGCCCCCGCCCGCAGACCCCGACAACCAACGGCCAGGGTTGTCGGGAAGAGGCCCTTGTCCTCATCAACATGGGGACAAGGTGCTTTGGGGGGGGGGGGCGCAGGGCGCCCCCCTCCCCCAAAGCACCCACCCCCCCATGTTGAGGGCATGCGGCCTGGTACGGTCCAGGAGGGGGGGGGGGCGCTCGCTCGTCCCCACCCCCTTTCCTGACCGGCCAGGCTGCGTGCTCGGATCGGGGTCTGGTATGGATTTTAGGGGGGGCCCCACGCCGTTTTTTCGGCGTAGGGGTTCCCCTTTATAATCCATACCAGACCTAAGGGCCTGGTATGCCCCGCGCTCGCCGCAATAGGAAGATTTGTTTTTCCTATTGCAGCGAGCGCGAGATGCAATACCATCCCCTCGTGTCTTATTTGGTCTGTCGGACCAGCCTACACACGAGCGGGCTTTCCGTCGGACCAGCACACACACGGGCGGACTTTCCGCCCGAAACTGAGTCCGACGGAAAGATTTGAAACTTTCTTTAAATCTAGGTCCGGCGGGCTTTTGGGAAGAAGTCCGCCGGAAAAGTCCGCCGCCGCCCACACACGGGCGGATTGTCCGGCACACTCTGGTCCGCCGGACCAAGTATGCCGGAAAGTCCGACCGTGTGTACGCGGCATTATACACAGTACACTACATCCATCTACATGTCCTGTACAGACACTCAACTGATGTGACACCTACTTGCAGACTTATACACAGTACACTACATCCATCTACATGTCCTGTACAGACACTCAACTGATGTGACACCTACCTGAAGACTTATACACAGTACACTACATCCATCTACATGTCCTGTACAGACACTCAACTGATGTGACACCTACCTGCAGACTTATACACAGTACACTACATCCATCTACATGTCCTGTACAGACACTCAACTGATGTGACACCTACTTGCAGACTTATACACAGTACACTACATCCATCTACATGTCCTGTACAGACACTCAACTGATGTGATACCTACCTGAAAACTTATATACAGTACACTACATCCATCTACATGTCCTGTACAGACACTCAACTGATGTGACACCTACCTGAAGACTTATATACAGTACACTACATCCATCTACATGTCCTGTACAGACACTCAACTGATGTGACACCTACTTGCAGACTTATACACAGTACACTACATCCATCTACATGTCCTGTACAGACACTCAACTGATGTGACACCTACCTGAAGACTTATACACAGTACACTACATCCATCTACATGTCCTGTACAGACACTCAACTGATGTGACACCTACCTGAGGACTTATACACAGTACACTACATCCATCTACATGTCCTGTACAGACACTCAACTGATGTGACACCTACCTGAAGACTTATACACAGTACACTACATCCATCTACATGTCCTGTACAGACACTCAACTGATGTGACACCTACCTGAAGACTTATACACAGTACACTACATCCATCTACATGTCCTGTACAGACACTCAACTGATGTGACACCTACCTGAGGACTTATACACAGTACACTACATCCATCTACATGTCCTGTACAGACACTCACTGCTGGGAACTGATGTGACACCTACCTGCAGACTTATATACAGTACACTACATCCATCTACATGTCCTGTACAGACACTCACTGCTGGGAACTGATGTGACACCTACCTGAAGACTTATACACAGTACACTACATCCATCTACATGTCCTGTACAGACACTCAACTAATGTGACACCTACCTGAAGACTTATACACAGTACACTACATCCATCTACATGTCCTGTACAGTCACTCACTGCTGGGAACTAATGTGACACCTACCTGAAGACTTATACACAGTACACTACATCCATCTACATGTCCTGTACAGACACTCAACTGATGTGACACCTACCTGAAGACTTATACACAGTACACTACATCCATCTACATGTCCTGTACAGACACTCAACTGATGTGACACCTACCTGAAGACTTATACACAGTACACTACATCCATCTACATGTCCTGTACAGACACTCACTGCTGGGAACTGATGTGACACCTACCTGCAGACTTATATACAGTACACTACATCCATCTACATGTCCTGTACAGACACTCAACTGATGTGACACCTACCTGAGGACTTATACACAGTACACTACATCCATCTACATGTCCTGTACAGACACTCACTGCTGGGAACTGATGTGACACCTACCTGCAGACTTATATACAGTACACTACATCCATCTACATGTCCTGTACAGACACTCACTGCTGGGAACTGATGTGACACCTACCTGAAGACTTATACACAGTACACTACATCCATCTACATGTCCTGTACAGACACTCAACTGATGTGATACCTACCTGAAGACTTATACACAGTACACTACATCCATCTACATGTCCTGTACAGACACTCAACTGATGTGACACCTACCTGAAGACTTATACACAGTACACTACATCCATCTACATGTCCTGTACAGACAATCAACTAATGTGACACCTACCTGCAGACTTATACACAGTACACTACATCCATCTACATGTCCTGTACAGACACTCAACTGATGTGACACCTACCTGAAGACTTATATACAGTACACTACATCCATCTACATGTCCTGTACAGACACTCAACTGATGTGACACCTACCTGAAGACTTATATACAGTACACTACATCCATCTACATGTCCTGTACAGTCACTCACTGCTGGGAACTAATGTGACACCTACCTGAAGACTTATACACAGTACACTACATCCATCTACATGTCCTGTACAGACACTCAACTGATGTGACACCTACCTGAAGACTTATACACAGTACACTACATCCATCTACATGTCCTGTACAGACACTCACTGCTGGGAACTGATGTGACACCTACCTGAAGACTTATACACAGTACACTACATCCATCTACATGTCCTGTACAGACACTCAACTGATGTGATACCTACCTGAAGACTTATACACAGTACACTACATCCATCTACATGTCCTGTACAGACACTCAACTGATGTGACACCTACCTGAAGACTTATATACAGTACACTACATCCATCTACATGTCCTGTACAGACACTCAACTAATGTGACACCTACCTGAAGACTTATACAGAGTGCACTACATCCATCTACATGTCCTGTACAGACACTCAACTGATGTGACACCTACCTGAAGACTTATACACAGTACACTACATCCATCTACATGTCCTGTACAGACACTCACTGCTGGGAACTGATGTGACACCTACCTGAAGACTTATATACAGTACACTACATCCATCTACATGTCCTGTACAGACACTCAACTGATGTGACACCTACCTGAAGACTTATACACAGTACACTACATCCATCTACATGTCCTGTACAGACAATCAACTAATGTGACACCTACCTGCAGACTTATACACAGTACACTACATCCATCTACATGTCCTATACAGACACTCAACTGATGTGACACCTACCTGAAGACTTATACACAGTACACTACATCCATCTACATGTCCTGTACAGACAATCAACTAATGTGACACCTACCTGCAGACTTATACACAGTACACTACATCCATCTACATGTCCTGTACAGACACTCAACTGATGTGACACCTACCTGAAGACTTATACACAGTACACTACATCCATCTACATGTCCTGTACAGACACTCACTGCTGGGAACTGATGTGGTACCTACCTGAAGACTTATACACAGTACACTACATCCATCTACATGTCCTGTACAGACACTCAACTGATGTGACACCTACCTGAAGACTTATACACAGTACACTACATCCATCTACATGTCCTGTACAGACACTCAACTGATGTGACACCTACCTGAAGACTTATACACAGTACACTACATCCATCTACATGTCCTGTACAGACACTCAACTGATGTGACACCTACCTGCAAACTTATGCAGAGTGCACTACCGCCATCTACTGGCCTGTAACTGTAACTTTACCCAATCACACTTGCTGGCATGTTAGGTTGCACGGCGAGGTATGAGGTATATTCCACACTCTCTCTATGGGAAATCTTCTAGTCTATAAGTTTAGTATTCCTCAGACTTTCTAGTTGGAGATCTGTCACTGATTGCATGGTCAGCTTACTGACTGATTTACTTGTTTATTTACATGTTACTCCGGTTACAGTGTTCTATCCCTCTTTTGAGATTTTTGTGCTGTTTTTAGGCCCTATAAATGTCCTCTGTTTAATTACCTCACACGTTCTGAGGCCAACACTTGACCCATAAGAGGGCACCCACCTTTACAAATCCCACATTTAGCCGTGATAGTATTTAATGGCGTTTTGGGTGCCTTCTGGTATGGGGGCTGGGTGGTGGTATCATAACTCCCAATATTTCTATATGATGGTTCTTGTATGCTGTTTGTGTAATGATGCATCTATTCACCCAAATCCCACCACCCAGCACTCTTGTTTCTTTGAGAGTATCCCCTCGCCCTATTATTATATATCCCCCAGAAAATACGTTCTCCAAAACCTCCTCCTTTTATCATATGAAGACCCTGTGGTGGCGGACTATACCGTTCTTTCCTTTACCTATAGTCCTCCTTCACTGCTTAGTGATTGCCAACCCCCACACAGTTGTGAGTCACGGTGCTGTTACACCCCTCAGGGTACACACATCGTACCCGCACTGTACCTTACCGATACTGTACAGTTTAGAGGTACGGGAGCAAGTCACCCCCAAACCTCATCGGTTTCACCCCAGTTACCTCAACATTACACTTAAGCCTGCCATACACTGAACAGACCCACATCCTGATCGCCTAGGTCATCCCTCTCCCTTCACTCATACTTATGGCGGATGACACAGACCCCCAGGCCTCACCGCCTGACCTACATAAGCACCTACAGACACTCAAACTCTGCTCAATCAATATACAAGGCCTTAACATCCCAGAGAAAAGGTCTAAACTGTTCTATTTCCTACAACGATCGAAAATACATGTAGCACTTATACAGGAAACGCACTTCAGGACGGATAGCATCCCTAAACTGTATAATCACCAATTCCCACTGGTGTACCATGCTTCCAACACCGAGGCTAAATCCAAAGGAGTCTCAATCTTAATTTCTAAACAATGCCCCCTGCAGGTGACAGAAGTCCAAAGAGACTCCCAAGGGAGATTCCTATTCATTAAAGGCACTCTGCACCACAGGCCTGTCACAATAGCTAACATTTACGCCCCTAACTCGCAACAAGTGGCCTTTTTTAGAGACACCTTCCAACAACTTCTCAGCTTCCAATCAGGTACTCTGATAGTAGGAGGTGACTTCAATGTCGCTCTGAATCCCTCCCTTGACACATCCAACGGTTCTTCTTCCCTAACCTACAGAGCCCTACGAGCTATTAAATTGCAGCTCAGCAACCTGTTACTTCACGATGCCTGGCGCACATTATACCCCAACACTAAGGACTTCACCTTCTTTTCTGCACCTCATAACAAATACTCCAGAATAGACCACTTTTTTTTATCCCAAAATGATCTCACACACCTCTCAAAAGCCACGATTGAACCCATGGTTCTTTCTGATCACAACCCCATATTTATAACTCTAACCCTCCCGACGACCCATGGTAGGTCCAACATATGGCGACTTGATAATTCTCTACTGACCGACCTGGACCATATTCAACAAATTACCACGAGCCTCACCCAATACTTTATAGAAAATACAACAGAAGACACCTCTCCTATCTCTGTTTGGGCAGCACACAAATGCGTCATAAGGGGGAAATTTATCTCCCTTACGGCCCAACGAAACAAAATCAGAAAAGCACGAATTAATGAGCTGACCGACCGCATACTAACACTTGAACAAGCACACAAAGCGTCGCTAGCAGCTTCCACATTAACAGAACTAACTCAGACCAGAGAAGAACTTCTAGAGGAACTTAACCATACACTAAAACGTAACTACGCCATGACCCAAAAATTATTCTTTGAATTCGGCAACAAGTCGGGTAAACTTTTAGCCAGAGCACTTCAAGTTAAGAAAGCGGCCCATACCATTCACAAAATTACAACACCGACTGGCGACGCCCTTGTTACTACAGATGATATCTCTGACCATTTTGTTCAGTACTTCTCCAAACTATACAACCTCCCCACCACGCTCCCCCCTGCAGCCACCTCGGACCGTATGACAGCCATTACAGACTTCCTTGCACAATACTGTCCCTCCCCCCTCTCTTCAGATGAATCCTCGGACCTTGATCTCCCACTCTCAGGAGAAGAAATTTTAACTGCATTAAAACAAATGAAACCGGGCAAAAGCCCTGGCCCAGATGGCCTGTCAGTTAGCTATTATAAGTCCTTCCCAGACACCCTCGTTCCCCACCTCACCAAAGCCTTCAATAATCTCTCACCAACCTCTAATACGATGAGGGACATCCTTGAAGCACACGTCACTCTCATTCCCAAACAAGGCAAAGACCCCTCATTGGTCTCTAACTACCGCCCGATTTCACTTCTGAACGTAGACCTAAAGCTCTACGCCAAAGTGTTGGCAAACCGCATTCTCCCTCTGCTACCCAAATTAATCACCCTTGATCAAGTAGGTTTTGTCCCTGGCAGGAAGGCCAGGGACAATACTATCAAGGCTCTAAATATCCATCACTGGCTCTCCAAAACATCCACAAAAGGTTTTTTCCTGTCTTTGGACGCAGAGAAGGCGTTTGACAGGGTGGCCTGGGACTATATGGAAGCGACTTTAAGAGTAATGGGTTTCCCATCGCATCTACTCCAAATGATCCTGGCGCTATACTCTGCACCTACAGCTAAACTTAGGATCAATGGCCGCCTGTCGAACGCCTTCTCTGTCTCAAACGGAACCCGTCAGGGATGCCCCCTATCCCCGCTCATATTCATCCTTACTATGGAACCAATGCTTCGCAGATTAAGAGACAACCCGGACGTCAAAGGCATTAACATTGGTGATAACCACTATAAATTAGCAGCCTATGCGGATGACGTTTTACTCTTCCTCACGGACCCTATAGTCACTATCCCCAATCTTCTTAAAGATTTCTCATTATTCAAAACCTTGTCAAACCTTCAAATTAACTTTACAAAATCGAAAGCACTGAACATCTCCCTACCAGCCTCACTGGTCACCCAATGCAAACAGAACTTCCCCTTTACATGGGAATCACAGGACATTACATACCTGGGCATCAAAATACCTACTAAACTACAGGATCTCTACATGAGAAACTTCCAACCCGCACTTCAAAACATACAAGCTGATTTAAATAAATGGCATTTCGGGTCCTTCTCCTGGTTGGGTAGGACAGCCATATTAAAAATGAATGTACTGCCCAGACTTCTTTACCTTTTTCAGGCAATCCCCATAAAGCTACCCACCTTTATCTGGGCGTCCAAGACCCCCCGACTAAGCTGGGATAGGCTAGTACTCCCCAAGCTATTAGGGGGCCTTGGCCTCCCGACATTCAAAAATACCACTGGGCATGTCATCTAACTAGGATTGTAGATTGGCATCTGCATCGTTCCAATAAAGCCTGGATTACACTTGAAGACTCTTTCACTAAAACCCCGCTGTCACATCTACCCTGGATCAATCACAACTCCATTCCTAGAGATTTGGTGACACATCCCTTTATTGGAGCCACATTGTCCCACCTTAAATTAGCCGGCAAAGCACTGGATTACACACCGCACCCAGGCCCTATGACCCCTTTGGTCCGTAATCCTGACTTCCTGCCAGGCCTTGTCTTAAGAGATCTGCACAGGGAATCATGCACAGCCCCCATCAGGGCACACCACTTCTTCCAAAATGGTGAACTCCTCCCCCACCAAGCCATGGCAGCCAAACTCACGGAATACAACATCCCCTTTTACAAGTACCTACAATTAAGACACTTTTTTACTGACGCCAAATCCATCTCACTGTGGTACCGAGATCGTACACCCTTTGAATTGCTATGTGATAGTTCAGAACCCCAACGTCATGTGATCTCTACTGTTTACACATTCTTATTTTCAAATTGCAAAATTAAAGATGATAAGCTTGTCCGTCGTTGGGAATCAGAACTGTCTATAGACTTAACCTCCACTGAATGGGAACGTATCCACAACCATATTCATAAGGGCTCCATTAATGTATCCACCCAGGAAAACAGATACAAAATATTCACCAACTGGTACAGGACACCTGATAAGATCCACAAAATGCACCCCTCGGTCCCCCCGACATGCTGGCGTTGCAATGCGGCGCTTGGCACCCTCATTCATATCTGGTGGGAATGTCCTCTTATCATACCGTACTGGATGGAAATTCACCGCCTTATCACCCAAATTACCTCTTACACCCCAGACTTCACTCCGGCCCAATACATGCTCCATCACACCTCCATGCCCCTCTCCTCCTACAAAAAATCCCTTACCCTACACCTTATCAATGCAGCCAACCTCTGTGTCCCGGTTCACTGGAGGAGTTCCACACCACCCACAGTGGCTGAATGGTTCAAAAGAGTCGATAGAACGGCCAAGATGGAAAAACTCATTTACCAAGCAAAAGACAATCCCACAAAATTTAATACAACATGGGCTTGCTGGTTACACTTTAGAGTTTCCTCGACGCAGATCATTCCACCCGGTGACCCAACCTCTCCGCCATGATCGATACTGATCTGTCACAGAAACGTCATAGTGTCTGGCTGATTGTGCCCTCCCTCTGTCCATACCCTTCCTCCGTCCATACCCTCCTCCGTCCATACCCTCCCTCCGTCCATACCCTCTCTCCGTCCATACCTTCCTCCGTCCATAACCTTCCTCCATCCATACCTTCCTCCGTCCATACCCTCCCTCCGTCCATACCTTCCTCCGTCCATAACCTTCCTCCGTCCATACCCTCCCTCCGTCCATACCCTTCCTCCGTCCATACCCTTCCTCCGTCCATACCCTTCCTCCGTCCATACCCTCCCTCCGTCCATACCCTTCCTCCGTCCATACCCTCCCTCCGTCCATACCCTCTCTCCGTCCATACCTTCCTCCGTCCATAACCTTCCTCCATCCATACCTTCCTCCGTCCATACCCTCCCTCCGTCCATACCTTCCTCCGTCCATAACCTTCCTCCGTCCATACCCTCCCCCCGTCCATACCCTTCCTCCGTCCATACCCTCCCTCCGTCCGTACCCTTCCTCCATCCATACCTTCCTCCGTCCATACCCTTCCTCTTTCCCAATTAATCCTCACCGATCATACTTAGGCGATCTCCACACCCTCTCAACCTGATACCAACATAACTCCTTCACTGTTCCGGCAGGAGCACACACCCTAACGGTTTCTGGTCTTCCCCCCCCCCCCCCACTCCTAAACAACATATTATTATTACGGAGCTGCCTCTCAATCATATGGGTACCGAATAGGTTTAAAACCACACACATTACTACACATGGCCCCCACTCATTCACAGTTAGAACCCTTTAGGGGTGAATGGGTTTAAGGGTGGCTTTGATCGGTACATAACATTACCCCGATTGGACCCCTACCCCCACATCAACCCCTTCTCCCTCACACGGAGATGCTTAATGATCCTTAGTTTATACACTTGTTAATTAGGGTATTCCCGCTTTACCATAGGAATACTTTACTGGGTCAGAACTTCACCTCCATCACTAATACAGAAGTCACCTAGTAAGAGGCTCAGTTGGCCGTATTTTGAACTCGTTCTTTCATTTCTGCTTTATTTATCAATTGTATGACTTATTGATTGTATGACTTATTGATTGTATGACTTATTGATTGTATGACTTATTGATTGTATGACTTATTGATTGTATTAACAGCTTCTGTTTCAATGTATACCCGATAACTGTGACTTTATGTATGTCTGAAAAATTTTAATAAACATTTATTGAAAAAAAAAAAAAACAATAACTCCATACCTAACACTAACCATAACTCCATACCTAACACTAACCATAACTCCATACTTAACCCTAACCATAACTCCATACCTAACACTAACCATAACTCCATACTTAACCCTAACCATAACTCCATACCTAACACTAACCATAACTCCATACTTAACCCTAACCATAACTCTATACCTAACACTAACCATAACTCCACACTTAACACTAACCATAACTCCACACTTAACACTAACCATAACTCCATACCTAACACTAACCATAACTCCACACTTAACACTAACCATAACTCCACACTTAACACTAACCATAACTCCATACCTAACACTAACCATAACTCCATACCTAACACTAACCATAACTCCATACTTAACACTAACCATAACTCCATACCTAACACTAACCATAACTCCATACCTAACACTAACCATAACTCCATACCTAACACTAACCATAACTCCATACTTAACCCTAACCATAACTCTATACCTAACACTAACCATAACTCCACACTTAACACTAACCATAACTCCATACCTAACACTAACCATAACTCCATACCTAACACTAACCATAACTCCATACCTAACAATAACCATAACTCCATACCTAACACTAACCAGAACTCCATACCTAACACTAGCCATAACTCCATACCTAACACTAACCATAACTCCATACCTAACACTAACCATAACTCCATACCTAACACTAACCATAACTCCATACCTAACACTAACCATAACTCCATACCTAACACTAACCATAACTCCATACCTAACACTAACCATAACTCCATACTTAACACTAACCATAACTCCATACTTAACACTAACCATAACTCCATACTTAAGACTAACCATAACTCCATATCTAACACTAACCATAACTCCATACCTAACACTAACCATAACTCCACACTTAACACTAACCATAACTCCATACCTAACACTAACCATAACTCCATACTTAACACTAACCATAACTTCATACTTAAGACTAACCATAACTCCATACCTAACACTAACCATAACTCCATACCTAACACTAACCATAACTCCATACCTAACACTAACCATAACTCCATACCTAACACTAACCATAACTCCATACTTAACACTAGCCATAACTCCATACTTAACCCTAACCATAACTCCATACTTAACACTAACCGTGACTCCATACCTAACACTAACCATAACTCCATACCTAATCCTAACTCCATAGCTAACACTAACCATAACTCCATACTTAACACTAACAATAACTCCATACCTAACACTAACCATAACTCCATAGCTAACACTAACCATAACTCCATACTTAACCCTAACCATAACTCCATACCTAACACTAACCATAACTCCATACCTAACACTAACCATAACTCCATACTTAACCCTAACCATAACTCCATACCTAACACTAACCATAACTCCATACCTAACACTAACCATAACTCCATACTTAACACTAACCATAACTCCATACCTAACACTAACCATAACTCCATACCTAACACTAACCATAACTCCATACCTAACACTAACCGTGACTCTATACCTAACCATAACTCCATACCTAACACTAACCATAACTCCATACCTAACACTAACAATAACTCCATACCTAACACTAACCATAACTCCATACCTAACACTAACCATAACTCCATACCTAACACTAACCATAACTCCATACCTAACACTAACCATAACTCCATACCTAACACTAACCATAACTCCATACTTAACACTAACCATAACTCCATACCTAACACTAACCATAACTCCATACTTAACACTAACCATAACTCCATACCTAACACTAACCATAACTCCATACCTAACACTAACCATAACTCCATACCTAACACTAACCATAACTCCATACCTAACACTAACCATAACTCCATACCTAACACTTACCATAACTCCATACCTAACACTTACCATAACTCCATACCTAACACTAACAATAACTCCATACCTAACACTAACAATAACTCCATACCTAACACTTACCATAACTCCATACCTAACACTAACCATAACTCCATACCTAACACTAACCATAACTCCATACCTAACACTTACCATAACTCCATACCTAACACTAACCATAACTCCATACCTAACACTAACCATGACTCCATACCTAACACTAACAATAACTCCATACCTAACACTAACCATAACTTCACACTTAACACTAACCATAACTCCATACCCTAACACTTACCATAACTCCATACCTAACACTAACCATAACTCCATACCTAACACTAACCATAACTCCATACCTAACACTAACCATAACTCCATACCTAACACTAACAATAACTCCATACCTAACACTAACAATAACTCCATACCTAACACTAACCATAACTCCATACCTAACACTAACCATGACTCCATACCTAACACTAACCATAACTCCATAACTAATTCTAAATATACCTGTAACCTTAATTCAGTCATACCTGTAATCAGTTTCTTAATTTAACCCTAACACTGACTATATTACACAGAGCCCAAGTCCTGCACATATAAAAGGGCAGGTTGTCTTTTGGTATACTTCCCCTCCCCCAGCATTTTACACTTGTTCCCCTGCTTGTGTAGGGTCTTGGCTGGATGGGTTCTCGGTTGCAGTGAATGGCGATGTTTTGCTCAGGTGTGTTTGAAGGGTTGGGTTGAGGTGCCGCACAGGAGGACGGACTTTCAGGCCAGTATGAACTATGAGAAAAGTACTGGGGAGGGCAGAGGACATATGGTTTAATGCCGATGCCAGTTTCCGTAACATGGTGGCCATCCAGATCTGACCTGAGTCTCCAGCCAATCATTGCATTGTGGCCTCCCAATGACCCCAAATCTGGTGATATAACAATGATAGGTTTATGGCACTTACCGACAGTGATGGTATGAGGATGACATTTTCCTGCCACACAGAACTTCCACAGACCCTGGTTACTCAGACTCCCCGAGTACCGATACTGCATCCAAAAGTCAGTCGCCGTGGCAACTATGAGCAGAACCAATCCAGAGACTGCACAGAGCAGACCGCCGCCCATCAAGGTGTACATGTCCCGACCTTTACCTGACCGAGGCCTGCAAGATGAGAAATAGTGTGAGATCAACACCACCAATCCCAGATATATTATAACATGATAGGCTGGGGAGACTAAGCAATCTCTAACCCTAATCTGAGCCTTAATCCTAACCACATCTCAAACCTTAGTCCTAATCCCAACTCAAACCTTACTCCTAATCCCAACTCAAACCCTAGTCCTAATCCTAACTCAAACCCTAGTCCTAATCCTAACCCCATCTCAAACCTTAGTCCTAATCCCAACTCAAACCCTAGTCCTAATCCTAACTCAAACCCTAGTCCTAATCCTAACCCCATCTCAAACCGTAATCCTAACCCCATCTCAAACCTTAGTCCTAATCCCAACTCAAACCCTAGTCCTAATCCTAACTCAAACCCTAGTCCTAATCCTAACCCCATCTCAAACCGTAATCCTAACCCCATCTCAAACCTTAGTCCTAATCCCAACTCAAACCTTAGTCCTAATCCCAACTCAAACCTTAGTCCTAATCCCAACTCAAACCCTAGTCCTAATCCTAACCCCATCTCAAACCCTAATCCTAACCCCATCTCAAACCTTAGTCCTAATCCCAACTCAAACCTTACTCCTAATCCCAACTCAAACCCTAGTCCTAATCCTAACTCAAACCCTAGTCCTAATCCTAACCCCATCTCAAACCCTAATCCTAACCCCATCTCAAACCTTAGTCCTAATCCCAACTCAAACCTTAGTCCTAATCCCAACTCAAACCCTAGTCCTAATCCTAACCCCAACTCAAACCTTAGTCCTAATCCCAACTCAAACCCTAGTCCTAATCCTAACCCCAACTCAAACCCTAATCCATACTCACACCCTAGTCCTAATCCTAACCCCAACTCAAACCTTAGTCCTAATCCCAACTCAAACCCTAGTCCTAATCCTAACCCCAACTCAAACCCTAATCCTAACCCCAACGCAAACCCTAGTCCTAATCCTAACTCAAACCCTAGTCCTAATCCTAACCCCATCTCAAACCCTAATCCTAACCCCAACTCAAACCTTAGTCTTAATCCCAATGCAAACCTTAGTCCTAATCCCAACTCAAACCTTAGTCCTAATCCCAACTCAAACCCTAGTCCTAATCCTAATCCCAACTCAAACCTTAGTCCTAATCCCAACTCAAACCCTAGTCCTAATCCTAATCCCAACTCAAACCTTACTCCTAATCCCAACTCAAACCCTAGTCCTAATCCTAACTCAAACCCTAGTCCTAATCCTAACCCCAACTCAAACCTTAGTCCTAATCCCAACTCAAACCCTAGTCCTAATCCCAACTCAAACCTTACTCCTAATCCCAACTCAAACCCTAGTCCTAATCCTAACTCAAACCCTAGTTCTAATCCTAACCCCATCTCAAACCGTAATCCTAACCCCAACTCAAACCTTAGTCTTAATCCCAAGGCAAACCTTAGTCCTAATCCCAGCTCAAACCTTAGTCCTAATCCCAACTCAAACCCTAATCCATACTCAAACCCTAGACCTAATCCTAACCCCAACTCAAACCCTAGTCCTAATCCCAACTCAAACCCTAGTCCTAATCCCACCTCAAACCCTAGTCCTAATCCCAACTCAAACCCTAGTTCTAATCCTAACCCCAACTCAAACCCTAGTCCAAATCCCAACTCAAACCCTAGTCCTAATCCCACCTCAAACCGTAGTCCTAATCCCAACTCAAACCCTAGTCCTAATCCCACCTCAAACCCTAGTTCTAATCCTAACCCCATCTCAAACCCTAATCCTAACCCCAACTCAAACCTTAGTCTTAATCCCAACGAAAAACCTTAGTCCTAATCCCAACTCAAACCCTAATCCTAATCCATACTCAAACCCTAGTCCAGATCCTAACCCCAACTCAAACCTTAGTCCTAATCAGAATCAAACCCTAGTCCTAATCCTAACCCCAACTCAAACCTTAGTCCTAATCCCAACTCAAACCCTAATCCTAATCCATACTCAAACCCTAGTCCTAATCCTAACCCCAACTCAAACCCTAATCCTAATCCATACTCAAACCCGAGTCCTAATCCTAACCCCAACTCAAACCCTAATCCTAACCCCAACTCAAACCCTAATCCTAACCCCAACTCAAACCCTAGTCCTAATCCCAACTCAAACCCTAGTCCTAATCCCACCTCAAACCCTAGTCCTAATCCCAACTCAAACCCTATTTCTAATCCTAACCCCAACTCAAACTTTAGTCCTAATCCCAACTCAAACCCTAGTTCTAATCCTAACCCCAGTTTAAACCCTAATCCTAACCACAACTCAAACCCTAGTCCTAATCCTAACCCCAACTCAAACCCTAGTCCTAATCCCAACTCAAACCCTAGTCCTAATCCTATCCCCATCTTAAACCCTAGTCCTAATCCTATTCCCAACTCAAACCCTAGTCCTAATCCCAACTCATAGCCTAGTCCTAATCCTAACCCCAACTCAAACCTAAGTCCTAATCCCAACTCAAACCCTAGTCCTAATCCTAACCCCAACTCAAACCTTAGTCCTAATCCCAACTCAAACCCTAGTCCTAACCACAACTCAAACCTTAGTCCTAATCCCAACTCAAACCCTAGTCCTAATCCTAACCCCAACTCAAACCCTAGTCCTAATCCCAACTGAAACCCTAGTCATAATCCTAATCCCAACTCAAACCCTAGTCCTAATCCTAACTCAAACCCTAGTCCTAATCCTAACCCCATCTCAAACCCTAATCCTAACCCCAACTCAAACCCTAGTCCTAATCCCAACTCAAACCCTAGTCCTAATCCCAACTCAAACCCTAGTCCTAATCCTATCCCCATCTTAAACCCTAGTCCTATTCCTATTCCCAACTCAAACCCTAGTCCTAATCCCAACTCATAGCCTAGTCCTAATCCTAACCCCAACTCAAACCTTAGTCCTAATCCCAACTCAAACCCTAGTCCTAATCCTAACCCCAACTCAAACCTTAGTCCTAATCCCAACTCAAACCCTAGTCCTAACCACAACTCAAACCTTAGTCCTAATCCCAACTCAAACCCTAGTCCTAATCCTAACCCCAACTCAAACCCTAGTCCTAATCCCAACTCAAACCCTAGTCATAATCCTAATCCCAACTCAAAACCTAGTCCTAATCCTAACTCAAACCCTAGTCCTAATCCTAACCCCATCTCAAACCCTAATCCTAACCCCAACTCAAACCTTAGTCTTAATCCCAACGAAAAACCATAGTCCTAATCCCAACTCAAACCTTAGTCCTAATCCCAACTCAAACCCTAATCCTAATCCATACTCAAACTCTAGTCCTAATCCAAACCCCAACTCAAACCTTAGTCCTAATCCCAACTCAAACCCTAGTCCTAATCCTAACCCCAACTCAAACCCTAATCCTAACCCCAACTCAAACCCTAATCCTAACCCCAACTCAAACCCTAGTCCTAATCCCAACTCAAACCCTAGTCCTAATCCCACCTCAAACCCTAGCCCTAATCCCAACTCAAACCCTAGTTCTAATCCTAACCCCAACTCAAACTTTAGTCCTAATCCCAACTCAAACCCTAGTTCTAATCCTAACCCCAGCTTAAACCCTAATCCTAACCCCAACATAAACCCTAGTCCTAATCCTAACCCCAACTCAAACCCTAGTCCTAATCCCAACTCAAACCCTAGTCCTAATCCCAACTCAAACCCTAGTTCTAATCCTAACCCCAACTCAAACCTTAGTCCTAATCTCAACTTAAACGCTAGTTCTAATCTTAACCCCAACTCAAACCCTAATCCTAACCCCAACTCAAACCTTAGTCCTAATCCCAACTTAAACCCTAGTCCTAATCCCAACTCAATCCCTAGTTCTAATCCTAACCCCAACTCAAACCCTAGTCCTAATTCCAACTCAAACCCTAGTTCTAATCCTAACCCCAACTCAAACCCTAGTCCTAATCCTAACCCCAACTCAAACCCTAGTCCTAATCCCAACTCAAACCCTAGTCCTAATCCTAACCCCAACTCAACCCCTAGTCCTAATCCCAACTCAAACCCTAGTCCTAATCCCAACTCAAACCCTAGTCCTAATCCTATCCCCATCTTAAACCCTAGTCCTAATCCTATTCCCAACTCAAACCCTAGTCCTAATCCCAACTCATAGCCTAGTCCTAATCCTAACCCCAACTCAAACCTTAGTCCTAATCCCAACTCAAACCCTAGTCCTAATCCTAACCCCAACTCAAACCTTAGTCCTAATCCCAACTCAAACCCTAGTCCTAACCACAACTCAAACCTTAGTCCTAATCCCAACTCAAACCCTAGTCCTAATCCTAACCCCAACTCAAACCCTAGTCCTAATCCCAACTCAAACCCTAGTCATAATCCTAATCCCAACTCAAACCCTAGTCCTAATCCTAACTCAAACCCTAGTCCTAATCCTAACCCCATCTCAAACCCTAATCCTAACCCCAACTCAAACCTTAGTCTTAATCCCAACGAAAAACCATAGTCCTAATCCCAACTCAAACCTTAGTCCTAATCCCAACTCAAACCCTAATCCTAATCCATACTCAAACTCTAGTCCTAATCCTAACCCCAACTCAAACCTTAGTCCTAATCCCAACTCAAACCCTAGTCCTAATCCTAACCCCAACTCAAACCCTAATCCTAACCCCAACTCAAACCCTAATCCTAACCCCAACTCAAACCCTAGTCCTAATCCCAACTCAAACCCTAGTCCTAATCCCACCTCAAACCCTAGCCCTAATCCCAACTCAAACCCTAGTTCTAATCCTAACCCCAACTCAAACTTTAGTCCTAATCCCAACTCAAACCCTAGTTCTAATCCTAACCCCAGCTTAAACCCTAATCCTAATCCCAACTCAAACCCTAGTCCTAATCCTAACCCCAACTCAAACCTTAGTCCTAATCCCAACTCAAACCCTAGTCCTAACCACAACTCAAACCTTAGTCCTAATCCCAGCTCAAACCCTAGTCCTAATCCTAACCCCAACTCAAACCCTAGTCCTAATCCCAACTCAAACCCTAGTCATAATCCTAATCCCAACTCAAACCCTAGTCCTAATCCTAACTCAAACCCTAGTCCTAATCCTAACCCCATCTCAAACCCTAATCCTAACCCCAACTCAAACCTTAGTCTTAATCCCAACGAAAAACCATAGTCCTAATCCCAACTCAAACCTTAGTCCTAATCCCAACTCAAACCCTAATCCTAATCCATACTCAAACTCTAGTCCTAATCCTAACCCCAACTCAAACCTTAGTCCTAATCCCAACTCAAACCCTAGTCCTAATCCTAACCCCAACTCAAACCTTAGTCCTAATCAGAACTCAAACCCTAGTCCTAATCCTAACCCCAACTCAAACCCTAATCCTAACCCCAACTCAAACCCTAATCCTAACCCCAACTCAAACCCTAGTCCTAATCCCAACTCAAACCCTAGTCCTAATCCCACCTCAAACCCTAGTCCTAATCCCAACTCAAACCCTAGTTCTAATCCTAACCCCAACTCAAACTTTAGTCCTAATCCCAACTCAAACCCTAGTTCTAATCCTAACCCCAGCTTAAACCCTAATCCTAACCACAACTCAAACCCTAGTCCTAATCCTAACCCCAACTCAAACCCTAGTCCTAATCCCAACTCAAACCCTAGTCCTAATCCTAACCCCAACTCAAACCCTAGTCCTAATCCCAACTCAAACCCTAGTCCTAATCCCAACTCAAACCCTAGTCCTAATCCTATCCCCATCTTAAACCCTAGTCCTATTCCTATTCCCAACTCAAACCCTAGTCCTAATCCCAACTCATAGCCTAGTCCTAATCCTAACCCCAACTCAAACCTTAGTCCTAATCCCAACTCAAACCCTAGTCCTAATCCTAACCCCAACTCAAACCTTAGTCCTAATCCCAACTCAAACCCTAGTCCTAACCACAACTCAAACCTTAGTCCTAATCCCAACTCAAACCCTAGTCCTAATCCTAACCCCAACTCAAACCCTAGTCCTAATCCCAACTCAAACCCTAGTCATAATCCTAATCCCAACTCAAAACCTAGTCCTAATCCTAACTCAAACCCTAGTCCTAATCCTAACCCCATCTCAAACCCTAATCCTAACCCCAACTCAAACCTTAGTCTTAATCCCAACGAAAAACCATAGTCCTAATCCCAACTCAAACCTTAGTCCTAATCCCAACTCAAACCCTAATCCTAATCCATACTCAAACTCTAGTCCTAATCCTAACCCCAACTCAAACCTTAGTCCTAATCCCAACTCAAACCCTAGTCCTAATCCTAACCCCAACTCAAACCCTAATCCTAACCCCAACTCAAACCCTAATCCTAACCCCAACTCAAACCCTAGTCCTAATCCCAACTCAAACCCTAGTCCTAATCCCACCTCAAACCCTAGCCCTAATCCCAACTCAAACCCTAGTTCTAATCCTAACCCCAACTCAAACTTTAGTCCTAATCCCAACTCAAACCCTAGTTCTAATCCTAACCCCAGCTTAAACCCTAATCCTAACCCCAACATAAACCCTAGTCCTAATCCTAACCCCAACTCAAACCCTAGTCCTAATCCCAACTCAAACCCTAGTCCTAATCCCAACTCAAACCCTAGTTCTAATCCTAACCCCAACTCAAACCTTAGTCCTAATCTCAACTTAAACCCTAGTTCTAATCTTAACCCCAACTCAAACCCTAATCCTAACCCCAACTCAAACCTTAGTCCTAATCCCAACTTAAACCCTAGTCCTAATCCTAACCCCAACTCAATCCCTAGTTCTAATCCCAACTCAAACCCTAGTCCTAACCACAACTCAAACCTTAGTCCTAATCCCAACTCAAACCCTAGTCCTAATCCTAACCCCAACTCAAACCCTAGTCCTAATCCCAACTCAAACCCTAGTCATAATCCTAATCCCAACTCAAACCCTAGTCCTAATCCTAACTCAAACCCTAGTCCTAATCCTAACCCCATCTCAAACCCTAATCCTAACCCCAACTCAAACCGTAGTCTTAATCCCAACGAAAAACCATAGTCCTAATCCCAACTCAAACCTTAGTCCTAATCCCAACTCAAACCCTAATCCTAATCCATACTCAAACTCTAGTCCTAATCCTAACCCCAACTCAAACCTTAGTCCTAATCCCAACTCAAACCCTAGTCCTAATCCTAACCCCAACTCAAACCCTAATCCTAACCCCAACTCAAACCCTAATCCTAACCCCAACTCAAACCCTAGTCCTAATCCCAACTCAAACCCTAGTCCTAATCCCACCTCAAACCCTAGTCCTAATCCCAACTCAAACCCTAGTTCTAATCCTAACCCCAACTCAAACTTTAGTCCTAATCCCAACTCAAACCCTAGTTCTAATCCTAACCCCAGCTTAAACCCTAATCCTAATCCCAACTCAAACCCTAGTCCTAATCCCAACTCAAACCCTAGTTCTAATCCTAACCCCAACTCAAACCTTAGTCCTAATCTCAACTTAAACCCTAGTTCTAATCCTAACCCCAACTCAAACCCTAATCCTAACCCCAACTCAAACCTTAGTCCTAATCCCAACTTAAACCCTAGTCCTAATCCCAACTCAATCCCTAGTTCTAATCCTAACCCCAACTCAAACCCTAGTCCTAATTCCAACTCAAACCCTAGTTCTAATCCTAACCCCAACTCAAACCCTAATCCTAACCCCAACTCAAGCCTTAGTCCTAATCCCAACTCAAACCCTAGTCCTAATCCTAACCCCAACTCAAACCTTAGTCCTAATCCCAACTCAAAACCTAGTCCTAATCCCAACTCAAACCCTAGTCCTGATCCTAACCCCAACTCAAACCTTAGTCCTAATCCTATTCCCAACTCAAACCCTAGTCCTAATCCTAACTCCAACTCAAACCTTAGTCCTAATCCCAACTCAAACCCTAGTCCTAATCCTAACCCCAACTCAAAACCTAGTCCTAATCCTAATCTCAACTCAAACCTTAGTCCTAATCCTATTCCCAACTCAATCCCCAGTCGTAATCCTAACCCCAACTCAAACCTTAGTCCTAATCCCAACTCAAACCCTAGTCCTAATCCGAACCCCAACTCAAACCTTAGTCCTAATCCCAACTCAAACCCTAGTCCTAATCCCAACCCCAAGTCAAACCCTATTCCTAATCCTTACTCAAACCCTAGCCCTAATTCTAACCCCAACTCAAACCCTAGCCCTAATCCTAACCCCAACTCAAACCTTAGTCCTAATCCTAACCTCAATTCACACCTTGGTCCTAATCCTAACCCCAACTCAAATCTTAGTCCTAATCCTAGCCCCAACTCAAATCTTAGTTTTAATCCTAACTCCAACTCAAACCTTAGTTCTAATCCTAATCGCAACTCAAACCTTAGTCCTAATCCCAATCCTAACTCAAATCTTAGTCCTAATCCTAACCCAAACTCAAACCTTAGTCCTAATCCCAACCCCAACTCAAACCTTAGTTTTAATCCTAACTCCAACTCAAACCTTAGTTCTAATCCTAATCGCAACTCAAACCTTAGTCCTAATCCCAATCCTAACTCAAATCTTAGTCCTAATCCTAACCCAAACTCAAACCTTAATCCTAATCCCAACCCCAACTCAAACCCTAGTCCTAATCCTAACCCCAACTCAAATTCCAATTTTAATCCCAACTCAAACCTTATGCCGCCTACACACGGTCGGACTTTCTGACGGGAATTGTTCGATGTGAGCTTGTTGTCGGAAAGTCCGACCGCGTGTATGCTCCATCGAACATTTGCTGTTGGAATTTCCGGCCACAAATGTTTGAGAGCAGTTTCTCAAATTTTCTGCCAACTTCACTTGTCGGAATTTTCGATTGTGTGTACACAAGTCCGTCGCACAAAAGCTCACACATGCTCGGAATCAAGCAGAAGAGCCGCACTGGCTATTGAACTTCCTTTTTTTCAGCTCGTCGTACGTCTTGTACGTCACCGCGTTATTACGTTTGGAATTTCCGACAAGATTTGTGTGACCGTGTGTATGCAAGACAAGTTTGAGCCAACATCCTTCGTAAAAAAATGCACGGTTTTGTTGTCGGAAATTCCGATTTTGAGTACACCGGCATAAATCCTAATCAAACCCCAGTCTTAATCCCAACCCCAACTCAAACCTTAGTCCTAATCCAACCCCAACTCAAATCTTAGTCCTTATCCTAACCCCAACTCAAACCTTAGTCCTAATCCAACCCCAACTCAAACCTTAGTCCTAATCCAACCCCAACTCAAACCTTAGTCCTTATCCTAACCCCAACTCAAACCTTAGTCCTAATCCAACCCCAACTCAAACCTTAGTCCTAATCCAACCCCAACTCAAACCTTAGTTCTTATCCTAACCCCAACTCAAACATTAGTCCTTATCCTAACCCCAACTCAAACCTTAGTCCTAATCCTAACCCCAACTCAAACTTTAGTCCTAATCCAACCCCAACTCAAACCTTAGTCCTAATCCAACCCCAACTCAAACCTTAGTCCTAATTCCAACCCCAACTCAAATCTTAGTCCTAATCCTAACCCCAACTCAAACCCTAGTCCTGATCCTAACCTCAACTCAAACCTTAGTCCTAATCCTATTCCCAACTCAAACCCTAGTCCTAATCCTAACTCCAACTCAAACCTTAGTCCTAATCCCAACTCAAACCCTAGTCCTAATCCTAACCCCAACTCAAAACCTAGTCCTAATCCTAATCTCAACTCAAACCTTAGTCCTAATCCTATTCCCAACTCAATCCCCAGTCGTAATCCTAACCCCAACTCAAACCTTAGTCCTAATCCCAACTCAAACCCTAGTCCTAATCCGAACCCCAACTCAAACCTTAGTCCTAATCCCAACTCAAACCCTAGTCCTAATCCCAACCCCAAGTCAAACCCTATTCCTAATCCTTACTCAAACCCTAGCCCTAATTCTAACCCCAACTCAAACCCTAGCCCTAATCCTAACCCCAACTCAAACCTTAGTCCTAATCCTAACCTCAATTCACACCTTGGTCCTAATCCTAACCCCAACTCAAATCTTAGTCCTAATCCTAGCCCCAACTCAAATCTTAGTTTTAATCCTAACTCCAACTCAAACCTTAGTTCTAATCCTAATCGCAACTCAAACCTTAGTCCTAATCCCAATCCTAACTCAAATCTTAGTCCTAATCCTAACCCAAACTCAAACCTTAGTCCTAATCCCAACCCCAACTCAAACCTTAGTTTTAATCCTAACTCCAACTCAAACCTTAGTTCTAATCCTAATCGCAACTCAAACCTTAGTCCTAATCCCAATCCTAACTCAAATCTTAGTCCTAATCCTAACCCAAACTCAAACCTTAATCCTAATCCCAACCCCAACTCAAACCCTAGTCCTAATCCTAACCCCAACTCAAATTCCAATTTTAATCCCAACTCAAACCTTATGCCGCCTACACACGGTCGGACTTTCTGACGGGAATTGTTCGATGTGAGCTTGTTGTCGGAAAGTCCGACCGCGTGTATGCTCCATCGAACATTTGCTGTTGGAATTTCCGGCCACAAATGTTTGAGAGCAGTTTCTCAAATTTTCTGCCAACTTCACTTGTCGGAATTTTCGATTGTGTGTACACAAGTCCGTCGCACAAAAGCTCACACATGCTCGGAATCAAGCAGAAGAGCCGCACTGGCTATTGAACTTCCTTTTTTTTAGCTCGTCGTACGTCTTGTACGTCACCGCGTTATTACGTTTGTAATTTCCGACAAGATTTGTGTGACCGTGTGTATGCAAGACAAGTTTGAGCCAACATCCTTCGTAAAAAAATGCACGGTTTTGTTGTCGGAAATTCCGATTTTGAGTACACCGGCATAAATCCTAATCAAACCCCAGTCTTAATCCCAACCCCAACTCAAACCTTAGTCCTAATCCAACCCCAACTCAAATCTTAGTCCTTATCCTAACCCCAACTCAAACCTTAGTCCTAATCCAACCCCAACTCAAACCTTAGTCCTAATCCAACCCCAACTCAAACCTTAGTCCTTATCCTAACCCCAACTCAAACCTTAGTCCTAATCCAACCCCAACTCAAACCTTAGTCCTAATCCAACCCCAACTCAAACCTTAGTTCTTATCCTAACCCCAACTCAAACATTAGTCCTTATCCTAACCCCAACTCAAACCTTAGTCCTAATCCAACCCCAACTCAAACCTTAGTCCTAATCCAACCCCAACTCAAACCTTAGTCCTAATCCAACCCCAACTCAAACCTTAGTCCTAATCCAACCCCAACTCAAACCTTAGTTCTTATCCTAACCCCAACTCAAACATTAGTCCTTATCCTAACCCCAACTCAAACCTTAGTCCTAATCCTAACCCCAACTCAAACTTTAGTCCTAATCCAACCCCAACTCAAACCTTAGTCCTAATCCAACCCCAACTCAAACCTTAGTCCTAATTCCAACCCCAACTCAAATCTTAGTCCTAATCCTAACCCCAACTCAAATCTTAGTCCTTATCCTAACCCCAACTCAAACCTTAGTCCTAATCCAACCCCAACTCAAATCTTAGTCCTTATCATAACCCCAACTCAAACCTTAGTCCTAATCCAACCCCAACTCAAACCTTAGTCCTAATCCAACCCCAACTCAAACCTTAGTCCTTATCCTAACCCCAACTCAAACCTTAGTCCTAATCCAACCCCAACTCAATCCTTAGTCCTAATCCAACCCCAACTCAAACCTTAGTTCTTATCCTAACCCCAACTCAAACCTTAGTCCTTATCCTAACCCCAACTCAAACCTTAGTCCTAATCCTAACCCCAACTCAAACCTTAGTCCTAATCCAACCAGAACTCAAACCTTAGTCCTAATCCAACCCCAACTCAAACCTTAGTCCTAATTCCAACCCCAACTCAAATTTTAGTCCTAATCCTAACCCCAACTCAAATCTTAGTCCTTATCCCAACCCCAATTCAAATCTTAGTCCTAATTCCATCCCCAACTCAAACCTTAGTCCTAATTCTAACCTCAACTCAAATCTTAGTCCTAATCCTAACCCCAAATCAAACCCTAGTCCTAATCCTAACCCAAACCCTAACCTGAATCATAATCACGATATTATTCCTAGCCCTAGTCATAACCCAAATTTAAATCCTAGTCCTAATCCTAACCCCAACTCAAACCTTAGTCCTAATCTATCAGAGAAATGGCAGAAACCTAAATAGCCAGTATTGGCGTCTTCCGCATGCATGGTAGAATGACGCTTTGGCTCAAGTGAGTGCGTGATGGAACGGCGCGGGCGCATGCGCAGTGGAGTGCGCATCACGTGAATCCCTCTGCTGGCCTATTAAAGGCTGCTCATTCCCATGCTAAATTGCTGGATTGTCTCTCAGCTCCCTGTGTTCCTGCTTCTGCATCCAGTTATCAAGTGTTTACCTGTTGTGACCCGGATTGACCCTGACTTGCTTTGATCCCTCTCCAGTACTTTGACCCCGGCTTGCTTAAAGGACTCTGCCTACCCTGCCTGCTCCCTGTGTTTGACCCCGGCTTGCTTGAAGGACTCTGCCTACCCTGCCTGCTCCCTGTGTTTGACCCCGGCTTGCTTGAAGGACTCTGCCTACCCTGCCTGTTCCCTGTGTTTGACCCCGGCTTGCTTAAAAGACTCTGCCTACCCTGCCTGCTCCCTGTGTTTGAGCCCGGCTTGCTTGAAGGACTCTGCCTACCCTGCCTGCTCCCTGTGTTTGACCCCGGCTTGCTTGAAGGACTCTGCCTACCCTGCCTGCTCCCTGTGTTTGACCCCGGCTTGCTTGAAGGACTCTGCCTACCCTGCCTGTTCCCTGTGTTTGACCCCGGCTTGCTTAAAAGACTCTGCCTACCCTGCCTGTTCCCTGTGTTTGACCCCGGCTTGCTTGAAGGACTCTGCCTACCCTGCCTGTTCCCTGTGTTTGACCCCGGCTTGCTTGAAGGACTCTGCCTACCCTGCCTGCTCCCTGTGTTTGACCCAGGCTTGCTTGAAGGACTCTGCCTACCCTGCCTGCTCCCTGTGTTTGACCCCGGCTTGCTTGAAGGACTCTGCCTACCCTGCCTGTTCCCTGTGTTTGACCCCGGCTTGCTTAAAAGACTCTGCCTACCCTGCCTGTTCCCTGTGTTTGACCCCGGCTTGCTTGAAGGACTCTGCCTACCCTGCCTGTTCCCTGTGTTTGACCCCGGCTTGCTTGAAGGACTCTGCCTACCCTGCCTGTTCCCTGTGTTTGACCCCGGCTTGCTTAAAGGACTCTGCCTACCCTGCCTGTTCCCTGTGTTTGACCCCGGCTTGCTTGAAGGACTCTGCCTACCCTGCCTGTTCCCTGTGCTTGACCCCGGCTTGCTTGAAGGACTCTGCCTACCCTGCCTGCTCCCTGTGTTTGACCCCGGCTTGCTTGAAGGACTCTGCCTACCCTGCCTGTTCCCTGTGTTTGACCCCGGCTTCCTTGAAGGACTCTGCCTACCCTGCCTGCTCCCTCTGTTTGACCCCGGCTTGCTTGAAGGACTCTGCCTACCCTGCCTGCTCCCTGTGTTTGACCCCGGCTTCCTTGAAGGACTCTGCCTACCCTGCCTGCTCCCTGTGTTTGACCCTGGCTTGCTTGAAGGACTCTGCCTACCCTGAATGCTCCCTGTGTTTGACCCCGGCTTGCTTGAAGGACTCTGCCTACCCTGCCTGTTCCCTGTGTTTGACCCCGGCTTGCTTGAAGGACTCTGCCTACCCTGCCTGTTCCCTGTGTTTGACCCCGGCTTCCTTGAAGGACTCTGCCTACCCTGCCTGCTCCCTCTGTTTGACCCCGGCTTGCTTGAAGGACTCTGCCTACCCTGAATGCTCCCTGTGTTTGACCCCGGCTTGCTTGAAGGACTCTGCCTACCCTGCCTGCTCCCTGTGTTTGACCCCGGCTTCCTTGAAGGACTCTGCCTACCCTGCCTGCTCCCTGTGTTTGACCCTGGCTTGCTTGAAGGACTCTGCCTACCCTGAATGCTCCCTGTGTTTGACCCCGGCTTGCTTGAAGGACTCTGCCTACCCTGCCTGTTCCCTGTGTTTGACCCCGGCTTACTTGAAGGACTCTGCCTACCCTGCCTGCTCCCTGTGTTTGACCCCGGCTTCCTTGAAGGACTCTGCCTACCCTGCCTGCTCCCTGTGTTTGACCCTGGCTTGCTTGAAGGACTCTGCCTACCCTGCCTGTTCCCTGTGTTTGACCCCGGCTTGCTTGAAGGACTCTGCCTACCCTGCATGCTCCCTGTGTTTGACCCTGGCTTGCTTGAAGGACTCTGCCTACCCTGCCTGCTCCCTGTGTTTGACCCCGGCTTGCTTGGAGGACTCTGCCTACCCTGCATGCTCCCTGTGTTTGACCCCGGCTTGCTTGAAGGACTCTGCCTACTCTGCCTGTTCCCTGTGTTTGACCCCGGCTTGCTTGAAGGACTCTGCCTACCCTACATGCTCCCTGTGTTTGACCCCGGCTTGCTTGAAGGACTCTGCCTACCCTGCCTGCTCCCTGTGTTTGACCCCGGCTTGCTTGAAGGACTCTGCCTACCCTGCATGCTCCCTGTGTTTGACCCCGGCTTGCTTAAAGGACTCTGCCTACCCTGCCTGTTCCCTGTGTTTGACCCCGGCTTGCTTGAAGGACTCTGCCTACCCTGCCTGCTCCCTGTGTTTGACCCCGGCTTGCTTGAAGGACTCTGCCTACCCTGCCTGCTCCCTGTGTTTGACCCCGGCTTGCTTGAGGGACTCTGCCTACCCTGCATGCTCCCTGTGTTTGACCCCGGCTTGCTTGAAGGACTCTGCCTACTCTGCCTGTTCCCTGTGTTTGACCCCGGCTTGCTTGAAGGACTCTGCCTACCCTGCATGCTCCCTGTGTTTGACCCCGGCTTGCTTGAAGGACTCTGCCTACCCTGCCTGTTCCCTGTGTTTGACCCCGGCTTGCTTAAAGGACTCTGCCTACCCTGCATGCTCCCTGTGTTTGACCCCGGCTTGCTTGAAGGACTCTGCCTACCCTGCCTGTTCCCTGTGTTTGACCCCGGCTTGCTTGAAGGACTCTGCCTACCCTGCCTGCTCCCTGTGTTTGACCCCGGCTTCCTTGAAGGACTCTGCCTACCCTGCCTGCTCCCTGTGTTTGACCCTGACTTGCTTGAAGGACTCTGCCTACCCTGCCTGTTCCCTGTGTTTGACCCCGGCTTGCTTGAAGGACTCTGCCTACTCTGCCTGTTCCCTGTGTTTGACCCCGGCTTGCTTGAAGGACTCTGCCTACCCTGCCTGCTCCCTGTGTTTGACCCCGGCTTGCTTGAAGGACTCTGCCTACCCTGCATGCTCCCTGTGTTTGACCCCGGCTTGCTTGAAGGACTCTGCCTACCCTGCATGCTCCCTGTGTTTGACCCCGGCTTGCTTGAAGGACTCTGCCTACCCTGCATGCTCCCTGTGTTTGACCCCGGCTTGCTTAAAGGACTCTGCCTGCCCTGCCTGCTCCCTGTGTTTGACCCCGGCTTGCTTGAAGGACTCTGCCTACTCTGCCTGTTCCCTGTGTTTGACCCCGGCTTGCTTGAAGGACTCTGCCTACTCTGCCTGTTCCCTGTGTTTGACCCCGGCTTGCTTGAAGGACTCTGCCTACCCTGCATGCTCCCTGTGTTTGACCCCGGCTTGCTTGAAGGACTCTGCCTACCCTGCATGCTCCCTGTGTTTGACCCCGGCTTGCTTAAAGGACTCTGCCTACCCTGCATGCTCCCTGTGTTTAACCCTGGCTTGCTTGAGGGACTCTGCCTACCCTGCATGCTCCCTGTGTTTGACACCGGCTTGCTTGAAGGACTCTGCCTACCCTGCCTGCTCCCTGTGTTTGACCCCGGCTTGCTTGAAGGACTCTGCCTACCCTGCCTGCTCCCTGTGTTTAACCCTGGCTTGCTTGAGGGACTCTGCCTACCCTGCATGCTCCCTGTGTTTGACCCCGGCTTGCTTGAAGGACTCTGCCTACCCTGCCTGTTCCCTGTGTTTAACCACGGCTTGCTTGAAGGACTCTGCCTACCCTGCCTGCTCCCTGTGTTTGACCCCGGCTTGCTTAAAGGACTCTGCCTACCCTGCCTGCTCCCTGTGTTTGACCCCGGCTTGCTTGAAGGACTCTGCCTACCCTGCTTGCTCCCTGTGTTTGACCCCGGCTTGCTTGAAGGACTCTGCCTACTCTGCCTGTTCCCTGTGTTTGACCCCGGCTTGCTTGGAGGACTCTGCCTACCCTGCATGCTCCCTGTGTTTGACCTCGGCTTGTACTAAGGACTTTCCACTGCCTCATCTGCCTGATCTCATGTGCATGACCCTCTTGTAATATGGATTTGCTCCTGTCTCACCTACCTAATTACCTGTGTTTGACCCTCTCAACCCTCTGGCTCTCTCCACAGACTTCTCTACAGTAACCACCTGTCTGATCATCCGATTAGAGCCTCAGCTGGGCTTCTTGCTTAAACTTGTTATAAACCCAAACATCGCACAGAGTTACAGTTCTCTCAGGTCTTATCTCCTACAAGTGTTTTCCCAGTGATCATCACTCAAGTCCTGTGAATACCTGCTGGTGACTTGCGCTTCTTTGTGCCCTATACCCACTGTACCACCTCCAGGGGTCTAGTGTGCTTATCCGCAAGGGGAGCCGCTCTCAGCATCTCCGCTTCAGAAAGGTACGTACAGCCATGTCAGAGGCCGACAGAGCTGGTTCCCCACTCGAAGCCCTGTGCCAGCAGGTCACTGCTCTCACGCAAGCGGTACAGAGGTTACAGGAAGGTTGCTTTCAACTCAAAGGCTGTCTCCAGCACCTGTCTCCTGTTCCTGCAGCCTCAGATCCAGCATTTTCCAGTGGGGCTTCCGTCTCCTCTCCACAGTGGGGTTTCTGCCTCCTCTCCCTTCAGTAATGATGACACCCCCTGAACCAAGGGTCCTTACACCAGAACGATTCTTCAGGGCCGAAAGAAGTTCAGGGCATTCAAGAATGCTTGTCTACTATATCTAGCCCTCCAGCCCAGGACCTTCTCTACAGAAACTGTAAAGGTGGGGTTCATTATTTCCTTGCTGGTCGAAGAACCCCAAGCATGTGCCCATAACCTTCTGGAGCAAAAGAGTCACATACTGAACTCTGTGGATACCCTCTTTGAATCAATGGCACAACTCTACGATGACCCCCAATGCACCACAACCGCTGAAACTGTCTTGCACACCCTGTCTCAAGGAAAACGCCTGGTAGAAGACTACACTGTCGAGTTTTGCAAATGGTCCGCTGATACCGGGTGAAACGAGGCCACCCTCAAATATCAATACCACCAGGGTCTTTCTGAAACTCTTAAAGATGAATTAGCATGAGTTGAAACTCCTACTACTCTTGAAGATCTAATCCAGCTTGTCATAAAACTGAAAAGACACCTGCAGGAGTGGCGGTCCCAACGTCTTCAGTCCTCATGACCTTCCTGGATGCTACCCAAGATCCCTCCAGCTCATCCTTCCTTTCTGGCTCCCTCCTATACGGCCGCCTCTGAATGTGAACCCATGCAACTAGGTCTGGTCCGGTCTCCACTTACTCCCGACAAAAAGCAATGCTGGTGACAGGCCAACCTGTGCCTATATTGTGGAGGAGCTGACCACTTCTTGCGCAATTGCCCTGTGAGACCCAGTAAGTCACACCAACAGCATTCCATGAACTTCCAAGTTGCTGGTCCTTCTCTGTCTCACCCTGTCCTCCCTGTCTCTCTACAGGTGGCGGAAGAGGCGATCCGGCTTCTGGCCATCATTGATTCGGGGGCATGCTGTTGCTTCCTGGACTTGTCCCTGGCCCAAAGACTCCACGTTCCTCTTCAGGACAAAAAGCAAAGCCTCCAGATACATCTGGCTGACGGTTCCTTACCTTGCTTGGGACCTGTCACTTGATAAACCAGACCCATCCTCACTATTACAGACTCTGGCCACCAAGAGTTCTTTGCCATCATATGCTCACCCATATTCCCTATTATTCTCGGACTTCCGTGGTTACAGGCCCATAACCCACAAATAAACTGGAGCAAGAAAGAGATATCCTTCTCCTCTACCTACTACCCACAGCATTGCTTTGTTCCAGTCTCTAGTAACCCTAACTTAAACCTTAATCCTAATCCTATCCCCAACTCAAACCCTAGCCCTAATCCTAACCCTAACTCAAACCTTAATCCTAATCCTATCCCCAACTCAAACCCTAGCCCTAATCCTAACCCTAACTCAAACCCTAATCCTTATCCTATCCCCAGCTCAAACCCTAGCCCTAATCCTAACCCCAACTCAAACCCTAATCCTAATCCTATCCCCAACTCAAATCTTAATCCTTATCCTATACCCAACTCAAACCCTAGCCCTAATCCTAACCCTAACTCAAACCTTAATCCTAATCCTATCCCCAACTCAAACCCTAGCCCTAATCCTAACCCTAACTCAAACCCTAATCCTAATCCTATCCCCAGCTCAAACCCTAGCCCTAATCCTAACCCCAACTCAAACCCTAATCCTAATCCTATCCCCAACTCAAATCTTAATCCTTATCCTATACCCAACTCAAACCCTAGCCCTAATCCTAACCCTAACTCAAACCTTAATCCTAATCCTATCCCCAACTCAAACCCTACCCCTAATCCTAACCCTAACTCAAACCTTAATCCTAATCCTATCCCCAACTCAAACCCTAGCCCTAATCCTAACCCCAACTTAAACCCTAATCCTATCCCCAACTCAAACCCTAGCCCTAATCCTAACCCCAACTCAAACCCTAATCCTAATCCTATCCCCAACTCAAATCCTAATCCTATACCCAACTCAAACCCTAGCCCTAATCCTAACCCTAACCCCAACTCAAACCTTAATCCTAATCCTATCCCCAACTCAAACCCTAGCCCTAATCCTAACCATAACTCAAATCTTAATCCTAATCCTATCCCCAACTCAAACCCTAGCCCTAATCCTAACCCCAACTCAAACCCTAATCCTAATCTTATCCCCAACTCAAACCCTAGCCCTAATCCTATCCCCAACTCAAACCTTAATCCTAATCCTATCCCCAACTCATACCCTAGCCCTAACCCTAACCCCAACTCAAACCCTAATCCTATCCCCAGCTCAAACCCTAGCCCTAATCCTAACCCCAACTCAAACCCTAATCCTAATCCTATCCCCAACTCAAACCCTAACCCTAATCCTAACCCCAACTCAAACCCTAATCCTAATCCTATCCCCAACTCAAACCCTAGCCCTAATCCTAACCCTAACTCAAACCTTAACCCTAATCCTATCCCCAACTCAAACCCTAGCCCTAATCCTAACCCTAACTCAAACCTTAACCCTAATCCTATTCCCAACTCAAACACTATCCCTAATCCTAACCCTAACTCAAACCTTAACCCTAATCCTATCCCCAAATCAAACCCTAGCCTCTAATCCTAACCCTAACTCAAACCCTAGCCCTAATGCTATCCCCAACTCAAACCCTAGCCCTAATCCTAACCCTAACTCAAACCTTAATCCTAATCATATCCCCAACTCAAACCCTAGCCCTAATCCTAACCCTAACTCAAACCTTAACCCTAATCCTATCCCCAACTCAAATCCTAGCCCTAATCCTGACCCGAACTCAAACCTTAATCCTAATCCTATCCCCAACTCTAACCTTAGTCCTAATCCTATCCCTAACTCAAATCTTAATATTAATCCTATCCCCAACTCAAACCCTAGCCCTAATCCTAACCCCAACTCAAACCCTAATCCTATCCCCAGCTCAAACCCTAGCCCTAATCCTAACCCCAACTCAAACCTTAATGCTAATCCTATCCCCAACTCAAACCCTAATCCTAATCCTATCGCCAGCTCAAACCCTAGCCCTAATACTAACCCTAACTCAAATCTTAATCCTAATCCTATCCCCAACTCAAACCCTAGCCCTAATCCTAACCCCAACTCAAACCCTAATCCTATCCCCAGCTCAAACACTAGCCCTAATCCTAACCCCAACTCAAACCTTAATCCTAATCCTATCCCCAACTCAAACCCTAGCCCTAATCCTAACCCTAACTCAAACCTTAATCCTAATCCTATCCCCAGCTCAAACCCTAGCCCTAATCCTAACCCTAACTCAAACCTTAATCCTAATCCTATCCCCAACTCAAACCTTAATCCTAATCCTATCCCCAACTCAAACCCTAGCCCTAATCCTAACCCTAACTCAAACCTTAATCCTAATCCTATCCCCAGCTCAAACCCTAGCCCTAATCCTAACCCTAACTCAAACCTTAATCCTAATCCTATCCCCAACTCAAACCCTAATCCTAATCCTATCCCCAGCTCAAACCCTAGCCCTAATCCTAACCCTAACTCAAACCCTAATCCTAATCCTATCGCCAGCTCTAACCCTAGCCCTAATCCTAACCCTAACTCAAACCCTAATCCTAATCCTATCGCCAGCTCAAACCCTAGCCCTAATCCTAACCCTAACTCAAACCTTAATCCTAATCCTATATCACCAACTCAAACCCTAGCCCTAATCCTAACCCCAACTTAAACCCTAATCCTATCGCCAGCTCAAACCCTAGCCCTAATCCTAACCCTAACTCAAACCTTAATCCTAATCCTATCCCCAAATCAAACCCTAGCCCTAATCCTAACCCTAACTCAAACCCTAGCCCTAATCATATCCCCAACTCAAAACCTAGCCCTAATCCTAACCCTAACTCAAACCTTAATCCTAATCCTATCCCCAACTCAAACCCTAGCCCTAATCCTAACCCTAACTCAAACCTTAACCCTAATCCTATCCCCAACTCAAACCCTAGCCCTAATCCTAACCCTAACTCAAACCTTAACCCTAATCCTATCCCCAACTCAAACCCTAGCCCTCATCCTAACCCTAACTCAAACCTTAACCCTAATCCTATACCCAACTCAAACCCTAGCCCTAATCCTAACCCTAACTTAAACCTTAATCCTAATCCTATCCCCAACTCTAACCTTAGTCCTAATCCTATCCCCAACTCAAACCTTAATCCTAATCCTATCCCCAACTCAAACCCTAGCCCTAATCCTAACCCTAACTCAAATCCTAATCCTAATCCTATCCCCAACTCAAACCCTAGCCCTAATCCTAACCCTAACTCAAACCCTAATCCTAATCCTATCCCCAGCTCAAACCCTAGCCCTAATCCTAACCCCAAGTCAAACCCTAATCCTAATCCTATCCCCAACTCAAACCCTAGCCCTAATCCTAACCCCAACTCAAACCCTAATCCTAATCCTATCCCCAACTCAAACCTTAATCCTTATCCTATACCCAACTCAAACCCTAGCCCTAATCCTAACCCTAACTCAAACCTTAATCCTAATCCTATCCCCAACTCAAACCCTAGCCATAATCCTAACCCTAACTCAAACCTTAATCCTAATCCTATCCCCAACTCAAACCCTAGCCCTAATCCTAACCCCAACTCAAACCCTAATCCTAATCCTATCCCCAACTCAAACCCTAGCCCTAATCCTAACCCCAACTCAAACCCTAATCCTATCCCCAACTCAAACCCTAGCCCTAATCCTAACCCCAACTCAAACCCTAATCCTAATCCTATCCCCAACTCAAATCCTAATCCTATACCCAACTCAAACCCTAGTCCTAATCCTAACCCTAACCCTAACTCAAACCTTAATCCTAATCCTATCCCCAACTCAAACCCTAGCCCTAATCCTAACCCTAACTCAAACCTTAATCCTAATCCTATCCCCAACTCAAACCCTAGCCCTAATCCTAACCCCAACTCAAACCCTAATCCTAATCCTATCCCCAACTCACACCCTAGCCCTAATCCTATCCCCAACTCAAACCTTAATCCTAATACTATCCCCAACTCAAACCCTAGCCCTAACCCTAACCCCAACTCAAACCCTAATCCTAATCCTATCCCCAGCTCAAACCCTAGCCCTAATCCTAACCCCAACGCAAACCCTAATCCTAATCCTATCCCCAACTCAAACCCTAGCCCTAATCCTAACCCTAACTCAAACCTTAACCCTAATCCTATCCCCAACTCAAACCCTAGCCCTAATCCTAACCCTAACTCAAACCTTAACCCTAATCCTATTCCCAACTCAAACACTAGCCCTAATACTAAACCTAACTCAAACCTTAACCCTAATCCTATCCCCAAATCAAACCCTAGCCCTAATCCTAACCCTAACTCAAACCCTAGCCCTAATGCTATCCCCAACTCAAACCCTAGCCCTAATCCTAACCCTAACTCAAACCTTAATCCTAATCCTATCCCCAACTCTAACCTTAGTCCTAATCCTATCCCTAACTCAAATCTTAATCCTAATCCTATCCCCAACTCAAAATCCTAGCCCTAATCCTAACCCCAACTCAAACCCTAATCCTATCCCCAACTCAAACCCTAGCCCTAATCCTAACCCCAACTCAAACCTTAATACTAATCCTATCCCCAACTCAAACCCTAATCCTAATCCTATCGCCAGCTCAAACCCTAGCCCTAATATTAACCCTAACTCAAATCTTAATCCTAATCCTATCCCCAACTCAAACCCTAGCCCTAATCCCAACCCCAACTCAAACCCTAATCCTATCCCCAGCTCAAACCCTAGCCCTAATCCTAACCCCAACTCAAACCTTAATCCTAATCCTATCCCCAGCTCAAACCCTAGCCCTAATCCTAACCCTAACTCAAACCTTAATCCTAATCCTATCCCCAACTCAAACCCTAGCCCTAATCCTAACCCTAACTCAAACCTTAATCCTAATTCTACGCCCAACTCAAACCCTAGCCCTAATCCTATACCCAACTTAAACCCTAGCCCTAATCCTAACCCTAACTCAAACCTTAATCCTAATCCTATCCCCAACTCAAACCTTAATCCTAATCCTATCCCCAACTCAAACCCTAGCCCTAATCCTAACCCTAACTCAAACCTTAATCCTAATCCTATCCCCAGCTCAAACCCTAGCCCTAATCCTAACCCTAACTCAAACCTTAATCCTAATCCTATCCCCAACTCAAACCCTAATCCTAATCCTATCCCCAGCTCAAACCCTAGCCCTAATCCTAACCCTAACTCAAACCCTAATCCTAATCCTATCGCCAGCTCAAACCCTAGCCCTAATCCTAACCCTAACTCAAACCCTAATCCTAATCCTATCGCTAGCTCAAACCCTAGCCCTAATCCTAACCCTAACTCAAACCTTAATCCTAATCCTATATCCCCAACTCAAACCCTAGCCCTAATCCTAACCCCAACTTAAACCCTAATCCTATCGCCAGCTCAAACCCTAGCCCTAATCCTAACCCTAACTCAAACCTTAATCCTAATCCTATCCCCAAATCAAACCCTAGCCCTAATCCTAACCCTAACTCAAACCCTAGCCCTAATCATATCCCCAACTCAAAACCTAGCCCTAATCCTAACCCTAACTCAAACCTTAATCCTAATCCTATCCCCAACTCAAACCCTAGCCCTAATCCTAACCCTAACTCAAACCTTAACCCTAATCCTATCCCCAACTCAAACCCTAGCCCTAATCCTAACCCTAACTCAAACCTTAACCCTAATCCTATCCCCAACTCAAACCCTAGCCCTCATCCTAACCCTAACTCAAACCTTAACCCTAATCCTATACCCAACTCAAACCCTAGCCCTAATCCTAACCCTAACTTAAACCTTAATCCTAATCCTATCCCCAACTCTAACCTTAGTCCTAATCCTATCCCCAACTCAAACCTTAATCCTAATCCTATCCCCAACTCAAACCCTAGCCCTAATCCTAACCCTAACTCAAATCCTAATCCTAATCCTATCCCCAACTCAAACCCTAGCCCTAATCCTAACCCTAACTCAAACCCTAATCCTAATCCTATCCCCAGCTCAAACCCTAGCCCTAATCCTAACCCCAAGTCAAACCCTAATCCTAATCCTATCCCCAACTCAAACCCTAGCCCTAATCCTAACCCCAACTCAAACCCTAATCCTAATCCTATCCCCAACTCAAACCTTAATCCTTATCCTATACCCAACTCAAACCCTAGCCCTAATCCTAACCCTAACTCAAACCTTAATCCTAATCCTATCCCCAACTCAAACCCTAGCCATAATCCTAACCCTAACTCAAACCTTAATCCTAATCCTATCCCCAACTCAAACCCTAGCCCTAATCCTAACCCCAACTCAAACCCTAATCCTAATCCTATCCCCAACTCAAACCCTAGCCCTAATCCTAACCCCAACTCAAACCCTAATCCTATCCCCAACTCAAACCCTAGCCCTAATCCTAACCCCAACTCAAACCCTAATCCTAATCCTATCCCCAACTCAAATCCTAATCCTATACCCAACTCAAACCCTAGTCCTAATCCTAACCCTAACCCTAACTCAAACCTTAATCCTAATCCTATCCCCAACTCAAACCCTAGCCCTAATCCTAACCCTAACTCAAACCTTAATCCTAATCCTATCCCCAACTCAAACCCTAGCCCTAATCCTAACCCCAACTCAAACCCTAATCCTAATCCTATCCCCAACTCACACCCTAGCCCTAATCCTATCCCCAACTCAAACCTTAATCCTAATACTATCCCCAACTCAAACCCTAGCCCTAACCCTAACCCCAACTCAAACCCTAATCCTAATCCTATCCCCAGCTCAAACCCTAGCCCTAATCCTAACCCCAACGCAAACCCTAATCCTAATCCTATCCCCAACTCAAACCCTAGCCCTAATCCTAACCCTAACTCAAACCTTAACCCTAATCCTATCCCCAACTCAAACCCTAGCCCTAATCCTAACCCTAACTCAAACCTTAACCCTAATCCTATTCCCAACTCAAACACTAGCCCTAATACTAAACCTAACTCAAACCTTAACCCTAATCCTATCCCCAAATCAAACCCTAGCCCTAATCCTAACCCTAACTCAAACCCTAGCCCTAATGCTATCCCCAACTCAAACCCTAGCCCTAATCCTAACCCTAACTCAAACCTTAATCCTAATCCTATCCCCAACTCTAACCTTAGTCCTAATCCTATCCCTAACTCAAATCTTAATCCTAATCCTATCCCCAACTCAAAATCCTAGCCCTAATCCTAACCCCAACTCAAACCCTAATCCTATCCCCAACTCAAACCCTAGCCCTAATCCTAACCCCAACTCAAACCTTAATACTAATCCTATCCCCAACTCAAACCCTAATCCTAATCCTATCGCCAGCTCAAACCCTAGCCCTAATATTAACCCTAACTCAAATCTTAATCCTAATCCTATCCCCAACTCAAACCCTAGCCCTAATCCCAACCCCAACTCAAACCCTAATCCTATCCCCAGCTCAAACCCTAGCCCTAATCCTAACCCCAACTCAAACCTTAATCCTAATCCTATCCCCAGCTCAAACCCTAGCCCTAATCCTAACCCTAACTCAAACCTTAATCCTAATCCTATCCCCAACTCAAACCCTAGCCCTAATCCTAACCCTAACTCAAACCTTAATCCTAATTCTACGCCCAACTCAAACCCTAGCCCTAATCCTATACCCAACTTAAACCCTAGCCCTAATCCTAACCCTAACTCAAACCTTAATCCTAATCCTATCCCCAACTCAAACCTTAATCCTAATCCTATCCCCAACTCAAACCCTAGCCCTAATCCTAACCCTAACTCAAACCTTAATCCTAATCCTATCCCCAGCTCAAACCCTAGCCCTAATCCTAACCCTAACTCAAACCTTAATCCTAATCCTATCCCCAACTCAAACCCTAATCCTAATCCTATCCCCAGCTCAAACCCTAGCCCTAATCCTAACCCTAACTCAAACCCTAATCCTAATCCTATCGCCAGCTCAAACCCTAGCCCTAATCCTAACCCTAACTCAAACCCTAATCCTAATCCTATCGCTAGCTCAAACCCTAGCCCTAATCCTAACCCTAACTCAAACCTTAATCCTAATCCTATATCCCCAACTCAAACCCTAGCCCTAATCCTAACCCCAACTTAAACCCTAATCCTATCGCCAGCTCAAACCCTAGCCCTAATCCTAACCCTAACTCAAACCTTAATCCTAATCCTATCCCCAACTCAAACCCTAGCCCTAATCCTAATCCTAACTCAAACCTTAACCCTAATCCTATCCCGAACTCAAACCCTAGCCCTAATCCTAACCCTAACTCAAACCCTAGCCCTAATCCTATCCCCAACTCAAAACCTAGCCCTAATCCTAACCCTAACTTAAACCTTAATCCTAATCCTATATCCCCAACTCAAACCCTAGCCCTAATCCTAACCCCAACTTAAACCCTAATCCTATCGCCAGCTCAAACCCTAGCCCTAATCCTAACCCTAACTCAAACCTTAATCCTAATCCTATCCCCAACTCGAACCCTAGCCCTAATCCTAAACCTAACTCAAACCTTAACCCTAATCCTATCCCCAACTCAAACCCTAGCCCTAATCCTAACCCTAACTCAAACCCTAGCCCTAATCCTATCCCCAACTCAAAACCTAGCCCTAATCCTAACCCTAACTCAAACCTTAACCCTAATCCTATACCCAACTCAAACCCTAGCCCTAATCCTAACCCTAACTCAAACCTTAATCCTAATCCTATCCCCAACTCTAACCTTACTCCTAATCCTATCCCCAACTCAAACCTTAATCCTAATCCTATCCCCAACTCAAACCCTAGCCCTAATCCTAACCCCAACTCAAACCCTAATCCTATCCCCAGCTCAAACCCTAGCCCTAATCCTAACCCCAACTCAAACCTTAATCCTAATCCTATCCCCAGCTCAAACCCTAGCCCTAATCCTAACCCTAACTCAAACCTTAATCCTAATCCTATCCCCAACTCAAACCTTAATCCTAATCCTATCCCCAACTCAAACTCTAGCCCTAATCCTAACCCTAACTCAAACCTTTTTCCTAATCCTATCCCCAGCTCAAACCCTAGCCCTAATCCTAACCCTAACTCAAACCTTAATCCTAATCCTATCCCCAACTCAAACCCTAATCCTAATCCTATCCCCAGCTCAAACCCTAGCCCTAATCCTAACCCTAATTCAAACTCTAATCCTAATCCTATCGCCAACTCAATCCCTAGCCCTAATCCTAACCCTAACTCAAACCCTAATCCTAATCCTATCGCCAGCTCAAACCCTAGCCCTAATTCTAACCCTACCTCAAACCTTAATCCTAATCCTATCCCCAACTCAAACCCTAGCCCTAATCCTAACCCTAACTCAAACCTTAACCCTAATCCTATCCCCAACTCAAACCCTAGCCCTAATGCTATTCCAAACTCAAACCCTAGCCCTAATCCTATCCCCAACTCAAACCCTAGCCCTAATCCTAATAATAACTCAAACCTTAATCCTAATCCTATCCCCAACTCAAACCCTAGCCCTAATCCTAACCCTAACTCAAACCTTAACCCTAATCCTATCCCCAACTCAAACCTTAGTCCTAATCCTATCCCCAACTCAAACCTTAATCCTAATCCTATCCCCAACTCAAACCCTAGCCCTAATCCTAACCCTAACTCAAACCTTAATCCTAATCCTATCCCCAGCTCAAACCCTAGCCCTAATCCTATCCCCAGCTCAAACCCTAGCCCTAATCCTAACCCCAACTCAAACCTTAACCCTAATCCTATCCCCAACTCAAACCCTAGCCCTAATCCTAACCCTAACTCAAACCCTAGCCCTAATGCTATCCCCAACTCAAACCCTAGCCCTAATCCTAACCCTAACTCAAACCTTAATCCTAATCCTATCCCCAACTCAAGCCCTAGCCCTAATCCTAGCCCTAACTCAAACCTTAACCCTAATCCTATCCCCAACTCAAACCCTAGCCCTAATCCTAACCCCAACTCAAACCTTAATCCTAATCCTATCCCCAACTCAAACCCTAATCCTAATCCTATCGCCAGCTCAAACCCTAGCCCTAATACTAACCCTAACTCAAATCTTAATCCTAATCCTATCCCCAACTCAAACCCTAGCCCTAATCCCAACCCCAACTCAAACCCTAATCCTATCCCCAGCTCAAACCCTAGCCCTAATCCTAACCCCAACTCAAACCTTAATCCTAATCCTATCCCCAGCTCAAACCCTAGCCCTAATCCTAACCCTAACTCAAACCATAATCCTAATCCTATCCCCAACTCAAACCCTAGCCCTAATCCTAACCCTAACTCAAACCTTAATCCTAATTCTACGCCCAACTCAAACCCTAGCCCTAATCCTATCCCCAGCTCAAACCCTAGAACTAATCCTAACCCTAACTCAAACCTTAATCCTAATCCTATCCCCAACTCAAACCTTAATCCTAATCCTATCCCCAACTCAAACCCTAGCCCTAATCCTAACCCTAACTCAAACCTTAATCCTAATCCTATCCCCAACTCAAACCCTAGCCCTAATCCTAACCCTAACTCAAACCTTAATCCTAATCCTATCCCCAACTCAAACCCTAATCCTAATCCTATCCCCAGCTCAAACCCTAGCCCTAATCCTAACCCTAACTCAAGCCCTAATCCTAATCCTATCGCCAGCTCAAACCCTAGCCCTAATCCTAACCCTAACTCAAACCCTAATCCTAATCCTATCGCTAGCTCAAACCCTAGCCCTAATCCTAACCCTAACTCAAACCTTAATCCTAATCCTATATCCCCAACTCAAACCCTAGCCCTAATCCTAACCCCAACTTAAACCCTAATCCTATCGCCAGCTCAAACCCTAGCCCTAATCCTAACCCTAACTCAAACCTTAATCCTAATCCTATCCCCAACTCAAACCCTAGCCCTAATCCTAATCCTAACTCAAACCTTAACCCTAATCCTATCCCCAACTCAAACCCTAGCCCTAATCCTAACCCTAACTCAAACCCTAGCCCTAATCCTAACCCTAACTCAAACCCTAGCCCTAATCCTATCCCCAACTCAAAACCTAGCCCTAATCCTAACCCTAACTAAAACCTTAATCCTAATCCTATATCCCCAACTCAAACCCTAGCCCTAATCCTAACCCCAACTTAAACCCTAATCCTATCGCCAGCTCAAACCCTAGCCCTAATCCTAACCCTAACTCAAACCTTAATCCTAATCCTATCCCCAACTCAAACCCTAGCCCTAATCCTAACCCTAACTCAAACCTTAACCCTAATCCTATCCCCAACTCAAACCCTAGCCCTAATCCTAACCCTAACTCAAACCTTAATCCTAATCCTATCCCCAACTCAAACCCTAGCCCTAATCCTAACCCTAACTCAAACCTTAACCCTAATCCTATCCCCAACTCAAACCCTAGCCCTAATCCTAACCCTAACTCAAACCTTAACCCTAATCCTATACCCAACTCAAACCCTAGCCCTAATCCTAACCCTAACTCAAACCTTAATCCTAATCCTATCCCCAACTCTAACCTTACTCCTATTCCTATCCCCAACTCAAACCTTAATCCTAATCCTATCCCCAACTCAAACCCTAATCCTAATCCTAACCCTAACTCAAATCTTAATCCTAATCCTATCCCCAACTCAAACCCTAATCCTAATCCTAACCCTAACTCAAATCTTAATCCTAATCCTATCCCCAACTCAAACCCTAGCCCTAATCCTAACCCCAACTCAAACCCTAATCCTATCCCCAGCTCAAACCCTAGCCCTAATCCTAACCCCAACTCAAACCTTAATCCTAATCCTATCCCCAGCTCAAACCCTAGCCCTAATCCTAACCCTAACTCAAACCTTAATCCTAATCCTATTCCCAACTCAAACCTTAATCCTAATCCTATCCCCAACTCAAACCCTAGCCCTAATCCTAACCCTAACTCAAACCTTATTCCTAATCCTATCCCCAGCTCAAACCCTAGCCCTAATCCTAACCCTAACTCAAACCTTAATCCTAATCCTATCCCCAACTCAAACCCTAATCCTAATCCTATCCCCAGCTCAAACCCTAGCCCTAATCCTAACCCTAATTCAAACCCTAATCCTAATCCTATCGCCAACTCAATCCCTAGCCCTAATCCTAACCCTAACTCAAACCCTAATCCTAATCCTATCGCCAGCTCAAACCCTAGCCCTAATCCTAACCCTACCTCAAACCTTAATCCTAATCCTATCCCCAACTCAAACCCTAGCCCTAATCCTAACCCTAACTCAAACCTTAACCCTAATCCTATCCCCAACTCAAACCCTAGCCCTAATCCTATTCCAAACTCAAACCCTAGCCCTAATCCTATCCCCAACTCAAACCCTAGCCCTAATCCTAATAATAACTCAAACCTTAATCCTAATCCTATCCCCAACTCAAACCCTAGCCCTAATCCTAACCCTAACTCAAACCTTAACCCTAATCCTATCCCCAACTCAAACCCTAGCCCTAATCCTAATCCTAACTCAAACCTTAATCCTAATCCTATCCCCAACTCAAACCCTAGCCCTAATCCTAACTCTAACTCAAACCTTAATCCTAATCCTATCCCCAACTCAAACCTTAATCCTAATCCTATCCCCAACTCAAACCTTAGTCCTAATCCTATCCCCAACTCAAACCTTAATCCTAATCCTATCCCCAACTCAAACCCTAGCCCTAATCCTAACCCTAACTCAAACCTTAATCCTAATCCTATCCCCAGCTCAAACCCTAGCCCTAATCCTATCCCCAGCTCAAACCCTAGCCCTAATCCTAACCCCAACTCAAACCTTAACCCTAATCCTATCCCCAACTCAAATCCTAGCCCTAATCCTAACCCTAACTCAAACCTTAATCCTAATCCTACGCCCAACTCAAACCTTAATCCTAATCCTATCCCCAACTCAAACCTTAGTCCTAATCCTATCCCCAACTCAAACCTTAATCTTAGTCCTATCCCCAACTCAAACCTTAATCCTAATCCTATCCCCAACTCAAACCCTAATCCTAATCCTATCCCCAACTCAAACCCTAGCCCTAATCCTAACCCTAACTCAAACCTTAACCCTAATCCTATACCCAACTCAAACCCTAGCCCTAATCCTAACCCTAACTCAAACCTTAATCCTAATCCTATCCCAAACTCTAACCTTCGTCCTAATACTATCCCCAACTCAAACCTTAATCCTAATCCTATCCCCAACTCAAACCCTAGCCCTAATCCTATCCCCAACTCAAACCCTAGCCCTAATCCTAACCCTAACTCAAATCTTAATCCTAATCCTATCCCCAACTCAAACCCTAATCCTAATCCTATCGCCAGCTCAAACTCTAGCCCTAATCCTAACCCTAACTCAAATCTTAATCCTAATCCTATCCCCAACTCAAACCTTAATCCTAATCCTATCCCCAACTCAAACCTTAATCCTAATCCTATCCCCAACTCAAACCCTAGCCCTAATCCTAACCCCAACTCAAACCCTAATCCTATCCCCAACTCAAACCCTAGCCCTAATTTAACCCCAACTCAAACCTTAATCCTAATCCTATCCCCAACTCAAACCCTAATCCTAATCCTATCGCCAGCTCAAACTCTAGCCCTAATCCTAACCCTAACTCAAATCTTAATCCTAATCCTATTCCCAACTCAAACCTTAATCCTAATCCTATCCCCAACTCAAACCTTAATCCTAATCCTATCCCCAACTCAAACCTTAATCCTAATCCTATCCCCAACTCAAACCCTAGCCCTAATCCTAACCCTAACTCAAACCTTAATCCTAATCCTATCCCCAACCATAAAGTCCATAGTCATATAGCTGTTCTTATATACAGTCCATAGTCCTATAGCTCTCTTATATACAGTCCATAGTCCTATAGATGTTCTTATATACAGTCCATAGTCCTATAGCTCTCTTATATACAGTCCATAGTCCTGTAGCTCTTCTTATATACAGTCCATAGTCGTATAGCTCTCTTATATACAGTCCATAGTCCTATAGCTCTCTTATATACAGTCCATAGTCCTATAGATGTTCTTATATACAGTCCATAGTCCTATAGCTCTCTTATATACAGTCCATAGTCCTGTAGCTCTTCTTATATACAGTCCATAGTGCTATAGCTCTCTTATATACAGTCCATAGTCATATAGCTCTTTTATATACAGTCCTTAGTCCTGTAGCTCTTCTTATATACAGTCCATAGTCCTGTAGCTCTCTTATATACAGTCCATAGTCCTGTAGCTCTTCCTTTACACAGTCCTTAGTCCTGTAGCTCTCTTATATACAGTCCATAGTCCTTTAGCTCTCTTATATACAGTCCATAGTCCTATGGCACTCTTATATACAGTCCATAGTCCTGTAGCTCTCTTATATACAGTCCATAGTCCTGTAGCTCTCTTATATACAGTCCATAGTCCTATGGCTCTCTTATATACAGTCCATAGTCCTGTAGCTCTCTTATATACAGTCCATAGTCCTGTAGCTCTCTTATATACAGTCCATAGTCCTGTAGCTCTCTTATATACAGTCCATAGTCCTGTAGCTCTCTTATATACAGTCCATAGTCCTGTAGCTCTCTTATATACAGTCCATAGTCCTATAGCTCTCTTATATACAGTCCATAGTCCTATGACACTCTTATATACAGTCCATAGTCCTATGGCTCTCTTATATACAGTCCATAATCCTTTAGTTGTTCTTATATACAGTCCATAGTCCTGTAGCTCTCTTATATACAGTCCATAGTCCTGTAGCTCTCTTATATACAGTCCATAGTCCTGTAGCTCTCTTATATACAGTCCATAGTCCTGTAGCTCTCTTATATACAGTCCATAGTCCTATAGCTCTCTTATATACAGTCCATAGTCCTATAGCTCTCTTATATACAGTCCATAGTCCTGTAGCTCTCTTATATACAGTCCATAGTCCTATAGCTCTCTTATATACAGTCCATAGTCCTATGACACTCTTATATACAGTCCATAGTCCTGTAGCTCTCTTATATACAGTCCATAATCCTTTAGTTGTTCTTATATACAGTCCATAGTCCTGTAGCTCTCTTATATACAGTCCATAGTCCTGTAGCTCTCTTATATACAATCCATAGTCCTATAGCTCTCTTATATACAGTCCATAGTCCTATGACACTCTTATATACAGTCCATAGTCCTATGGCTCTCTTATATACAGTCCATAATCCTTTAGTTGTTCTTATATACAGTCCATAGTCCTATGGCTCTCTTATATACAGTCCATAGTCCTATTGCTCTCTTATATACAGTCCATAGTCCTGTAGCTCTCTTATATACAGTCCATAGTCCTATATCTCTCTTATATACAGTCCATAGTCCTATGACACTCTTATATACAGTCCATAGTCCTATGGCTCTCTTATATACAGACCATAATCCTTTAGTTGTTCTTATATACAGTCCATAGTCCTGTAGCTCTCTTATATACAGTCCATAGTCCTGTAGCTCTCTTATATACAGTCCATAGTCCTGTAGCTCTCTTATATACAGTCCATAGTCCTGTAGCTCTCTTATATACAGTCCATAGTCCTATAGCTCTCTTATATACAGTCCATAGTCCTATGACTCTCTTATATACAGTCCATAATCCTTTAGTTGTTCTTATATACAGTCCATAGTCCTGTAGCTCTCTTATATACAGTCCATAGTCCTGTAGCTCTCTTATATACAGTCCATAGTCCTATGACACTCTTATATACAGTCCATAGTCCTGTAGCTCTCTTATATACAGTCCATAGTCCTGTAGCTCTCTTATATACAGTCCATAGTCCTGTAGCTCTCTTATATACAGTCCATAGTCCTGTAGCTCTCTTATATACAGTCCATAGTCCTGTAGCTCTCTTATATACAGTCCATAGTCCTATGGCTCTCTTATATACAGTCCATAGTCCTGTAGCTCTCTTATATACAGTCCATAGTCCTGTAGCTCTCTTATATACAGTCCATAGTCCTGTAGCTCTCTTATATACAGTCCATAGTCCTGTAGCTCTCTTATATACAGTCCATAGTCCTGTAGCTCTCTTATATACAGTCCATAGTCCTGTAGCTCTCTTATATACAGTCCATAGTCCTGTAGCTCTCTTATATACAGTCCATAGTCCTATGGCTCTCCTATATACAGTCCATAGTCCTATAGCTCTCTTATATACAGTCCATAGTCCTGTAGCTCTCCTATATACAGTCCATAGTCCTGTAGCTCTCTTATATACAGTCCATAGTCCTATGACACTCTTATATACAGTCCATAATCCTTTAGTTGTTCTTATATACAGTCCATAGTCCTGTAGCTCTCTTATATACAGTCCATAGTCCTGTAGCTCTCTTATATACAGTCCATAGTCCTATGGCTCTCTTATATACAGTCCATAGTCCTATGGCTCTCTTATATACAGTCCATAATCCTATGGCTCTCTTATATACAGTCCATAGTCCTGTAGCTCTCTTATATACAGTCCATAGTCCTGTAGCTCTCTTATATACAGTCCATAGTCCTGTAGCTCTCCTATATACAGTCCATAGTCCTGTAGCTCTCTTATATACAGTCCATAGTCCTGTAGCTCTCTTATATACAGTCCATAATCCTTTAGTTGTTCTTATATACAGTCCATAGTCCTATGGCTCTCTTATATACAGTCCATAGTCCTATAGCTCTCTTATATACAGTCCATAGTCCTGTAGCTCTCTTATATACAGTCCATAGTCCTATAGCTCTCTTATATACAGTCCATAGTCCTGTAGCTCTCCTATATACAGTCCATAGTCCTGTAGCTCTCTTATATACAGTCCATAGTCCTGTAGCTCTCTTATATACAGTCCATAGTCCTGTAGCTCTCTTATATACAGTCCATAATCCTTTAGTTGTTCTTATATACAGTCCATAGTCCTATAGCTCTCTTATATACAGTCCATAGTCCTATAGCTCTCTTATATACAGTCCATAGTCCTGTAGCTCTCTTATATACAGTCCATAGTCCTGTAGCTCTCTTATATACAGTCCATAGTCCTGTAGCTCTCCTATATACAGTCCATAGTCCTATGACACTCTTATATACAGTCCATAGTCCTATGGCTCTCTTATATACAGTCCATAATCCTTTAGTTGTTCTTATATACAGTCCATAGTCCTATAGCTCTCTTATATACAGTCCATAGTCCTGTAGCTCTCTTATATACAGTCCATAGTCCTATGGCTCTCTTATATACAGTCCATAGTCCTATAGCTTTCTTATATACAGTCCATAGTCCTGTAGCTCTCTTATATACAGTCCATAGTCCTATAGCTCTCTTATATACAGTCCATAGTCCTGTAGCTCTCCTATATACAGTCCATAGTCCTATATGCAGTGATATATATATATATCAGACTATCTGCTGTAATATAAAGGTCGATCTCTCCTATATTCAGATATCGATCGTCTTGTATTCTGGGATCTCAGTATTGGTGAAGGACTTACCTTATATCCCAGTATCCATCCCCCACCCCCAGCTGGATGTTCCCTCTTTATAAAGACTCCCCTCTACAATGAGGAGAATATGGAACTCTCTGGAGGATCGCCGGCCCCATAGAGGGCAGATCTGCTGATGTCAATCGACATTGTTCCTGGAATCAGCAAAGCTGGCAGAAATCTATCCAGGAATGAGACAAAGGCCATCATGTGACCGAAGGGGACAGCATAGAGATCATAGGATATAGTATATGGAGTATACAAGATAGAGATCATAGGATATAGTATATGGAGTGTACAGGATAGAGATCATAGGATATAGTATATGGAGTGTACAGGATAGAGATCATAGGATATAGTATATGGAGTGTACAGGATAGAGATCATAGGATATAGTATATGGAGTATACAGGATAGAGATCATAGGATGTAGTATATGGAGTGTACAGGATAGAGATCATAGGATATAGTATATGGAGTATACAGGATAGAGATCATAGGATATAGTATATGGAGTGTACAGCCTACAGATCATAGGATATAGTATATGGAGTATACAGCATAGAGATCATAGGATATAGTATATGGAGTATACAGCCTAGAGATCATAGGATATAGTATATGGAGTATACAAGATAGAGATCATAGGATATAGTATATGGAGTGTACAAGATAGGGATCATAGGATATAGTATATGGAGTATACAGGATAGAGATCATAGGATGTAGTATATGGAGTGTACAGGATAGAGATCATAGGATATAGTATATGGAGTATACAGCATAGAGATCATAGGATATAGTATATGGAGTATACAGGATAGAGATCATAGGATATAGTATATGGAGTATACAAGATAGAGATCATAGGATATAGTATATGGAGTGTACAAGATAGGGATCATAGGATATAGTATATGGAGTATACAGGATAGAGATCATAGGATGTAGTATATGGAGTATACAGGATAGAGATCATAGGATATAGTATATGGAGTGTACAGGATAGAGATCATAGGATATAGTATATGGAGTGTACAAGATAGGGATCATAGGATATAGTATATGGAGTATACAGGATAGAGATCATAGGATATAGTATATGGAGTATACAGGATAGAGATCATAGGATATAGTATATGGAGTATACAGGATAGAGATCATAGGATATAGTATATGGAGTATACAGGATAGAGATCATAGGATATAGTATATGGAATGTACAGGATAGAGATCATAGGATATAGTATATGGAGTGTACAGGATAGAGATCATAGGATATAGTATATGGAGTATACAGGATAGAGATCATAGGATATAGTATATGGAGTGTACAGGATAGAGATCATAGGATATAGTATATGGAGTGTACAGGATAGAGATCATAGGATATAGTATATGGAGTGTACAGGATAGAGATCATAGGATATAGTATATGGAGTGTACAGGATAGAGATCATAGGATATAGTATATGGAGTGTACAGGATAGAGATCATAGGATATAGTATATGGAGTGTACAAGATAGAGATCATAGGATATAGTATATGGAGTGTATAGGATAGAGATCATAGGATATAGTATATGGAGTATACAGCATAGAGATCATAGGATATAGTATATGGAGTGTATAGGATAGAGATCATAGGATATAGTATATGGAGTGTACAGGATAGAGATCATAGGATATAGTATATGGAGTGTACAGGATAGAGATCATAGGATATAGTATATGGAGTGTATAGGATAGAGATCATAGGATATAGTATATGGAGTGTATAGGATAGAGATCATAGGATATAGTATATGGAGTATACAGCCTAGAGATCATAGGATATAGTATATGGAGTATACAGGATAGAGATCATAGGATATAGTATACGGAGTGTATAGGATAGAGATCATAGGATATAGTATATGGAGTGTACAGGATAGAGATCATAGGATATAGTATACGGAGTGTATAGGATAGAGATCATAGGATATAGTATATGGAGTGTACAGGATAGAGATCATAGGATATAGTATATGGAGTGTACAGGATAGAGATCATAGGATATAGTATATGGAGTATACAGCATAGAGATCATAGGATATAGTATATGGAGTGTACAGGATAGAGATCATAGGATATAGTATATGGAGTGTACAGGATAGAGATCATAGGATATAGTATATGGAGTGTACAGGATAGAGATCATAGGATATAGTATATGGAGTATACAGGATAGAGATCATAGGATATAGTATATGGAGTGTACAGGATAGAGATCATAGGATATAGTATATGGAGTGTACAAGATAGGGATCATAGGATATAGTATATGGAGTGTACAGGATAGAGATCATAGGATATAGTATATGGAGTGTACAGCCTAGGGATCATAGGATATAGTATATGGAGTGTACAGGATAGAGATCATAGGATATAGTATATGGAGTATACAGCCTAGGGATCATAGGATATAGTATATGGAGTGTACAGCCTAGGGATCATAGGATATAGTATATGGAGTGTACAGGATAGAGATCATAGGATATAGTATATGGAGTATACAGCCTAGGGATCATAGGATATAGTATATGGAGTGTACAGGATAGAGATCATAGGATATAGTATATGGAGTGTACAGGATAGAGATCATAGGATATAGTATATGGAGTGTACAGGATAGAGATCATAGGATATAGTATATGGAGTATACAGGATAGAGATCATAGGATATAGTATATGGAGTGTACAGCCTAGAGATCATAGGATATAGTATATGGAGTGTACAGGATAGAGATCATAGGATATAGTATATGGAGTATACAGGATAGAGATCATAGGATATAGTATATGGAGTGTACAGCCTAGAGATCATAGGATATAGTATATGGAGTGTACAGGATAGAGATCATAGGATGTAGTATATGGAGTATACAGGATAGAGATCATAGAATATAGTATATGGAGTATACAGCCTAGAGATCATAGGATATAGTATATGGAGTGTACAGCCTAGAGATCATAGGATATAGTATATGGAGTGTACAGCCTAGAGATCATAGGATATAGTATATGGAGTGTACAGGATAGAGATCATAGGATATAGTATATGGAGTGTACAGGATAGAGATCATAGGATATAGTATATGGAGTGTACAAGATAGAGATCATAGGATATAGTATATGGAGTGTACAGGATAGAGATCATAGGATATAGTATATGGAGTATACAGGATAGAGATCATAGGATATAGTATATGGAGTATACAGGATAGAGATCATAGGATATAGTATATGGAGTGTACAGCTTAGAGATCATAGGATATAGTATATGGAGTGTACAGGATAGAGATCATAGGATATAGTATATGGAGTGTATAGGATAGAGATCATAGGATATAGTATATGGAGTGTACAGGATAGAGATCATAGGATATAGTATATGGAGTGTACAAGATAGAGATCATAGGATATAGTATATGGAGTATACAGGATAGAGATCATAGGATATAGTATACGGAGTGTATAGGATAGAGATCATAGGATATAGTATATGGAGTGTACAGGATAGAGATCATAGGATATAGTATATGGAGTATACAGGATAGAGATCATAGGATATAGTATACGGAGTATACAGGATAGAGATCATAGAATATAGTATATGGAGTATACAGCATAGAGATCATAGGATATAGTATATGGAGTGTACAGGATAGAGATCATAGGATATAGTATATGGAGTGTACAGCCTAGAGATCATAGGATATAGTATATGGAGTGTACAGGATAGAGATCATAGGATATAGTATATGGAGTGTACAGGATAGAGATCATAGGATATAGTATATGGAGTGTACAAGATAGAGATCATAGGATATAGTATATGGAGTGTACAGGATAGAGATCATAGGATATAGTATATGGAGTATACAGGATAGAGATCATAGGATATAGTATATGGAGTATACAGGATAGAGATCATAGGATATAGTATATGGAGTGTACAGCTTAGAGATCATAGGATATAGTATATGGAGTGTACAGGATAGAGATCATAGGATATAGTATATGGAGTGTATAGGATAGAGATCATAGGATATAGTATATGGAGTGTACAGGATAGAGATCATAGGATATAGTATATGGAGTGTACAAGATAGAGATCATAGGATATAGTATATGGAGTATACAGGATAGAGATCATAGGATATAGTATATGGAGTGTACAGAATAGAGATCATAGGATATAGTATATGGAGTGTACAGGATAGAGATCATAGGATATACTATATGGAGTATACAGGATAGAGATCATAGGATATAGTATATGGAGTGTACAGGATAGAGATCATAGGATATAGTATATGGAGTGTACAGGATAGAGATCATAGGATATAGTATATGGAGTATACAGCCTAGGGATCATAGGATATAGTATATGGAGTGTACAGGATAGAGATCATAGGATATAGTATATGGAGTGTACAGGATAGAGATCATAGGATATAGTATATGGAGTATACAGCCTAGAGATCATAGGATATAGTATATGGAGTGTACAGGATAGAGATCATAGGATATAGTATATGGAGTGTACAGGATAGAGATCATAGGATATAGTATATGGAGTATACAGCCTAGAGATCATAGGATATAGTATATGGAGTGTACAGGATAGAGATCATAGGATATAGTATATGGAGTATACAGGATAGAGATCATAGGATATAGTATATGGAGTGTACAGCCTAGAGATCATAGGATATAGTATATGGAGTGTACAGGATAGAGATCATAGGATGTAGTATATGGAGTATACAGGATAGAGATCATAGAATATAGTATATGGAGTATACAGCCTAGAGATCATAGGATATAGTATATGGAGTGTACAGCCTAGAGATCATAGGATATAGTATATGGAGTATACAGGATAGAGATCATAGGATATAGTATACGGAGTGTATAGGATAGAGATCATAGGATATAGTATATGGAGTGTACAGGATAGAGATCATAGGATATAGTATATGGAGTATACAGGATAGAGATCATAGGATATAGTATACGGAGTATACAGGATAGAGATCATAGAATATAGTATATGGAGTATACAGCATAGAGATCATAGGATATAGTATATGGAGTGTACAGGATAGAGATCATAGGATATAGTATATGGAGTGTACAGCCTAGAGATCATAGGATATAGTATATGGAGTGTACAGGATAGAGATCATAGGATATAGTATATGGAGTGTACAGGATAGAGATCATAGGATATAGTATATGGAGTGTACAAGATAGAGATCATAGGATATAGTATATGGAGTGTACAGGATAGAGATCATAGGATATAGTATATGGAGTATACAGGATAGAGATCATAGGATATAGTATATGGAGTATACAGGATAGAGATCATAGGATATAGTATATGGAGTGTACAGCTTAGAGATCATAGGATATAGTATATGGAGTGTACAGGATAGAGATCATAGGATATAGTATATGGAGTGTATAGGATAGAGATCATAGGATATAGTATATGGAGTGTACAGGATAGAGATCATAGGATATAGTATATGGAGTGTACAAGATAGAGATCATAGGATATAGTATATGGAGTATACAGGATAGAGATCATAGGATATAGTATATGGAGTGTACAGAATAGAGATCATAGGATATAGTATATGGAGTGTACAGGATAGAGATCATAGGATATACTATATGGAGTATACAGGATAGAGATCATAGGATATAGTATATGGAGTGTACAGGATAGAGATCATAGGATATAGTATATGGAGTGTACAGGATAGAGATCATAGGATATAGTATATGGAGTGTACAGGATAGAGATCATAGGATATACTATATGGAGTATACAGGATAGAGATCATAGGATATAGTATATGGAGTGTACAGCCTAGAGATCATAGGATATAGTATATGGAGTGTACAGGATAGAGATCATAGGATATAGTATATGGAGTGTACAGGATAGAGATCATAGGATATACTATATGGAGTATACAGGATAGAGATCATAGGATATAGTATATGGAGTGTACAGGATAGAGATCATAGGATATAGTATATGGAGTATACAAGATAGAGATCATAGGATATAGTATATGGAGTATACAGGATAGAGATCATAGGATATAGTATATGGAGTGTACAGGATAGAGATCATAGGATATAGTATATGGAGTATACAGGATAGAGATCATAGGATATAGTATATGGAGTATACAGGATAGAGATCATAGGATATAGTATATGGAGTGTACAGGATAGAGATCATAGGATATAGTATATGGAGTATACAAGATAGAGATCATAGGATATAGTATATGGAGTATACAGGATAGAGATCATAGGATATAGTATATGGAGTGTACAGGATAGAGATCATAGGATATAGTATATGGAGTATACAGGATAGAGATCATAGGATATAGTATATGGAGTATACAAGATAGAGATCATAGGATATAGTATATGGAGTATACAGGATAGAGATCATAGGATATAGTATATGGAGTGTACAGGATAGAGATCATAGGATATACTATATGGAGTATACAGGATAGAGATCATAGGATATAGTATATGGAGTGTACAGGATAGAGATCATAGGATATAGTATATGGAGTATACAGGATAGAGATCATAGGATATAGTATATGGAGTGTACAGAATAGAGATCATAGGATATAGTATATGGAGTGTACAGGATAGAGATCATAGGATATAGTATATGGAGTGTACAGGATAGAGATCATAGGATATAGTATATGGAGTGTACAGGATAGAGATCATAGGATATAGTATATGGAGTGTACAGAATAGAGATCATAGGATATAGTATATGGAGTATACAGGATAGAAATCATAGGATATAGTATATGGAGTGTACAGGATAGAGATCATAGGATATGGTATATGGAGTGTATAGGATAGAGATCATAGGATATGGTATATGGAGTGTATAGGATAGAGATCATAGGATATAGTATATGGAGTGTACAGGATAGAGATCATAGGATATAGTATATGGAGTATACAGGATAGAGATCATAGGATATAGTATATGGAGTGTACAGGATAGAGATCATAGGATATAGTATATGGAGTATACAGCATAGAGATCATAGGATATAGTATATGGAGTGTACAGGATAGAGATCATAGGATATAGTATATGGAGTATACAGGATAGAGATCATAGGATATAGTATATGGAGTATACAGGATAGAGATCATAGGATTTAGTATATGGAGTGTACAGGATAGAGATCATAGCATATAGTATATGGAGTATACAGGATAGAGATCATAGCATATAGTATATGCAGTGTACAGGATAGAGATCATAGGATATAGTATATGGAGTGTATAGGATAGAGATCATAGGATATAGTATATGGAGTATACAGGATAGAGATCATAGGATATAGTATATGGAGTGTACAGGATAGAGATCATAGGATATAGTATATGGAGTATACAGGATAGAGATCATAGGATATAGTATATGGAGTGTACAGGATAGAGATCATAGGATATAGTATATGGAGTATACAGCCTAGAGATCATAGGATATAGTATATGGAGTGTATAGGATAGAGATCATAGGATATAGTATATAGAGTGTATAGGATAGAGATCATAGGATATAGTATATGGAGTATACAGGATAGAGATCATAGGATATAGTATACGGAGTATACAGGATAGAGATCATAGAATATAGTATATGGAGTATACAGCATAGAGATCATAGGATATAGTATATGGAGTGTATAGGATAGAGATCATAGGATATAGTATATGGAGTATACAGGATAGAGATCATAGGATATAGTATATGGAGTGTACAGCCTAGAGATCATAGGATATAGTATATGGAGTGTACAGGATAGAGATCATAGGATATAGTATATGGAGTGTACAGGATAGAGATCATAGGATATAGTATATGGAGTATACAGCCTAGAGATCATAGGATATAGTATATGGAGTGTACAGGATAGAGATCATAGGATATAGTATATGGAGTATACATGATAGAGATCATAGGATATAGTATATGGAGTATACAGGATAGAGATCATAGGATATAGTATATGGAGTGTACAGGATAGAGATCATAGGATATAGTATATGGAGTATACAGGATAGAGATCATAGGATATAGTATATGGAGTGTATAGGATAGAGATCATAGGATATAGTATATGGAGTGTACAGGATAGAGTCATAGGATATAGTATATGGAGTATACAGGATAGAGATCATAGGATATAGTATATGGAGTATACAGGATAGAGTCATAGGATATAGTATATGGAGTATACAGGATAGAGATCATAGGATATAGTATATGGAGTGTATAGGATAGAGATCATAGGATATAGTATATGGAGTATACAGGATAGAGATCATAGGATATAGTATATGGAGTATACAGGATAGAGATCATAGGATATAGTATATGGAGTGTACAGGATAGAGATCATAGGATATAGTATATGGAGTATACAGGATAGAGATCATAGGATATAGTATATGGAGTGTACAGGATAGAGATCATAGGATATAGTATATGGAGTATACAGGATAGAGATCATAGGATATAGTATATGGAGTGTACAGGATAGAGATCATAGGATATAGTATATGGAGTATACAGGATAGAGATCATAGGATATAGTATATGGAGTATACAGGATAGAGATCATAGGATATGGTATATGGAGTGTATAGGATAGAGATCATAGGATATAGTATATGGAGTATACAGGATAGAGATCATAGGATATAGTATATGGAGTATACAGGATAGAGATCATAGGATATGGTATATGGAGTGTATAGGATAGAGATCATAGGATTTAGTATATGGAGTATACAGGATAGAGATCATAGCATATAGTATATGGAGTATACAGGATAGAGATCATAGGATATGGTATATGGAGTGTATAGGATAGAGATCATAGGATATAGTATATGGAGTATACATGATAGAGATCATAGGATATAGTATATGGAGTGTACAGCCTAGAGATCATAGCATATAGTATATGGAGTGTACAGGATAGAGATCATAGGATATAGTATATGGAGTGTATAGGATAGAGATCATAGGATATAGTATATGGAGTATACAGGATAGAGATCATAGGATATAGTATATGGAGTGTACAGGATAGAGATCATAGGATATAGTATATGGAGTGTATAGGATAGAGATCATAGGATATAGTATATGGAGTGTACAGCCTAGAGATCATAGGATATAGTATATGGAGTGTATAGGATAGAGATCATAGGATATAGTATATAGAGTGTATAGGATAGAGATCATAGGATATAGTATATGGAGTATACAAGATAGAGATCATAGGATATAGTATATGGAGTATACAAGATAGAGATCATAGGATATAGTATATGGAGTATACAGGATAGAGATCATAGGATATAGTATATGGAGTATACAAGATAGAGATCATAGGATATAGTATATGGAGTATACAAGATAGAGATCATAGGATATAGTATATGGAGTATACAAGATAGAGATCATAGGGTATAGTATATGGAGTGTACAGGATAGAGATCATAGGATATGGTATATGGAGTATACAGGATAGAGATCATAGGATATAGTATATGGAGTGTACAGGATAGAGATCATAGGATATAGTATATGGAGTATACAGGATAGAGATCATAGGATATAGTATATGGAGTGCACAGCCTAGAGATCATAGGATATAGTATATGGAGTGTACAGGATAGAGATCATAGGATATAGTATATGGAGTGTATAGGATAGAGATCATAGGATATAGTATATGGAGTGTACAGGATAGAGATCATAGGATATAGTATATGGAGTATACAGCCTAGAGATCATAGGATATAGTATATGGAGTATACAGGATAGAGATCATAGGATATAGTATATGGAGTGTACAGCATAGAGATCATAGGATATAGTATATGGAGTATACAGGATAGAGATCATAGGATATAGTATATGGAGTGTACAGGATAGAGATCATAGGATATAGTATATGGAGTGTACAGGATAGAGATCATAGGATATAGTATATGGAGTGTACAGGATAGAGATCATAGGATATAGTATATGGAGTATACAGCCTAGAGATCATAGGATATAGTATATGGAGTATACAGGATAGAGATCATAGGATATAGTATATGGAGTGTACAGCATAGAGATCATAGGATATAGTATATGGAGTATACAGGATAGAGATCATAGGATATAGTATATGGAGTATACAGGATAGAGATCATAGGATATAGTATATGGAGTATACAGGATAGAGATCATAGGATATGGTATATGGAGTGTATAGGATAGAGATCATAGGATTTAGTATATGGAGTGTACAGGATAGAGATCATAGGATATAGTATATGGAGTATACAGGATAGAGATCATAGGATATAGTATATGGAGTGTATAGGATAGAGATCATAGGATATAGTATATGCAGTGTACAGGATAGAGATCATAGGATATAGTATATGGAGTGTATAGGATAGAGATCATAGGATATAGTATATGGAGTATACAGGATAGAGATCATAGGATATAGTATATGGAGTGTACAGGATAGAGATCATAGGATATAGTATATGGAGTATACAGGATAGAGATCATAGGATATAGTATATGGAGTATACAGGATAGAGATCATAGGATATGGTATATGGAGTGTATAGGATAGAGATCATAGGATTTAGTATATGGAGTGTACAGGATAGAGATCATAGCATATAGTATATGGAGTATACAGGATAGAGATCATAGCATATAGTATATGCAGTGTACAGGATAGAGATCATAGGATATAGTATATGAAGTGTATAGGATAGAGATCATAGGATATAGTATATGGAGTATACAGGATAGAGATCATAGGATATAGTATATGGAGTGTACAGGATAGAGATCATAGGATATAGTATATGGAGTATACAGGATAGAGATCATAGGATATAGTATATGGAGTATACAGGATAGAGATCATAGGATATAGTATATGGAGTGTACAGGATAGAGATCATAGGATATAGTATATGGAGTGTACAGGATAGAGATCATAGGATATAGTATATGGAGTGTACAGGATAGAGATCATAGGATATAGTATATGGAGTGTACAGGATAGAGATCATAGGATATAGTATATGGAGTATACAGGATAGAGATCATAGGATATAGTATATGGAGTATACAGGATAGAGATCATAGGATATAGTATATGGAGTGTACAGCCTAGAGATCATAGGATATAGTATATGGAGTGTACAGGATAGAGATCATAGGATATAGTATATGGAGTGTACAGGATAGAGATCATAGGATATAGTATATGGAGTGTACAGGATAGAGATCATAGGATATAGTATATGGAGTGTACAGGATAGAGATCATAGGATATAGTATATGGAGTATACAGGATAGAGATCATAGGATATAGTATATGGAGTATACAGGATAGAGATCATAGGATATAGTATATGGAGTGTACAGGATAGAGATCATAGGATATAGTATATGGAGTATACAGGATAGAGATCATAGGATATAGTATATGGAGTATACAGGATAGAGATCATAGGATATAGTATATGGAGTATACAGGATAGAGTCATAGGATATAGTATATGGAGTATACAGGATAGAGATCATAGGATATAGTATATGGAGTGTACAGGATAGAGATCATAGGATATAGTATATGGAGTATACAGGATAGAGATCATAGGATATAGTATATGGAGTGTATAGGATAGAGATCATAGGATATAGTATATGGAGTGTACAGGATAGAGATCATAGGATATAGTATATGGAGTGTACAGGATAGAGATCATAGGATATAGTATATGGAGTATACAGGATAGAGATCATAGGATATAGTATATGGAGTATACAGGATAGAGATCATAGGATATGGTATATGGAGTGTATAGGATAGAGATCATAGGATTTAGTATATGGAGTGTACAGGATAGAGATCATAGCATATAGTATATGGAGTATACAGGATAGAGATCATAGCATATAGTATATGCAGTGTACAGGATAGAGATCATAGGATATAGTATATGGAGTGTACAGCCTAGAGATCATAGGATATAGTATATGGAGTGTATAGGATAGAGATCATAGGATATAGTATATGGAGTGTACAGGATAGAGAATATAGGATATAGTATATGGAGTGTACAGGATAGAGATCATAGGATATAGTATATGGAGTGTATAGGATAGAGATCATACTGTACAGTGTAATATTGGAGAAGGAACGTTTGGGGACAGTCTCAGGTTTGAACGTTTATTCGGTATTTTATGGTCCTTTATTTTGACATGTAATGATCTCTATATACAGATATGGACATTGATCTCCATGTATTGATAGGTACATTGATCTCCATGTATTGATAGGTACATTGATCTCTATTCCGGTGGTGAGAACGGCGCCCCCCAGAGTCCAATCTTTGGTCATCTTCATAAATAGAATAGTCCTCCAGCTCCTCGTAGGTGAAGCTCTCAGTCCTCCAGCTCCTCATGGGCAGAGCTCTCGCTCCTCCAGTTCCTCGTGGGCGGAGCTCTCAGTCCTCCAGGCCGCGGAATGCTGTCTGCATTTCCTCATAGAGCTGGGCGTAGTCGGCTTTGATTTTGGCTTCTCCGTCTTTTAGCGGATCCTGAGGAGGAAGGAGGAGCAGATCAAATCTTCTGCGTCAGGATTACCTCCCCTCCCCCACCACAGGAACTGGACTCAGTATAATGTCCGACCAATCAGAATAGGCAGATGGTGCGGAGGACCTCTCTTATAATAGAGCCTGGTTTGGGGGGTTCAGTGCCCCCCATGCTGGTACCAAGCCCTGTTTTGGAGGGATTTTCATAACTTTCTCCCTGAAATATGCCGCTGTCTGATGCCCTCTCTGCAGCCAATAGAAATGTTTATTATTTATTTGTCAGGTTTTCCCTCAACTACAGGCGTCCAATCACTGAGGATCCAGAATAGGAGAACCCAAACTTACAGCTGCGGAACAGACAGATCTACTTTTGTCAGCTAGATTAACCCTGGAACATGGAAGATCCAAACTCTGACCTTAGAACTTGGAAGATCCCACCTAACTGAACTTAGAACATGGAAGATCCCACCTAACTGAACTTAGAACACGGAAGATCCCACCTAACTGAACTTAGAACATGGAAGATCCCACCTAACTGTGACCTTAGAACACAGAAGATCCCACCTAACTGTGACCTTAGAACACAGAAGATCCCACCTAACTGTGACCTTAGAACACAGAAGATCCCACCTAACTGTGACCTTAGAACACAGAAGATCCCACCTAACTGTGACCTTAGAACACAGAAGATCCCACCTAACTGTGACCTTAGAACACAGAAGATCCCACCTAACTGTGACCTTAGAACACAGAAGATCCCACCTAACTGTGACCTTAGAACATGGAAGATCCCACCTAACTGTGACCTTAGAACATGAAAGATCCCACCTAACTGTGACCTTAGAACACAGAAGATCCCACCTAACTGTGACCTTAGAACACAGAAGATCCCACCTAACTGTGACCTTGGAACATGGAATATCCCACCTAACTGTGACCTTAGAACATGAAAGATCCCACCTAACTGTGACCTTAGAACACGGAAGATCCTACCTAACTAAGAACTTAGAACACGGAAGATCCCACCTAACTGTGACCTTAGAACACGGAAGATCCTACCTAACTGAACTTAGAAAATGGAAGATCCCACCTAACTGTGACCTTAGAACACGGAAGATCCCACCTAACTGGGACCTTAGAACACGGAAGATCCCACCTCACTGTGACCTTAGAACACACAAGATCCCACCTAACTGTGACCTTTGAACACGGAAGATCCCACCTAACTGAACTTAGAACATGGAAGATCCCACCTAACTGTGACCTTAGAACATGGAAGATCCCACCTAACGGTGACCTTAGAACACAGAAGATCCCACCTAACTGTGACCTTAGAACACAGAAGATCCTACCTAACTGTGACCTTAGAACATGGAAGATCCCACCTAACTCTGACCTTAGAACACGGAAGATCCCACCTAACTGTGACCTTAGAACACAAATGATCCCACCTAACTCTGACCGTAGAACATGGAAGATCCCACCTAACTGTGACCTTAGAACATGAAAGATCCCACCTAACTGTGACCTTAGAAAACGGAAGATCCCACCTAACTGTGACCTTAGAACACGGAAGATCCCACCTAACTGTGACCTTAGAACACGGAAGATCCCACCTAACTCTGACCTTAGAACATGGAAGATCCCACCTAACTGTGACCTTAGAACACAGGAGATCCCACCTAACTGTGACCTTAGAACACAGAAGATCCCACCTAACTGTGACCTTAGAACACGGAAGATCCCACCTAATTGTGACCTTAGAACACAGAAGATCACACCTAAATCTAACCTTAGAACACAGAAGATCCCACCTAACTCTGACCTTAGAACACGGAAGATCCCACCTAACTGTGACCTTAGAACACAGAAGATCCCACCTAACTCTGACCTTAGAACACGGAAGATCTCAACTAACTGTGATCTTAGAACACAGAAGATCCCACCTAACTCTGACCTTAGAACATGGAAGATCCCATCTAACTGTGACCTTAGAACATGGAAGATCCCACCTAACTGTGACCTTAGAACACAGAAGATCCCACCTAACTGTGACCTTAGAACACGGAAGATTCCACCTAACTGTGGCCTTAGAACACGGAAGATCCCATCTAACTGTGACCTTAGAACATGGAAGATCCCACCTAACTGTGACCTTAGAACATGGAAGATCCCAACTAACTGTGACCTTAGAACACAGAAGATCCCACCTAACTGTGACCTTAGAACACGGAAGATCCCATCTAACTGTGACCTTAGAACATGGAAGATCCCACCTAACTGTGACCTTAGAACATGGAAGATCCCAACTAACTGTGACCTTAGAACACAGAAGATCCCACCTAACTGTGACCTTAGAACACGGAAGATCCCACCTAACTGTGACCTTAGAACACGGAAGATCCAACCTAACTGTGACCTTAGAACACGGAGGATCCCACCTAACTTTGTCCTTAGAACACGGAAGATCCCACCTAACTCTGACCTTAGAACATGGAAGATCCCACCTAATTGTGACCTTAGAACACAGAAGAGCCCACCTAACTGTGACCTTAGAACATGGAAGATCCCACCTAACTGTGACCTTAGAACACGGAAGATCCCACCTAACTCTGACCTTAGAACACGGAAGATCCCACCTAACTGAACTTAGAACACAGAAGATCCCACCTAACTGTGACCTTAGAACATGGAAGATTCCACATAACTGTGACCTTAGAACACAGAAGATCCCACCTAACTGTGACCTTAGAACATGGAAGATCCCACCTAACTGTGACCTTAGAACATGGAAGATCCCAACTAACTGTGACCTTAGAACACAGAAGATCCCACCTAACTGTGACCTTAGAACACGGAAGATCCCACCTAACTGTGACCTTAGAACACGGAAGATCCAACCTAACTGTGACCTTAGAACACGGAAGATCCCACCTAACTGTGACCTTAGAACACGGAAGATCCAACCTAACTGTGACCTTAGAACACAGAAGATCCCACCTAACTCTGACCTTAGAACACGGAAGATCCCAACTAACTGTGATCTTAGAACACAGAAGATCCCACCTAACTCTGACCTTAGAACATGGAAGATCCCACATAACTGTGGCCTTAGAACACGGAAGATCCCACCTAACTCTGACCTTAGAACACAGAAGATCCCACCTAACTGTGACCTTAGAACACGGAAGATCCGACCTAACTCTGACCTTAGAACATGGAAGAATTCACCTAACTCTGACCTTGGAACATGGAAGATCCCACCTAACTGTGACCTTAGAACACAAAGATCCCACCTAACTCTGACGTTAGAACACAGAAGGTCCCGCCTAACTCTGACCTTAGAACACAGAAGGTCCCGCCTAACTCTGACCTTAGAACATGAAAGGTCCCGCCTAACTCTGACCTTAGAACATGAAAGGTCCCGCCTAACTCTGACCTTAGAACATGAAAGGTCCCGCCTAACTCTGATCTAAGAACATGAAAGGTCCCGCCTAACTATCACCCTGTAACATGGAAGATTCCACCTAACTGTGTCCTTAGAACACAGAAAATCCCACCTAACTCTGACCTTAGAACACGGAAGATCCCACCTAGCTCTGACCTTAGAACATGGAAGGTCCCACCTAACTCTGACCTTGGAACATGGAAGATCCCGCTTAACTGTCACCCTGGAACATGGAAGATCCCACCTAACTGTAACCTTAGAACATGGAAGATCCCACCTAACTGTGACCTTAGAACATGGAAGATCCCACCTAACTCTGACCTTAGAACATGGAAGATCCCACCTAACTCTGACCTTAGAACATGGAAGATCCCACCTAACTGTGACCTTAGAACATGGAAGATCCCACCTAACTGTGACCTTAGAACATGGAAGATCCCACCTAACTGTGACCTTGGAACATGGAAGATCCCACCTAACTGTAACCTTAGAACATGGAAGATCCCACCTAACTGTGACCTTAGAACATGGAAGATCCCACCTAACTGTGACCTTAGAATATGAAAGATCCCACCTAACTGTGACCTTAGAACATGAACGATCCCACCTAACTGTGACCTTAGAACACGGAGGATCCCACCTAACTGTGACCTTACAACATGGAAGATCCCACCTAACTGTGACCTTAGAACATGAAAGATCCCACCTAACTGTGACCTTAGAACATGAATGATCCCACCTAACTGTGACCTTAGAACACAGAAGATCCCACCTAACTCTGACCTTAGAACACGGAAGATCCCAACTAACTGTGATCTTAGAACACAGAAGATCCCACCTAACTCTGACCTTAGAACATGGAAGATCCCACATAACTGTGGCCTTAGAACACGGAAGATCCCATCTAACTGTGACCTTAGAACATGGAAGATCCCAACTAACTGTGACCTTAGAACATGGAAGATCCCACCTAACTGTGACCTTAGAACACGGAAGATCCCACCTAACTCTGACCTTAGAACACGGAAGATCCCACCTAACTGAACTTAGAACACAGAAGATCCCACCTAACTGTGACCTTAGAACATGGAAGATTCCACATAACTGTGACCTTAGAACACGGAAGATCTCACCTAACTGTGACCTTAGAACACGGAAGATCCCACCTAACTGTGACCTTAGAACACAGAAGATCCCACCTAACTCTGACCTTAGAACACGGAAGATCCCAACTAACTGTGATCTTAGAACACAGAAGATCCCACCTAACTCTGACCTTAGAACATGGAAGATCCCACCTAACTGTGACCTTAGAACACAGAAGATCCCACCTAACTGTGACCTTAGAACACGGAAGATCCCACCTAACTCTGACCTTAGAACATGGAAGAATTCACCTAACTCTGACCTTGGAACATGGAAGATCCCACCTAACTGTGACCTTAGAACACAAAGATCCCACCTAACTCTGACGTTAGAACACAGAAGGTCCCGCCTAACTCTGACCTTAGAACATGAAAGGTCCCGCCTAACTCTGACCTTAGAACATGAAAGGTCCCGCATAACTATCACCCTGTAACATGGAAGATTCCACCTAACTGTGACCTTAGAACACGGAAAATCCCACCTAACTCTGATCTTAGAACACGGAAGATTCCACCTAGCTCTGACCTTAGAACATGGAAGGTCCCACCTAACTCTGACCTTGGAACATGGAAGATCCCGCTTAACTGTCACCCAGGAACATGGAAGATCCCACCTAACTGTAACCTTAGAACATGGAAGATCCCACCTAACTGTGACCTTATTACATGGAAGATCCCACCTAACTGTGACCTTAGAACATGGAAGATCCCACCTAACTGTGACCTTGGAACATGGAAGATCCCACCTAACTGTAACCTTAGAACATGGAAGATCCCACCTAACTGTGACCTTAGAACACAGAAGATCTCACCTAACTCTGACCTTAGAACACGGAAGATCCCAACTAACTGTGATCTTAGAACACAGAAGATCCCACCTAACTCTGACCTTAGAACACGGAAGATCCCACCTAACTGTGACCTTAGAACACAGAAGATCTCACCTAACTCTGACCTTAGAACACGGAAGATCCCAACTAACTGTGATCTTAGAACACAGAAGATCCCACCTAACTCTGACCTTAGAACACGGAAGATCCCAACTAACTCTGATCTTAGAACACAGAAGATCCCACCTAACTCTGACCTTAGAACATGGAAGATCCCACATAACTGTGGCATTAGAACACGGAAGATCCCACCTAACTGTGACCTTAGAACACAGAAGATCCCACCTAACTGTGACCTTAGAACACGGAAGATTCCACCTAACTCTGACCTTAGAACATGGAAGAATTCACCTAACTCTGACCTTGGAACATGGAAGATCCCACCTAACTGTGACCTTAGAACACAAAGATCCCACCTAACTTTGACGTTAGAACACAGAAGGTCCCGCCTAACTCTGACCTTAGAACATGAAAGGTCCCGCCTAACTATCACCCTGTAACATGGAAGATTCCACCTAACTGTGACCTTAGAACACGGAAAATCCCACCTAACTCTGACCTTAGAACACGGAAGATCCCACCTAGCTCTGACCTTAGAACATGGAAGGTCCCACCTAACTCTGACCTTGGAACATGGAAGATCCCACTTAACTGTCACCCTGGAACATGGAAGATCCCACCTAACTGTAACCTTAGAACATGGAAGATCCCACCTAACTGTGACCTTAGAACATGGAAGATCCCACCTAACTCTGACCTTAGAACATGGAAGATCCCACCTAACTGTGACCTTATAACATGGAAGATCCCACCTAACTGTGACCTTAGAACATGGAAGATCCCACCTAACTGTGACCTTAGAACATGGAAGATCCCACCTAACTGTGACCTTGGAACATGGAAGATCCCACCTAACTGTAACCTTAGAACATGGAAGATCCCACCTAACTGTGACCTTAGAACATGGAAGATCCCACCTAACTCTGACCTTAGAACACGGAAGATCCCACCTAACTGTGACCTTAGAATATGAAAGATCCCACCTAACTGTGACCTTAGAACACGGAAGATCCCACCTAACTGTGACCTTAGAACATGGAAGATCCCACCTAACTGTGACCTTAGAACATGAAAGATCCCACCTAAGTGTGACCCTAGAACACGGAAGATCCCACCTAACTGTGACCTTAGAACATGGAAGATCCCACCTAACTGTGACCTTAGAACATGGAAGATCCCACCTAACTGTGACCTTAGAACATGAACGATCCCACCTAACTGTGACCTTAGAACATGGAAGATCCCAACTAACTCTGACCTTAGAACACGGAAGATCCCACCTAACTGTGACCTTAGAACATTAAAGATCCCACCTAACTGTGACCTTAGAACACAGAAAATCCCACCTAACTGTGACCTTAGAACATGGAAGATCCCACCTAACTCTGACCTTAGAACACGGAAGATCCCACCTAACTGTGACCTTAGAACATGAAAGATCCCACCTAACTGTGACCTTAGAACACGGAAGATCCCACCTAACTGTGACCTTAGAACATGGAAGATCCCACCTAACTGTGACCTTAGAACATGAAAGATCCCACCTAACTGTGACCTTAGAACACGGAAGATCCCACCTAACTGTGACCTTAGAACATGGAAGATCCCACCTAACTGTGACCTTAGAACATGGAAGATCCCACCTAACTGTGACCTTAGAACATGAACGATCCCACCTAACTGTGACCTTAGAACATGGAAGATCCCACCTAACTATGACCTAAGAACACGAAAGATCCCACCTAACTGTGACCTTAGAACACGAAAGATGCCACCTAACTCTGACCTTAGAACATAAAAGATGCAGCCTAACTGAGCCTAGAACATGAAATATCAAGTCTAACTCTGATCCTAGAACATGGAATATTGATTCTTACTCTTACCTGGAAAATCCATCCTGACTCTATCCAGAACATGGAAGATCCACCCTATCTCTGGCTATGCACATAATGACAAATGATTGATAAATCAGAGATTTGTTGTTTCTGAGTGTAAGAAGGTTAAGTTAGCTGGTCTGCCACTAGGTGGCTCTGTTCCAGAATAGCGTGTGGTAACAGGGAATAGTGTAATTAGGTGCTAGGTCCCTGTTAGCTAGAGCCCTCCTGTAATGATGTCATCAGTGAGTGGACATATATATATGCCAGGTGAGGAGGAGGAGCCCAAGACAGATCGGACATGGGAGCAGATACCCCACCAGCATACAGATGTAGCCAGCTAGAGAAGAGGCCTTGGACAGGGTGAGATTGTTCTTCACCCAGAAGAGCCGGCTGAAGTCATCCTGTTTCTTATGGTTGGTGGAGACTAGAGTGGGATGGAAAAGGCCTTTCAGGGTTAGGGTGTTCTCTGCTGTGAGGTCTATGCCCATGGAGAACCTGGGAGACGTGTACAAGAACTAGAGGAGCAGCTGCAGCAGTCCTGTCTCTGGAACGACATGCAGTGAGCTGGATTCATAGTGTCCAATGGGCAAGTCTGTGAGTACTAATGACCCCGGGAAGGGGTGATGTGCTGTGTGCTGCTTTCACATAATGACTGCTGCAGTTCGTCCACTATATGTGACTGGCAAAGTACTGTCAAATGACCCCAGAAGTATGTTTATGTCATGTGATTTGTACTGCCATCTTCTGAAGAAACATCAGTAAAGTGCCGGAACTGTACTACTTTCCTTTCTTTTGGAATATAAAAATGAATGTCCAGGGATGTCTCTGGCATTGAGTTAAGCACAAGATGGCAGAAGTAGAGGGATACCAGCAGGTGGGTTGTTGTTCTAGCAAAAAAGAAGTGGGACAAGGCCTTGCACAAAATGGAGCCAATACACAGCCAACCACAAAAGCCCCCCTTAAACACCCTTATTCTACATCAAATATTTGGAAGATCTACCCTAATCCTAATACTTGGGATATCCAAAAAGCCCTGGCAACTGAGGAGATTCCCTAAAACCCCATACCTGGGGAGATATCCTCTAATCCTAGCATCTGAGGAGATTCCCTAAAACCCCATTCCTGGGGAGACCCCCCTAATCCTGGCATCTGAGGAGATTCCCTAAAACCCCATTCCTGGGGAGATCCCATCTAATCCTGGCATCTGAGGAGATTCCCTAAAACCCCATTCCTGGGGAGATCCCCTCTAATCCTGGCATCTGAGGTTATTCCCTAAAACCTCATACTTGGGAAGATCCCCCCTAAAGCGTGGCATCTGAGGAGATTCCCTAAAACTCCATACTTGGGAAGATCCCCCCCTAATCCTGGCATCTGAGGAGACTCCCTAAAACCCCATACCTGGGGAGATCCCCTAATCCTGGCATCTGAGGAGATTCCCTAAAACCCCATACCTGGGGAGATCCCCTAATCCTGGCATCTGAGGAGATTCCCTAAAACCCCATTCCTGAGGAGATCCCCCCTAATCCTGGCATCTGAGGAGATTCCCTAAAACCCCATTCCTGGGGAGATCCCCACTAATCCTGGCATCTGAGGAGATTCCCTAAAACCTCATACTTGGGAAGATCCCCCCCTAATCCTGGCATCTGAGGAGACTCCCTAAAACCCCATTCCTGGGGAGATCCCCTAATCCTGGCATCTGAGGAGATTCCCTAAAACCCCATTCCTGGGGAGATCCCATCTAATCCTGGCATCTGAGGAGATTCCCTAAAACCCCATTCCTGGGGAGATCCCCTCTAATCCTGGCATCTGAGGTTATTCCCTAAAACCTCATACTTGGGAAGATCCCCCCTAAAGCGTGGCATCTGAGGAGATTCCCTAAAACTCCATACTTGGGAAGATCCCCCCCTAATCCTGGCATCTGAGGAGACTCCCTAAAACCCCATACCTGGGGAGATCCCCTAATCCTGGCATCTGAGGAGATTCCCTAAAACCCCATACCTGGGGAGATCCCCTAATCCTGGCATCTGAGGAGATTCCCTAAAACCCCATTCCTGAGGAGATCCCCCCTAATCCTGGCATCTGAGGAGATTCCCTAAAACCCCATACCTGGGAAGATCCCCTCTAATCCTGGCATCTGAGGTTATTCCCTAAAACCTCATACTTGGGAAGATCCCCCCTAATCCTGGCATCTGAGGAGATTCGCTAAAACTCCATACCTGGGGAGATCCCCCTAATCCTGGCATCTGAGGGGATTCCCTAAAACCCCGTACCTGTGGAGATCCCCTCTAATCCTGGCAACTCAGGAGATTCCCTAAAACCCCATACCTTGAGAGATCCCCCCTAATCCTGGCACCTAAGGAGATTCCCTAAAACCCCATTCCTGGGGAGATCCCCACTAATCCTGGCATCTGAGGAGATTCCCTAAAACCTCATACTTGGGAAGATCCCCCCCTAATCCTGGCATCTGAGGAGACTCCCTAAAACCCCATACCTGGGGAGATCCCCTAATCCTGGCATCTGAGGAGATTCCCTAAAACCCCATTCCTGAGGAGATCCCCCCTAATCCTGGCATCTGAGGAGATTCCCTAAAACCCCATACCTGGGGAGATCCCCTCTAATCCTGGCATCTGAGGTTATTCCCTAAAACCTCATACTTGGGAAGATCCCCCCTAATCCTGGCATCTGAGGAGTTTCCCTAAAACTCCATACCTGGGGAGATCCCCCTAATCCTGGCATCTGAGGGGATTCCCTAAAACCCCGTACCTGTGGAGATCCCCTCTAATCCTGGCAACTCAGGAGATTCCCTAAAACCCCATACCTTGAGAGATCCCCCCTAATCCTGGCACCTAAGGAGATTCCCTAAAACCCCATACCTGGGGAGATGCCCCCTAATCCTGGCACTTATATAGGCGGTGACCCCTCCCCCTCATAATGGTGGGACTGTCATAAGGGGGCGTGGTTAACATCACCCGGTGACCACGCCCCCTTATGACGTCACAGTCCCAGCATGCCCAGGGGCTGTGACGTTATAAGGGGACGGGGTCACCGCCTATATAAGTCACCGCGCACCGCTCATACACCATTACAGCGGGAGAGAGCGTCGTGTCAACATCTGAAGAAGAGGAGAGGGAAGAAGATGACGCAGAAGTCCGGGCCACCGCTAGCAAAAGAGCGGCAAAAGATAGCGGAGGAGCCGGCAGAAGAACCAGACACCGGGAGAAGAGGCCGAACACTGGGAGAAGAGGCTGGAGAGCGGGAGAAGAACCGGACAACGGGAGAAGATGTACCCCATACTCATTCACATAGGGTGGGGGACCGGGATCTGGGGGCCCCCTTATTAAAGGGGGCTCCCGGATTCCGATAACCCCCCCGCCCACAGACCCCGACAACCAATGGCCAGGGTTGTCGGGAAGAGGCCCTTGTCCTCATCAACATGGGGACAAGGTGCTTTGGGGTGGGGGGGCCCGCAGGGTTCGGTTCAGGAGAGCGGGGCGCTCGCTCATCCCCACCCCCTTTCCTGACCGGCCGGGCTGCGTGCTCGAATAGGGGTCTGGTATGGATTTTGGGGGGACCCCACGCCCTTTTTTCGGCATAGGGGGTTCCCCTTAAAATCCATACCAGACCTAAGGGCCTGGTATGCCCTGCAACAGGGCTCACAAGGTGTCAATGTTGCTGATAAAAGCGGCAAGATTGACTTCTTTTTCTAGTCCGGTCGTACCCGAGTCACGTTCAAAATGAACGGACTTGTTCGTGTGTGGGCAAGTCCATTCATTTGGAAAGTTCGCCGTAACTCCATCGGGAATTAGGTCCTCCGGAAAGTCCGGTCGTGTGTAGGCAAGGCCGTCCGTAGTCCGGTCGTGTGTAGGCAAGTCCGTTCGTAAAACAAAGTCCGGCGGAAGTCTGTCAAAAGTCCGTCGGGAAGTCCGTCGGACCAGTCCGGTCGAAAAGTTTGACCGTGTGTACGTTGCATTATGCTTTTATCTGCCCTACACGGAGTCCTGACCAGTGACTGGGTGGGCTGCGGGATCGGGTATTGTCTTGGCAACGGGAAAGGGAGCTCATACAGCGGACATACTCCTCAAGAGTATGTGGGTCCGTCACAACCCCTAATCCTGATATTTGAGGAGATCCACCCTAATCCTAGTATCTGGAGAGATCCACCTTAATCTTAGTATGTGTGGAGATGCACCCTAATTTTGGTATCTGGGGAGACCCACCCTAACACTAGTATTTTGGCAGATTCACCCTAATCTTGGTATCTGGAGAGATCCACCTAATCTTGGTATCTGGGGAGATCCACCCTAACACTGGTATCTGGAGAGATTCATCCTAATCCTGGTGTGACGGGAGTCACTTTTGGGCACAGGGTGACTGAGAAAATATATCTTGGATTACTTAAAATGGGACAGTAATATTTATCCACAATATCTCCCAGGATGTATGTAAAGACTATTCTTGGTTTGATTCTGAACTCAACATGTTAGTTGAGAGAGCTGATCACATTGGCCTCTAGAACTGGGTAGAAGTCGGACAGTCTACTCTTACTATAGTTTGTTGCCTACTAGGCTGAGGAGGGGGGAGATCACTGTTTGTATTGATAATTGTAATTAGCTCCTGCTATTGTGAGAAGGAGTCCTGTGTTTATACTAATGTGTGAAGCTCGGTGACAACAAGTCTGACCTGTAGTGAAATCCTGATAACAATATATATACAAGATAACAATACATAACAATGCTCAGGAGGACACGGAGTCACATCGGCTGCTTTAAGGGATTAGTTAATTAGTTCATGTTAATTCTGTTTCTTGTTACAGTTGTATTGTTAGAGTAATATGAGCAGGAGGGGGGCTCCTATTCTACTGTATATAAGACTGTATTCTGGTTCTAATAAAAAGAGAGTCTGATTCCTGTTTGACCCTCCGTACAGAGCCTCGTCTCGTACTTGGGGGGAAGAATTATTCGTATGGGTTTCTTGTTCGGCTGATTGGAATGTTTGGTAGCTGCCTTTGTGTTCAGAAATGGAATGTCCTAAACGGCTTTAACCCCTTTCATACTCGGAGTGTCCTTACACCTGGTATCTGGAGAGGTCCACCTTAACCCTGGTATCTGGAAAGATCCACCCTAATGCTGGTATCTGGAGAGATCCACCCTAACACTGGTATCTGGAGAGATCCACCCTAATCCTGGTATCTGGAGAGATCCACCCTAATCCTGGTATCTGGAGAGATTTATGCTAATCCTGATATCTGGAAAAATCTATCCTAACCCTGGTATCTGGGGAGATACACCCTAATACTGGTACCTGGGGAGATCCACCCTAACCCTGGTATCTGGAGAGATCTATCCTAACCCTGGTATCTGGAGAGATCTATCCTAACCCTGGTATCTGGAGAGATCTATCCTAACCCTGGTATCTGGAGATATTTATCCTAACCCTGGTATCTGGAGAGATCTACCCTAATACTGGTAGCTTGGGAGATCCACCCTAACACTGGTATCTGGGGAGATCCACCCTAACCCTGGTATCTGCAGAGATTCACCCTAATAGTGGTATCTGGTGAGATCCACCCTAACCCTCGTATCTGCAGAGATTCACCCTAATCCTGGTATCTGAAGAGATCTACCCTAATCCTGGTATCTGGGGAGATCCACCCTAACACTGGTATCTGCAGAGATTCACCCTAACCCTGGTATCTGCAGAGATCTACCCTAATCCTGGTACCTGAGGGATCTACCCTAACCCTGGTATCTGCAGAGATCTACCCTAATCCTGGTATCTGCAGAGATCTACCCTAATCCTGGTATCTGGGAAGATCCACCCTAACACTGGTATCTGAGGGATCTACTCTAGCCTCGAATCTGGTGGAAAGCAGCCACATGTGACCGCTTGAATAGTATTTCTTGTTTGCACAGTATGTGGAGGATGTGTATGACCAGAATCATTCCTACTGATTGAAACACAAATAAACTTTCAGCACTTTGAATGGAAATAAATAAGGGAAGTTGGGGTGTCATTCCATTTCTCCTGGAATATTTGTCTCTGGTGGATATCCCGAAGATTCGTACTGTGAGTATTTCACAGCTCAATCAGAATTCAATAGCCAAGATCTGAATGACTGAAGTACGGGCAATAGCAAATAATGAAGGTATTGTAGCCCCATTAATGGATTAGAGGTGTGTACCCCTAGAGGTATCCCCAATTTCCGATCATTTTGTCACCCTCCCCTATCTTCTGTCTGTTGCAGAACGCTCACAGCCAGCGTTTGTTCAGTGTCCCCAATTTCAGCATAACTTGACAATTACCTTAAATTTCATGGAGCTGAGTTTGTACATGATGTCCCCAAGTTGTTCCCGGATTATTGCCCAGGTTATTTTATTTTCTGCCTGAGCCGTGGCTTCCACCGCATGTCGCGCCATGTCATAGAAGGCGATCATGTTCTGCAGCATTCCCACCGTCTTGTAAAAAGGACAGAATCTGTGAGAGAATGGAAGAGATGTTTGTGGGGGTCCCATGTATTGGGTGATGGTATCCATAGTATAGACCCCCTTTATCTTTTATTGGGAGTGTGAAGCCAAGGACTTGTTCAGACACCAATTCTAACACAAATAACCCAAAACTTGGCTCATGTCATATTCATAGTATCCCATAATAACCCAATAAGGTGTTTGCTTCAAAAGGTGATAATGGATTGGTTGCTACAGGCAACAGCATAACTTTTACTACAGTTTCCATGCAATATTCACTGTGTGTATATAGATAGTCAGTCACCCACAGCCCCACCCACAACCACGCTCTTCTTGTATATGTGAGCCCCTATTCATGTTGTACTCACTTGTTTCCACTGAACAGGGAACGGAAGTTTAATTGATCTTTAGGCTATATTGGATGACAAACTTCCACCCCGATGAAGGCCACAATATCCATAATTTGAATTCAGAGTGCCCCTTAACTCCATAACCTAAGCTTAAAAGGATTGCTGATACCTGTCATAGGCGGAGTAGCCATTCTGCTGGAGGAAATCATCCTTTATCAGTTTAGCAACTTCCAAGGTGATCTTATCCGCTTCTGCTAGTGAGGCCTACAAGACAAAGACATTAAGTTTCTCAGATCTCCCATACACCTCCCATATCCCCCATACACCTCCCATATTCCCCATACACCTCCCATATTCCCCAGAGACCTCACATGTCCCCGATACACCTCCCATATCCCCCAAAGACCTCACATGTCCCCCATACACCTCCCATATCCCCCATACACCTCCCATATCCCCCAGAGACCTCACATGTCCCCCATACACCTCCCATATCCCCCAAAGACCTCACATGTCCCCCATACACCTCCTATATTCCCCATACACCTCCCATATTCCCCAGAGACCTCACATGTCACCCATACACCTCCCATATCCCCCAAAGACCTCACATGTCCCCCATACACCTTCCATATCCCCCAGAGACCTCACATGTCCTCCCTAACCTCCAATATCCCCCAGAAACCTCATATGTCCCCCATACACCTCACATATCCCCCATAGACCTCACATATCCCCATAGACCTCGCATATCCCCCATACACCTCCCATATCCCCCAGAGACCTCACATATCCCCCATACACCTCCCATATCCCCCAGAGACCTCACATGTCCCCCATACACCTCCCATATCCCCCAAAGACCTCACATGTCCCCCATACACCTCCCATATCCCCCAGAGACCTCACATGTCCTCCCTAACCTCCAATATCCCCCAGAAACCTCACATGTCCCCCATACACCTCACATATCCCCCATACACCTCCCATATCCCCCAAAGACCTCACATGTCCCCCATACACCTTCCATATCCCCCAGAGACCTCACATGTCCTCCATAACCTCCAATATCCCCCAGAAACCTCATATGTCCCCCATACACCTCACATATCCCCCATAGACCTCACATATCCCCATAGACCTCGCATATCCCCCATACACCTCCCATATCCCCCAGAGACCTCACATATCCCCCATACACCTCCCATATCCCCCAGAGACCTCACATGTTCCCCATACACCTCCCATATCCCCCAGAGACCTCACATGTCCTCCCCAACCTCCAATATCCCCCAGAGACCTCACATGTCCCCCATACACCTCACATATCCCCCATAGACCTCACATATCCCCCATAGACCTCGCATATCCCCCATACACCTCCCATATCCCCCAGAGACCTCACATATCCCCCATACACCTCCCATATCCCCCAGAGACCTCACATGTCCCCCATACACCTCCCATATCCCCCAGAGACCTCACATGTCCTCCCCAACCTCCAATATCCCCCAGAGACCTCACATGTCCCCCATACACCTCACATATCCCCCATAGACCTCACATATCCCCCATAGACCTCGCATATCCCCCATACACCTCCCATATCCCCCAGAGACCTCACATGTCCCCCATACACCTCCCATATCCCCCAGAGACCTCACATGTCCTCCCCAACCTCCAATATCCCCCAGAGACCTCACATGTCCCCCATACCCCTCACATATCCCCCAAAGACTTCACATATCCCCCATAGACCTCACATATCCCCCAGAGACCTCACATGTCCCCCATACACCTCACATATCCCCCATAGACCTCGCATATCCCCCATAGACCTCACATATCCCCCATAGACCTCACATATCCCCCATAGACCTGGCATATCCCCCATAGACCTCGCATATCCCCCATAGACCTCCCATATCCCCCATAGACCTTACATGTCTCCCATACACCTCCCATATCCCCCAGAGACCTCACATGTCCTCCCCAACCTCCAATATCCCCCATAGACCTCGCATATCCCCCATATACCTCGCATATCCCCCATAGACCTCACATATCCCCCATAGACCTCACATATCCCCCATAGACCTCGCATATCCCCCATAGACCTCACATATCCCCCATAGACCTCACATATCCCCCATAGACCTGGCATATCCCCCATAGACCTCGCATATCCCCCATAGACCTCCCATATCCCCCATAGACCTCCCATATCCCCCAGAGACCTCACATGTCCTCCCCAACCTCCAATATCCCCCATAGACCTCGCATATCCCCCATAGACCTCCCATATCCCCCATAGACCTCACATGTCCCCCATACACCTCCCATATCCCCCAGAGACCTCACATGTCCTCCCCAACCTCTAATATCCCCCATAGACCTCACATATGCCCCATAGACCTTGCATAGTTACATAGTTAGTCTTTGAAAAAAGACACAAGTCCACATTCAGTTCAACCAAAAAAAAAACATAAAAAACATACAATTCCATCTATACAATCCTTCACCCACAGTTTATCCAGAGGAAGGTGAAAAACCCTGCAAAGCATGATCCAATTTGCTACAGCAGGGGAAACAAATCCTTTCTGATACCCAGAGAGGCAATCTGATTTTCCCTGGATCAACTTTACCTATAAATGGAAGTACCCAGTTATATTATGTACATTTTGGAAATAATCCGGGCCTTTCTTATAGCAATCTACTGAGCTGACCAGAACCACCTCTGGAGGGAGTCTATTCCATATTTTCACAGCTCTTACTGTGAAGAAACCTTTCCGTATTTGGAGATGAAATATTTTTTCCTCTGGATGTAATTTGCCCCCTTGTCCTCTGTGATGACCAGTGAATAACTTCAACAATAAGTTCACTATATGGACCCCTTATGTATTTATACATTAGGAAACATTGTTCCTAATTTTTACAGACAGTCTACTGACTGGAATGGTACCAGCTGATTGGAGAAAAGCCAATGTAGCACCAATATTTAAAAAGGGCCCAAAATACATCCCTGGGAATTACAGACCAGTTAGCCTAACATCAATAGTATGTAAACTCTTGGAGGGGATGATAAGGGACTATATACAAGATTTTAGTAATGAGAACGGTATCATTAGCAGTAATCAGCATGGATTCATGAAGAATCGTTCTTGCCAAACCAATCTATTAACCTTCTATGAGGAGGTGAGTCAGGGGCGGATCCAGAGCCTAGTCTCGGGAGGGGCACTGCCATAAAATTTTGCGGGCAATTTGTCGGGCAATGGCTGGTGTTGGCGCTTCAATCATAACAGCACCATGGTTGATGTGGTGTCAGGATGATTGAGGCGCATTATTTATATTATTACATTGTAATGTAAAATGAAATCGTTCAACTCACCATAATGCAGAATCATTGGGAGCCCTGAGCGTGTCACTTGCTACCGTCGCCTGCCACCAGATGCAGCGTGTCACTTGCCAATGTCGCCTGCCACAACATGCGGATTGTCACTTGCCAATGTCGCCTGCCACAAGATGCGGATTGTCACTTGCCAATGTCGCCTGCCACAAGATGCGGATTGTCACTTGCCAATGTCGCCTGCCACAACATGCAGATTGTCACTTGCCAATGTCGCCTGCCACAAGATGCGGATTGTCACTTGCCAATGTCGCCTGCCACAACATGCAGATTGTCACTTGCCAATGTCGCCTGCCACAAGATGCGGATTTTCACTTGCCAATGTCGCCTGCCACAACATGCAGATTGTCACTTGCCAATGTCGCTTGCCACAACATGCGGATTGTCACTTGCCAATGTCGCCTGCCACAACATGCGGATTGTCACTTGCCAAGTTGCCAGTGGATGTGTCCTAGAGTGAGGGCGGGCAGTGAGAGATATTGTAACTCATCAGAACATGCATGCAAAAGCATGTTGCATTGCGGCCATCTTGGTACACCCTCACTTGTCAGCAGTAAGACTAGAGTTAGAAGTCGGTAAGCAGACATCTTTATACACCCACCGGAGTCTTGCTTTTCACAGTTATTTTTAATAGTAAACTCAGCTTATTTAGTGAAATATAAGTTGAGTTTACTGTTGAAAATAACTATGATAAGCAAGACTCTGGTGGGTGTATAAAGATGTCCGCTTGCCGACTTACAAACACTAGGCTTACTGTGGACAAGTGCGGGAGTACCAAGATGGCCGCGACGCAACGTCCCTTCAGTCACATTATCAGAAGGGGAGCGGCTTCAACACCTGCCTGCTCGCTGCCTCGCTCAGCCTCAGTCACACAGCAGCCGCCCGCTCCAGGCCCTGTCACACTGTCACGTCGGTCGGCTCTGAGAGACTCGAGTCCGACCTCCGACGTGACGCCGTGACTCACTCACTCACTGCAGTGTGAGTGTGACTGACCGTGACGTCACTCGTTGCTAATGCCAGGGCCGCCTGGCGTCTAGCAACGAGTGCAGAGCAGGGAAGAGGCTCCACCCACCTTCAGTGTCAGTGACCGCCGCCGCCACCCGTACATACCACACGCGAGTCTCTCTCTCGGCGCCGCTGATCGGCACATGTGAGAGAGACTCGGGCCGGCAGCGGAGCGCAGGAGACAGTTACATTAAGAGTGTGTGTGCTATTATTTCGGGGGGGGCAATTGCCCTGTTGCCCCCCCCCTGGATCCGCCCCTGAGGTGAGTTGCCATCTAGATAAAGAAAGGCCCGTAGACGTGGTGTATCTGGATTTTACAAAAGCATTTGACACAGTTCCCCATAAACATTTACTGTACAAAATAAGGTGCGTTTGCATGGACCATAGGGTGAGTACATGGATTGAAAACTGGCTACAAGGGCGAGTTCAGAGGGTGGTGATAAATGGGGAGTACTCAGAATGGTCAGGGGTGGGTAGTGGGGTTCCCCAGGGTTCTGTGCTGGGACCAATCCTATTTAATTTGTTCATAAATGACCTGGAGGATGGGATAAACAGTTCAATCTCTGTATTTGTGGACAATACTAAGCTAAGCAGGGCAATAACTTCTCCGCAGGATGTGGAAATCTTGCAAGAAGATCTGAACAAATTAATGGGGGAGGGGCGACTACATGGCAAATGAAGTTCAATGTAGAAAAATGTAAAATAATGCATTTGGGTGGTAAAAATCTGAATGCAATCTATAGACTGGGGGGAGAACCTCTGGGGGGATCTAGGATGGAAAAGGACCTGGGGGTCCTAGTAGATGATAGGCTCAGCAATGACATGCAATGCCAAGCTGCTGCTAACAAAGCAAACAGAATATTGGCGTTAAAAAGGGATCAACTTCAGAGATAAAACGATAATTCTCCTGCTCTACAAGACTCTGGTCCGGCCGCACCTGGAGTATGCTGTCCAGTTCTGGGCACCAGTCCTCAGGAAGGATGTACTGGAAATGGAGCGACTACAAAGAAGGGCAACAAAGCTAATAAAGGGTCTGGAGGATCTTAGTTATGAGGAAAGGTTGTGAGCTCTGAACTTATTCTCTCTGGAGAAGAGACGCTTGAGAGGGGATATGATTTCATTGTATAAATACCGGACTGGTGACCCCACAATATATAAATACCGGACTGGTGACCCCACAATATATAAATACCGGACTGGTGACCCCACAATATACAAATACCGGACTGGTGACCCCACAATATATAAATACCGGACTGGTGACCCCACAATATATAAATACCGGACTGGTGACACCACAATATATAAATACCGGACTGGTGACCCCACAATATACAAATACCGGACTGGTGACCCCACAATATATAAATACCGGACTGGTGACCCCACAATATACAAATACCGGACTGGTGACCCCACAATATATAAATACCAGACTGGTGACCCCACAATATACAAATACCGGACTGGTGACCCCACAATATACAAATACCGGACTGGTGACCCCACAATAGGCTGAAAACTTTTCTGCGGAAGGGAGTTTAACAAGACTCGTGGCCACTCATTAAAATTAGAAGAAAAGAGGTTTAACCTTAAACTACGTTGAGGCTTCTTTACTGTAAGAGCGGCATCGATAGTTTCAAGAATAATAAGTAATACTGACATATAATCACACACATAGGTTGGACTTGATGGATTTGTGTCTTTTTTCAACCTCACCTACTATGTAACTATGATCATATCCCCCCTTAATCTTCTCTTCTCAAGAGGGAATAGATTCAGTTCCTCTAATCTTTCCTCATAGCTGAGCTCCTCCATGCCTCTTATCAGTTTGGTATTTCTTCTCTGCACTTTCTCCAGTTCCCCGATATCCTTTTTGAGAACTGGAGCCCAAAACTGAACTGCATATTCCAGATGAGGTCTTACTAATGATTTGTACAGATGATATCTCTCTCTCTGGAGTCCATACCTCTCTATATACAAGAAAGGACTTTGCTCGCTTTGGAAACCGCAGCTTGGCATTGCATGTTATTATTGAGCTTATGATCTACCAAAACCCCCCGATCCTTCTTCACTATGGATCCCCCCAGTTGTACTCCCCCTAGTATGTATTATGCATACTCTTAGCCCCCAAGTGCAGAACTTTACATTTATCAACATTAAACCTCATTTGCCACTTAGTTGCCCAATGCATTGAGGTCGGCTTGTAAGTTGGAGACATCCTGTAAGGACGTTATTTCACTGCATAGCTTGGGGTCATCTGCAAACACTTAAATGGTACTTTTAATCCCAGACCCAATATCATTTATAAAGAGATTAAAAAGTAAGGGTCCCAACACTGAACCTTGGGGTACACCACTGATAACCTTAGACCATTCAGAGTAAGAATCATTAACCACTACTCTCTGAATTCTGTCTTTTAGCCAGTTCTGTATCTATTTACAAATTAATCTTTCCAAGCCTGTAGACTTTACCTTACACATTAGCTGTGTGTGGGGAACTGTATCAAATGCTTTTGCAAAATCCAAGTATACCACGTCCACAGCCACCCCTTTGCCCAAAGTTTGACTTACCTCCTCATAAAAAGAAATTAGGTTTGTTTGACAACTTATGTCTTTCATGAATCCATGCTGTCTAGGCTGTCTATTGCTTAAAATATTTTTCTTCAGCAAGAACTCACCTATGTGGTCTTTTTATTAAACTCTCCAATATCTTCCCTACTATAGAAGTTAAACTAACAGGTCTATAGTTACTTGGTAAAGACTTTGATCCCTTCTTAAATATGGGCACCACACTGGCTCTACGCTATTCCAGTCATTAACATGTCCTCCACAAACCTCATATATCCCCCATAGACCTTACATATCCCCCATAGACCTCACATATCCCCCATAGACCTCACATGTCCCCCATAGACCTCACATGTACCCCATAGATCTTGCATGTCCTCTACAGACCTCACTTGTCCCCCATAGACCTCACATATCCCTCATGAACCTCGTGTGTCCTCCACAGACCTCACATATCCCCCATATACCTATACCTCACATTTTCCCCATAGATCTCACATATCCCCCATAGACCTCACACATCCCCCATAGACCTCATATGTTCCCCATAGATCTTGCGTGTCCTCCACAGACCTCACATATCCCCCATAGACCTTGTGTGTCCTCCACAGACCTCACATATCCCACATATATCTCACATTTTCCCCATAGACCTCGCAAATCTTCCATAGACCTTACATATCTCCCATAGACCTTGTGTGTCCTCCACAGACCTCGCATATCCCCCAAAGATCTTGTATGTTCTCCACAGACCTCACATATCTCCCATAGACCGCGTGTGTCCTCCACAGACCTCACATGTCCCCCATAGACCTCACATATCCACCATAGACCTTGCATGTTCTCCACAGACCTCACATATACCCCATTGACCTCGCATGTCCTCCACAGACCTCACATGTCCCCCATAGACCTCACACATCCACCATATACCTTGTATGTCCTACACAGACCTCACATACCCCCCATAGACCTTGCATTTCCCCCACAAACCTCACATAGCCCCCACAAACCTTGTGTGTCCTCCATATACCTCACATGTCCTCCACAGCCCACAGATAGCCCCCATAGACCTAACATATAGCCCCCATAGACCTAACATGCGTGTCCTCCACAGACCTCACATATCCCCCGTAGACCTCACATTTTCCCCATAGACCTCACATATCCCCCATAGACCTTGTGTGTACTCCACAGACCTCAGATATCCCAGATATATCTCACATTTTCCCCATAGACCTTGCATATCTTCCACAGATCTCACATGTCCCCCATAGACCTCACACATCCACCATATACCTTGTATGTCCTCCACAGACCTCACATATCCCCCATAGACCTTGCATTTCCCCCACAAACCTCACATAGCCTCCATAAACCTGTGTGTCTTCCATATACCTCACATGTCCCCACAGACCTCACATATTCCCCATATACCTTACATACAGTATCTGCCACAGACCTCACATATCCCCCATAAACCTTGTGTGTCCTCCACAGACCTCCCATGTCCCCCATAGACCTTGCGTATCATCCACAGACTTCACATATGTCCCATATAACTCACATGTCCTCTACAAACCTCACGTCCCCAAAATACCTTGTGTGTCCTCCACAGACCTCACATATCCCCCAAAGATCTTGTATGTTCTCCACAGACCTCACATATCTCCCATAGACCTCGTGTGTCCTCCACAGACCTCACATATCCCCCATAGACCTCACATATCCACCATAGACCTTGCATGTTCTGCACAGACCTCGCATATACCCCATTGACCTTGCAGGTCCTCCACAGACCTCACATGTCCCCCATTTACCTTGTGTGTCCTCTCCAGACGTTGCTTAGCCCCCACAGACCTTGCGTGTCCTCCACAGACCTCCTATGTCCCCCATATACCTCACATGTTTTCCACAGACCTCACATGTCCCCCATATACCTCATGTGTCCTCCACAGACCTCACATATCTCCCATAGACCTTGCAAGTCCTCCACAGATCTCACATGTCCCCCATAGACCTCACACATCCACCATATACCTTGTATATCCTCCACAGATCTTGCATATCCCCCATAGACCTCGCATTTCCCCCACAAACCTCACATAGCCCCCATAAACCTTGTGTGTCCTCCATATACCTCACATGTCCTCCATAGACCTCACATAGCCCCCATAGACCTAACATATAGCCCCCATAGACCTAACATGCGTGTCCTCCACAGACCTCACATATCCCCCGTAGACCTCGCATGTCCTCCATAGACCTCATATAGCCCCCATAGACCTTGTGTGTCCTCCACAGACCTCACATATCCCCCATAGACTTCACATATCCCCATAGACCTTGAGTGTCCCCCACAGACCTCACATAACCCCCATAGACCTCACATAGCAACCATAGACCTCACATATCCCCCATATAATTTTCATGTCCCCCACAGACCTTACATAACCCCCATAAAACTTGCGTGTCCTCCACAGACCTCATATATCCCCCATAGACCTCGCATGTCCTCAATAGACCTCACATAACCCCCATAGACCTTGTGTGTCCTCCACAGACATCACATATCTCTCATATACCTCACATGTTCTCCGCAGACCTCACATGTCCCCCATATACCTCGCTTGTCCTCCACAGACCTTACGTATCTCCCATAGACCTCACATGCCTGCTGCAGACCTCACATGTCCCCTATAGCCCTCATATATCCCTCATAGACCTCACATGTCCTTCACAGCCCACAGATACCCCACATAGACCTAACATATAGCCCCCATAGACCTAACATGCATGTCCTCCACAGACCTCACATATCCCCGTAGACCTCACATTTTCCCCATAGACCTCACATATCCCCCATAGACCTTGTGTGTACTCCACAGACCTCAGATATCCCAGATATATCTCACATTTTCCCCATAGACCTCGCATATCTTCCACAGATCTCACATGTCCCCCATAGACCTCACACATCCACCATATACCTTGTATGTCCTCCACAGACCTCACATATCCCCCATAGACCTTGCATTTCCCCCACAAACCTCACATAGCCTCCATAAACCTGTGTGTCTTCCATATACCTCACATGTCCCCACAGACCTCACATATTCCCCATATACCTTACATACAGTATCTGCCACAGACCTCACATATCCCCCATAAACCTTGTGTGTCCTCCACAGACCTCCCATGTCCCCCATAGACCTTGCGTATCATCCACAGACTTCACATATGTCCCATATAACTCACATGTCCTCTACAAACCTCACATGTCCCCAAAATACCTTGTGTGTCCTCCACAGACCTCGCATATCCCCCAAAGATCTTGTATGTTCTCCACAGACCTCACATATCCCCCATAGACCTCGTGTGTCCTCCACAGACCTCACATATCCCCCATAGACCTCACATATCCACCATAGACCTTGCATGTTCTGCACAGACCTCGCATATACCCCATTGACCTTGCATGTCCTCCACAGACCTCACATGTCCCCCATTTACCTTGTGTGTCCTCTCCAGACGTTGCTTAGCCCCCACAGACCTTGCGTGTCCTCCACAGACCTCCTATGTCCCCCATATACCTCACATGTTTTCCACAGACCTCACATGTCCCCCATATACCTCATGTGTCCTTCACAGACCTCACATATCTCCCATAGACCTTGCAAGTCCTCCACAGATCTCACATGTCCCCCATAGACCTCACACATCCACCATATACCTTGTATATCCTCCACAGATCTTGCATATCCCCCATAGACCTCGCATTTCCCCCACAAACCTCACATAGCCCCCATAAACCTTGTGTGTCCTCCATATACCTCACATGTCCTCCATAGACCTCACATAGCCCCCATAGACCTAACATATAGCCCCCATAGACCTAACATGCGTGTCCTCCACAGACCTCACATATCCCCCGTAGACCTCGCATGTCCTCCATAGACCTCATATAGCCCCCATAGACCTTGTGTGTCCTCCACAGACCTCACATATCCCCCATAGACTTCACATATCCCCATAGACCTTGAGTGTCCCCCACAGACCTCACATAACCCCCATAGACCTCACATAGCAACCATAGACCTCACATATCCCCCATATAATTTTCATGTCCCCCACAGACCTTACATAACCCCCATAAAACTTGCGTGTCCTCCACAGACCTCATATATCCCCCATAGACCTCGCATGTCCTCAATAGACCTCACATAACCCCCATAGACCTTGTGTGTCCTCCACAGACATCACATATCTCTCATATACCTCACATGTTCTCCGCAGACCTCACATGTCCCCCATATACCTCGCTTGTCCTCCACAGACCTTACGTATCTCCCATAGACCTCACATGCCTGCTGCAGACCTCACATGTCCCCTATAGCCCTCATATATCCCTCATAGACCTCACATGTCCTTCACAGCCCACAGATACCCCACATAGACCTAACATATAGCCCCCATAGACCTAACATGCATGTCCTCCACAGACCTCACATATCCCCGTAGACCTCACATTTTCCCCATAGACCTCACATATCCCCCATAGACCTTGTGTGTACTCCACAGACCTCAGATATCCCAGATATATCTCACATTTTCCCCATAGACCTCGCATATCTTCCACAGATCTCACATGTCCCCCATAGACCTCACACATCCACCATATACCTTGTATGTCCTCCACAGACCTCACATATCCCCCATAGACCTTGCATTTCCCCCACAAACCTCACATAGCCTCCATAAACCTGTGTGTCTTCCATATACCTCACATGTCCCCACAGACCTCACATATTCCCCATATACCTTACATACAGTATCTGCCACAGACCTCACATATCCCCCATAAACCTTGTGTGTCCTCCACAGACCTCCCATGTCCCCCATAGACCTTGCGTATCATCCACAGACTTCACATATGTCCCATATAACTCACATGTCCTCTACAAACCTCACATGTCCCCAAAATACCTTGTGTGTCCTCCACAGACCTCGCATATCCCCCAAAGATCTTGTATGTTCTCCACAGACCTCACATATCCCCCATAGACCTCGTGTGTCCTCCACAGACCTCACATATCCCCCATAGACCTCACATATCCACCATAGACCTTGCATGTTCTGCACAGACCTCGCATATACCCCATTGACCTTGCATGTCCTCCACAGACCTCACATGTCCCCCATTTACCTTGTGTGTCCTCTCCAGACGTTGCTTAGCCCCCACAGACCTTGCGTGTCCTCCACAGACCTCCTATGTCCCCCATATACCTCACATGTTTTCCACAGACCTCACATGTCCCCCATATACCTCATGTGTCCTTCACAGACCTCACATATCTCCCATAGACCTTGCAAGTCCTCCACAGATCTCACATGTCCCCCATAGACCTCACACATCCACCATATACCTTGTATATCCTCCACAGATCTTGCATATCCCCCATAGACCTCGCATTTCCCCCACAAACCTCACATAGCCCCCATAAACCTTGTGTGTCCTCCATATACCTCACATGTCCTCCATAGACCTCACATAGCCCCCATAGACCTAACATATAGCCCCCATAGACCTAACATGCGTGTCCTCCACAGACCTCACATATCCCCCGTAGATCTCCCATGTCCTCCATAGACCTCATATAGCCCCCATAGACCTTGTGTGTCCTCCACAGACCTCACATATCCCCCATAGACTTCACATATCCCCATAGACCTTGAGTGTCCTCCACAGACCTCACATAACCCCCATAGACCTCACATAGCAACCATAGACCTCACATATCCCCCATATAATTTTCATGTCCTCCACAGACCTTACATAACCCCCATAAAACTTGCGTGTCCTCCACAGACCTCATATATCCCCCATAGACCTCGCATGTCCTCAATAGACCTCACATAACCCCCATAGACCTTGTGTGTCCTCCACAGACATCACATATCTCTCATATACCTCACATGTTCTCCGCAGACCTCACATGTCCCCCATATACCTCGCTTGTCCTCCACAGACCTTACGTATCTCCTATAGACCTCACATGCCTGCTGCAGACCTCACATGTCCCCTATAGCCCTCATATATCCCTCATAGACCTCACATGTCCTCCACAGACCTCACATATCCCTCATAGACCTCACATGTTCTCCACAGACTTCACATATCCCCATAGATCTCGCGTCCCATATACCTCACATGTCCTCCACTGACTTCACATATCCCCCATATACCTTATATGTCCTCCACAGACCTCACATATCCCCCATAGACCTCACATATCCCCCATAGACCTTGAGTGTCCTCCACAGACCTCACATAACCCCCATAGACCTCACATAGCAACCATATACCTCACATATCCCCAATATACTTTTCATGTCCTCCACAGACCTCACATAACCCCCATAAAACGTTGTGTGTCCTCTACAGACCTCACAAATCCCTATATACCTTTCATGCCCTCCACAGACCTCACATATCTCCCTTAGACATTGCATGTTCTCCACAGACCTCACATAGCCCCCATAGACCTTGTGTGTCCTCCACAGGCCTCAGATATCCCTCATAGACCCCACATGTCCTCTACACACCTCACATATCCCCGACAGACCTCGCATGTCCTCCACAGACCTCACATATTATCCATAGACCTTAGATGTCCTCCACAGACATCATATGTCCCTCACAGAACTCACATGTCCCCCACAGACCTCACAAGTCCTTCCCAGACCTCACTTTTTCCCCATTGACCTCACATGTCCCCATAGACTACACAGAAAAGATGTTTGTGCTTTGAGATGGCAGTACATGCCAGGACACATCTTATGTATAATGTGCTCCTGGTCTCACCTTTCCCACCAGCTGGACAATCTCTGCAAGGTCTTCCTCCTCCTGAAGGATCTCTTTGGCTTTGGTTCGAAGTGGTACCAATTCAGCAAAGTTCTTCTCATAATATTCATCCAGTGCCCTCATGTACTTGCTGTAACTGATGAGCCAGTTCACAGATGGAAAATGTTTCCTTTGGGCTAATTTCTTGTCTAGTCCCCAGAACACCTATCAGGGGGCAAAAGAGAGGATTCAGCTTTACATATCGCCCCCGTAATATACACCGTTTTCAATATTACATTTTACATGCTACACAGTGCTGGACACCGCCCCAGACAAACAAGCCAGTATGATAAATGACATCTAACCCTACCTCTAACCCTATCCCATAACCCTAATTCATACCCTGACTATAACCCTAACCCTAATTCCTAACTCTAACCCAAACGCCTAACTAAACCCTAACTCTAAGCTCTAACTATAACACTAGCTATGACCCTAACCTTTAACCCTAATTCTAAGTCAAACCTCTAAAAAAAACCCTAACTCTAACCGATAATTATAACACTAGCTATGACCCTAACCTTTAATCCTAACTCTAACCCAAACCTCTAAATACAACCCTAACCTTTAACTATAGCACTAGCTTTAACTCAAACCCCTAACTTTAACCCTAGTTTCTAACTAAAAATCACAAGCCTAACTCTAACCCTAACCTCTAAATATAACACTAACTATAACCCTAACCTCTAAATATAACACTAACTCTAACCCTAACCTCTAATTATAACACTAACTATAACCCTAACCTCTAATTATAACACTAACTATAACCCTAACCTCTAATTATAACACTAACTATAACCCTAACCTCTAATTATAACACTAACTATAACCCTAACCTCTAACTCTAACCCATAACCCAACCCCATAACCCTAATTCAAACCCTAACTATAACCCTAACCCTATCCTCCAACACTAGCTTTAACCCTAAATTTTAACCATAACCCCTAATGCCGTGTATGCACGGTCGGATTTTCCGACTGGAAATGTTGGATGTGAGCTTGTTGGTGGTAAGTCCGACCGTGTATATGCTCCACCAGACATTTGTTGGCGGACTTTCTGCCAACAAATGCTGGCTAGCATGCTCTCAAATTTTCCACCAACAAATGTGTGTTGACGGATTTTCCGATCGTGTGTACACAAGTCCGTCGGACAAAAGTCCAAAGTACAAACACGCGTGCTCGGAATCAAGTACGAGCCAGAAGTTCTCGGTCTTGTAAAACTAGCGTTCATAATGGAGATATCACATCGGCTGGTCGTACGTCTTGTACATCACTACGTTCGTAATTGTTGGCCAACATTTGTGTGACCGTGTGTATGCAAGACAAGTTGGAGCCAACAACCTTCCAACAAAAATCCATGGTTTTGTTGTCGGAAAATCCGATCGTGTGTACACGGCATAACTAACCAAAACATCTAACTCTAACCCTAAGGCCCCTTTCACACTTATACGACTTATCCCACGATTTTGTACTGCAAAATCATATGACAAGTCATTCTCCATGATTTTCAATGACTACCATTCATATTGGCACGACTTTAAGTCGTGCCGACTTCAAAGTAGTCTCCGGAACTACTTTGGTCCAACTTCCATGCGAGTTGATGTCCATAGACCTCAATGTTAAACCCTCAAGTAGCATGCAAATCGTACCTGAATAATATAGACACGATTTCAGTACGACTTTGTAAGCACAAGCTGAGAATGGTTAATGCCAAAGTTGTGGCAAAGGCGTACAAAGTAGTACTGCTCCCAAATCGCTGCAAACTCGCGGCCGCGAAATCGCTGTAAAATCGCACGACTTTGAAGTCGCACAAGTGTGAAAGGGGCCTAACTCTAACACTAGATATGACCCTAACCTTTAACCCTATCTCTAACCCAAACTCCTAACTATAACACTAGCTGTAACCCTAAATCTAACCTCTAAGCCTCACCCTAACTCTAACCCTAACCTGTAATCCTCACCCTAACCCTTAACCCCAGGGGAAATGATGACATAGACTAAGCATTGGCCCCATATGTCCTTTGTGGTAGGTAAGGGAAATTGTCCTTCTGCAGACAACCAGTTCTCCTGCTCATTGTTCAGTGGGATTGGTTCCTCCTTTCCATGAATGCCATGCAATAGATGCCTACCTGCACAATACCCAGAGTGGCTGATGTGACCGGATCGGAGAAGTCACCACCAGGTGGGGACACGCTGTGAAGAGAAATGAATATATTTGAGACTTATTAGTAATGCAAACAAAGCAAAGACCCCAAACTATTAGGGTGTTACTCCACAAGCTCCGTAGCTGCAGAACCTCCTCCCAATAATGCTTGGTCATAAACGTGTAGTTATACAAAATTGTCTGAGCTATTCATCCCATGAAACTGCATATAGATTTGTTCTGTGCAAATAGGGTCACATTTAAATACTATTAGGCTATTGTCTCTCCAGGTAGAAGGTTATTCATTCACACAGAACGTAGTAAATTCAGGAAAATACCACATTATGGCCACTAGATGGAGCTGTTGATCATAGGAAACAAATATTTATTCACTATATTAAGCAGCTCTATCTAGTGGCAATAATAATGCAGTATTTTCTTGATTCAACCTATTCCATATGAATGAATAACATTTGACTTGGAGAGCAAATAGCCTGTTAGCACATGATTTCCTCCACTCACATATAAATAAATGCACATGCAGCTTCATAGGACTAATAGGTCTGCAAATACTCTACAAATCGACCCCACTGTATACAACTAGCACTTCATTATCTGATTGGTCATTATGGACCTCCGATCCTGGCATGAGATGGAGGGATGGAGGTTTGCTTTAAAGCTCATTTCCTGCCTGTTAGGAAGGTCATTCTTGGGTAGCCTGGATCATGGATTGACAAACATGGCCACTGCTACACAGATTGGTCCACTCACGCTCCAACAATGCTGACGCTGCCTTCTCTCTGAGGACTTCCCAGACACCGGACTCTTCCCGCCCTCTCATAGAAGGAGGCCAATCGAGCGCCAAGGTACGCTGGGTAACCGCTATCTGTAACACAAATCATTTCACACATGAGAAGGAGGCCTAGTGGGTCGGATTATGCCGGCACTGGACATCTAATACAATGACTACCCCCCTACCATCTCCGACACCCAACAAATGGCTGCCCCTTACCGTCCCTGAGACCCAACCAAGGCTGCCCCCCTACCGTCCCTGAAACCCAGCGAATAGCTGCCCCTACCCTCCCCGACACCCAACAAATGCGGCCTCCCTACCCTCCCCGACACCCAACAAATGGCTGCCCCCTACTGTCCCTGAGACACAACCAATGGCTGCCCCCTTACCGTCCCTGACACACAACAAATGGCTGTCCCCTACCGTCCCTGACACCCAACAAATGGCTGCCCCCTACTGTCTCTGAGACCCAAACAATGGCTGCCCCCCTACCGTCCCCGACACCCAACAAATAGCTGTCCCTGGTTTCTCCGACACCCAACAAATGGCTGCCCCCTACCATCCCCGACACCCAACAAATGGCTGCCTCCCTACCGTCACCAACACCTAACAAATGGCTGCCCTCCTTCCTTCCCTGACACCCAACGAATTGCTGCCCCTTACCGTCCGTGAGACCCAACCAAGGGCTGCCCCCCTACTGTTCCTGACACACAACAAATGGCTGTCCCCTACCATCACCGACACCCAACAAATGGTTGCCCCCTACTGTCCCTGAAACCCAACCAATGGCTGCCCCCCTACCGTCCCCGATGCCCAACTAATAGCTGCCCCTACCCTCCCCGACACCCAACAAATGGTGGCCTCCCTACCGTCACTGACACCCAACAAATGGCTGCCCCTTACCATCCCTGAGACCCAACCAAGGGCTGCCCCCCTACCATCCCCGACACCCAACAAATGGCTGCCCCTTATCATCCCTGATACTCAACAAATGGCTGCCCCCTACTGTCTCTGTGACACAACCAATGGCTGCCCCCCCACTGTCCCCGACACCCAACAAATGGCTAACCCCTATTGTCCCTGACACCCAACAAATGGCTGCCCCCCTACCGTCCCCAACACACAACCAATGGCTGCCCCCCTGCTGTCCCCGACACCCAAAAAATGGCTGCCCCCTATTATCCCTGAGATACAACCAATGGCTGCCCTCCTACCCTCCCCGACACCCAACAAATGGCTGCCCCCTATCATCCCTGACACCCAGCAAATGGCTGCCCCCCTACCATCCCCGACACCCAACAAATGGCTGCCTCCTACTGTACCTCAGGCCTAACCAATGGCTGCCCCCCTGCCCTTGCTGACACCCAATAAATGGCTGCCCCCTACTGTCTCCCACACCCAACAAATGGCTTCCCCCTATCATCCCTGACACTGAACAAATGGCTGCCCCCTACTGTCCCTGAGACACAACCAATGGCTGCCCCCCTACTGTCGCCGACACCCAACAAATGGCTGCCCCCTATCATCCCTGACATTGAACAAATGGCTGCCCCCTACTGTCCCTGAGACACAACCAATGGCTGCCCCCCTACTGTCCCCAAACCCAACAAATGGCTACCCCCTATCATCCCTGACACCCAACAAATGACTGCCCCTTACCGTCCCTAAGACCCAACTAAGGGCTGCCCCCCTACCGTCCCCGACACCCAACAAATGGCTGCCCCTATCATCCCTGACACCCAACAAATGGCTGCCCCCTACTGTCTCTGAGACACAACCAATGGCTGCCCCCCCCCCACTGTCCCTGGCACCCAACAAATGGCTGACCCCTATTGTCCCTAACACCCAACAAATGGCTGCCCCCCTACCGTCCCTGACACACAACCAATGGCTGCCCCCTGCTATCCCCGACACCCAAAAAATGGCTGCCCCCTATTATCCCTGACACCCAACAAATGGCTGCCCCCTACTGTCCATGAGACACAGCCAATGGCTGCCCTCCTACCCTCCCCGACACCCAACAAATGACTGCCCCCTATCATCCCTGACACCCAGCAAATGGCTGCCCCCTACTGTCCCTGAGACACAACCAATGGCTGCCCCCCTACTGTCGCCGACACCCAACAAATGGCTGCCCCCTATCATCCCTGACACCGAACAAATGGCTGCCCCCTACTGTCCCTGAGACACAACCAATGGCTGCCCCCCTACTGTCCCCGAACTTAACAAATGGCTGCCCCCTATCATCCCTGACACCCAACAAATGACTGCCCCTTACCGTCCCTGAGACCCAACCAAGGGCTGCCCCCCTACCATCCCCGACACCCAACAAATGGCTGCCCCCTATCATCCCTGACACCCAACAAATGGCTGCCCCCTACTGTCTCTGAGACACAACCAATGGCTGCCCCCCCACTGTCCCCGACACCCAACAAATGGCTGACCCCTATTGTCCCTAACACCCAACAAATGGCTGCCCCCCTACTGTCCCCGACACACAACCAATGGCTGCCCCCTGCTATCCCCGACACCCAAAAAATGGCTGCCCCCTATTATCCCTGACACCCAACAAATGGCTGCCCCCTACTGTCCCTGAGACACAACCAATAGCTGCCCTCCTACCCTCCCCAACACCCAACAAATGACTGCCCCCCATCGTCCCTGACACCCAGCAAATGGCTGCCCCCTACTGTCCCTGAGATACAACCAATGGCTGCCCCCCTACTGTCGCCGACACCCAACAAATGGCTGCCCCCTATCATCCCTGACACCGAACAAATGGCTGCCCCCTACTGTCCCTGAGACCCAACCAAGGGCTGCCCCCCTACCATCCCCGACACCCAACAAATGGCTGCCCCCTATCATCCCTGACACCCAACAAATGGCTGCCCCCTACTGTCTCTGAGACACAACCAATGGCTGCCCCCCCACTGTCCCCGACACCCAACAAATGGCTGACCCCTATTGTCCCTAACACCCAACAAATGGCTGCCCCCCTACTGTCCCCGACACACAACCAATGGCTGCCCCCTGCTATCCCCGACACCCAAAAAATGGCTGCCCCCTATTATCCCTGACACCCAACAAATGGCTGCCCCCTACTGTCCCTGAGACACAACCAATAGCTGCCCTCCTACCCTCCCCAACACCCAATAAATGACTGCCCCCCATCGTCCCTGACACCCAGCAAATGGCTGCCCCCTACTGTCCCTGAGATACAACCAATGGCTGCCCCCCTACTGTCGCCGACACCCAACAAATGGCTGCCCCCTATCATCCCTGACACCGAACAAATGGCTGCCCCCTACTGTCCCTGAGACACAACCAATGGCTGCCCCCCTACTGTCCCCGAACCCAACAAATGGCTGCCCCCTATCATCCCTGACACCCAACAAATGACTGCCCCCTATCATCCCTGACACCCAGCAAATGGCTGCCCCCCTACCATCCCCGACACCCAACAAATGGCTGCCCCCTACTGTACCTGAGGCCCAACCAATGGCTGCCCCCTGCCCTTCCTGAAACCCAATAAATGGCTGCCCCCTACTGTCCCCCACGCCCAACAAATGGATGCCCCCTATCATCCCTGACACCGAACAAATGACTGCCCCCTACTGTCCCTGAGACACAACCAATGGCTGCCCCCCTACTGTCCCTGACACCCAACAAATGACTGCCCCCTATCATCCCTGACACCCAACAAATGGCTGCCCCCTACTGTCCCTGAGACACAACCAATGGCTTTCCCCCCTATCGTCCCCAACACCCAACAAATGGCTGCCCCCTATCATCCCTGACACCCAACAAATGGCTGCCCCCTATCATCCCTGACACACAACCAATGGCTGCCCCTACTTTCCCTGAGACCCAACAAATGAGACTCTTCCATATACATTATACAGTCTTCAGGAAAGCCTTTTACGATAATGAATCTTGAATCTTCAGGAAAGATTTCTGTTACGATATTGTGTGTTTTCTTCTACTAACCTCTCCACCAACAGAACTCCCATCTCCCGCCAACTGCTGTCATTATAATGATGGAGCTCAGCTGTGTGAGTGACACCTTATCTAATCTCCCCATTGTGAGAGGGGCAGAGACACAAACTACTGGGGGGAAATCTCCCCATTGTGGAAGGGGCCAAGACAGACTAATTCAGGAAATCTTACCATTGTGAGAGGGCAGAGACAAAAACTACTGCAGGAAATCTCACCATTGAGGGAGGGCAGAGACACAAACTACTGGGGGGAAATCTCCTCATTGTGGGAGGGGTGGAAACTATTGTAGTTATTTTATCCAATTTCCTTCACTATTAGAGATAGAAAACTCATGGAATGGAGTTAGATAAATGATTCTTACCAGCTGGCATTTCTGCCAAACGACCAGAGATTTCTCTCAGCGCCTCAGCCCATCGTGAAGTGGAGTCCGCCATCATACTGACGTTGTAACCCATATCTCGGAAATATTCAGACAGGGTGATTCCTTTTTGAGAAGAGAACATTCTTCAGTCTTATTGAATATATTTAGGGTCAAGGTTCAAGCTGAGATGGAGGGGCATCGGCTCAATGTTGTACATACTTATTATCATCAGTCCATCTAGCTGGCTCATGACACAAGGTTTAGATAATGTTGAGTATGACACCAGACACTGCAAATTGTTTGATTTGGGCCAAAAGTAGCCTCACTCATGTTTGAGAATGGTACATGGGGTAACTGTTGGAGACTGGAGGGGCATCAATACAGCGACTACCACAGCACACACTTATCTAACAAGACACAGAGTAGACCAATGGAATGAATATTTACTAAAGACTTCATGTACATACATATATATAAGACATGGGCAAACCTGTGTAGATTGAGGCCTCTCTAGCTGCCACCGGCATGTTGGATGTGTTTGCCACCAGAGTTGTCCTTTTCATGATTGTCTCAGTTTTCCCATTAACCTCCATGGTAAGCTGATTAATAATTAATTCTTGGGATGAGTACACAATATCAGCCAAAGGGATTTATGGTGAGTTGTCTGAGAAATGTCTTACCTCTGGGAAGTCTCTCAGCACCTCTGACATCTCGTTACCTCTCTCTCCACAGCCCACGTATACAATGATATCACTATTGGAGAACTTGGATAAAGCCTGAGAGATCACGGTCTTCCCACAGCCGAAGGCACCAGGGATTGCTGTGGTTCCACCTTGGACACATCTGAGAAAAAAAACATGTACATCTGTTGGGACACCTAATCTCTCTGTTGGTCAAATATTTAGCAGTGTCTATTGGAAGACTGGCCTGCTGAGATGGAAGATGAAGTTCTACAAAGGCCAGATCACCACCTATATGGAGATTTACACTCTCAGGCTGATTGTCCATTAAACCATCAATGGTGGGAATTATACCAAACCTCCCATATCTGTCGATGGGAGTCTCTAGACAGCTGATCTGTCTGGACATGAACCCAGCCATATCGGTTGTCTTATGTAAGTTCTATGCTGTCAGAATCAGATCCAAACGTGCCCTTGCAAATTTACAAATGAAGAACAAGTCTGCATCTGATTGGAGGCTTTCCAACTTTGTGGACCTATGGCCAAACAGAAATGAGGCTTAGTAAGCCTTGAAATCCAGCAGATGACATTACGGGAAAAGGGCGTCCAAGACTCTCTGTCCAGTCAGCAGTGGGTAGTTGGCTGGAAGCTTCTCTGCGGTTGGTCGAATCTGCCGCACTGGCCACACCTGTACCATGGTCAGCTTTTCTTTGATGCCTTCGAAGTCCAATTCTAGAACCACATCCTAGAAAAGACAAAGTAATAATTTGGATAAAATCTTAGGAACCAAAAACACGGAGGAAAAATGGGTATGCTTTAAGAGCATATTAAATAAGGGCATTAGCCAGTGCATTCTAATGGGGAAAAAATTTAAAAGAGCTAAAAAAAGTCCTGTGTGGCTTAACTCCAACGTAAAAATGCATATAAAAGCAAAGGAGAAGGCCTTCAAAAATTACAAGGCTGAGGGATCATCATCAGCATTTCAACTTTACAAAGAATGCAACAAGAAATTTAAGGGCGCAATCCGGGCGACTAAAATAGAACACGAAAGGCACATAGCGGAGGAGAGTAAAAAAAATCCCCAAAAATTATTTAAGTACATAAATAGTAAGAAAGGGAGGTCAGATTATATTGGTCCCATAAAGAATGATGAAAGGAATCTGGTTATTAAGGATGGAGAAATGGCAAAGGTATTGAATTTATTGTTCTCCTCAGTCTTCACAAGGTAATCAGGGGGCCTTCAGTAACCAAAACTGCAGTGTTAATCCTCATGACACATCACAGGAAGCACCTCTATGGTTAAAAGAGGACAGAATTAGAAATAGACTTGAAAAACGTAATATTAATAAGTCACCGGGACCAGATGGCTTTCACCCGAGGGTCCTTAAGGAACTCATTCAAGTAATTGCCAGACCTTTGTTCTCAATTTTTTATGAACAGTCTACTGTTGATTAGAGAAAAGCCAATGTAGCACCAATATTTAAAAAGGGCCCAAAATACATCCCTGGGAATTACAGACCAGTTAGCCTAACATCAATAGTATGTAAACTCTTGGAGGGGATGATAAGGGACTATATACAAGATTTTAGTAATGAGAACGGTATCATTAGCAGTAATCAGCATGGATTCATGAAGAATCGTTCTTGCCAAACCAATCTATTAATCTTCTATGAGGAGGTGAGTTGCCATCTAGATAAAGGAAGGCCCGTAGACGTGGTGTATCTGGATTTTGCAAAAGCATTTGACACAGTTCCCCATAAACGTTTACTGTACAAAGTAAGGTCCATTGGCATGGACCATAGGGTGAGTACATGGACTGAAAACTGGTTACAAGGGCGTGTTCAGAGGGTGGTGATAAATGGGGAGTACTCGGAATGGTCAGGGGTGGGTAGTGGGGTTCGCCAGGGTTCTGTGCTGGGACCAATCTTATTTAATTTGTTCATAAACGATCTGGAGGATGGGATAAACAGTTCAATCTCTGTATTTGCAGACGATACTAAGCTAAGCAGGGCAATAACTTCTCCGCAGGATGTGGAAACCTTGCAGGAAGATCTGAACAAATTAATGGGGGGGCAACTACATGGCAAATGAGGTTCAATGTGGAAAAATGTAAAATAATCCATTTGGGTGGCAAAAATGTGAATGCAATCTACTCACTAGGGGGAAAATCTCTGGGGGAATATAGGATGTAAAAGGAACCTGGGGGTCCTAGTAGATGATAGGCTCAGCAATGACATGCAATGCCAAGGTGCTGCAAACAAAGTAAACAGAATATTGCATTAAAAAGGGGATCAACTCTAGAGATAAATCGATAATTCTCCCACTCTACAGCACTCTGGTCTGGCCGCACCTGGAGTATGCTGTCCAGTTCTGGGCACCAGTCCTCAGGAAGGATGTACTGGAACTGGAGAGAGTCCAGAGAAGGGCAACAAAGCTAATAAAGGGTCTGGAGGATCTTAGTTATGAGGAAAGGTTGTGAGCTCTGAACTTATTCTCTCTGGAGAAGATTTGCTTGAGAGGGGATATGATTTCAATATACAAATACTGTACTGGTGACCCCACAATAGGGATAAAGCTTTTCCGAGATAGGGAATTTAATAAGACACGCGGCCATTCACTAAAATTAGAAGAAAAGCGGTTAAACCTTGAACTGCGTAGAGGGTTCTTTGCTGTAAGAGCGGCAAAAATTAGGAATTCCCTTCCACAGGTGGTGGTTTCAGAGGGGAGCATCGACAATTTCAAGAAACTATTAGATAAGCACCTGAACGACCACAACATACAGGGATATACAGTGTATTACTGACATAAAATCACACACATAGGTTGGACTTGATGGACTTGTGTCTTTTTTTCAACCTTGCCTACTATGTAATAATCTAAATGTAAAAAACTAAATTAAACTGCCTTCTTCCAAATATGAAGAAAATTGTCCTTTGACCTCCAATGTGGAGGATACCCATGTATAAGGACTTGGCAGAGGGAAGGTCTATGCCTAACCTAGAGGTAGAGGGCAGTATAAATTAAAGACTTTAAACAGCAACTCACTGAAATGTCATAGTTCCCAGGGGGAGCGACATAGGTGACAGTTCCACGGCTTCGGGGGGGTACCATGATTTTGTGTTTGATGAGAGAATTCTCTGTGACACTCCCGTAGATATCCCCTCCAGTCAAATGGCTACCTGCCTGGGGAAAAAGAATCGTTACAAATCATATTCACTCTCACTCAGCCAATCTATCCATTCCTCAAACATTTAAAGACATATGATTGATCCTAACCCTGTCTTCATGATTTCCAGATGTTCCCGAAGTACTAACAGACAACCCTGGCCAACAATCTTTGGAGAACTAAGAGAAAGCCCTGGCCTGCAATCTATGAAGAACCAACAGATAGCCCTGGCCAGCAATCTATGGAGAACTAAGAGACAGTCCTGGCCAACAATCTATGGAGAGCTAAAAGACAGCCCTGGCCTGCAATCTATGAAGAACCAACAGATAGCCCTGGCCAGCAATCTATGGAGAACTAAGAGACAGTCCTGGCCAACAATCTATGCAGAGCTAAAAGACAGCCCTGGCCTGCAATCTATGGAGGACTAAGGGAGAGCCTTGGCCTGCAATCTATGGAGAACTAACAGACAACACTGGCCAACAATCTATGGAGAACTAAGAGACAGCCCTGGCCTGCAATCTATGGAGAACCAAGAGACAACCCTGGCCAACAATCTATGGAGAAATAAGAGACAGCCCTGGCCTGTAATCTATGAAGAACTAAGAGACAGCCCTGGCCTGCAATCTATGGAGAACTAAGGGAGAGCCCTGGCCTGCAATCTATGGACAAACTAAAAGACAGACCTGGCCAACAATCTATGGAGAACCAGGAGACAGCCCTCCCAACAATCTATGGTGAACTAAGAGACAACCCTGGCCTGCAATCTATGGAGAACTGAGAGACAGCCCTGACCTGCAATCTATGGGGAACTAAGAGACAGCCCTGGCCTGCAATCTATGGAGAACTAACAGACAACCCTGGCCAACAATCTATGGAGAACTAAGAGACAACCCTGGCCTGCAATCTATGAAGAACTAAGAGACAGTCCTGACCTGCAATCTATGAGAAACTAAGAGACAGACCTGGACTGCAATCTATGAAGAACTAAGAGACAACCCTGGCCAACAATTTATGGAGAACTGAGAGACAGCCCTGGCCTGAAATCTATGGAGAACTAAGAGACAGCCTTGGCCTGTAATCTATGGAGAACTAACAGACAACCCTAGCCAGCAATCTATAGAGAACTAAGAGACAGACCTGGCCTGCAATCTATGGAGAACTAACAGACAACCCTGGCAAACAATCTATGGAGAAGTGAGAGACAGCCCCAGCCTGCTATCTATGGAGAATAAGGATGAGCTCCATCGTGTTCTCACACCCCACATGCAGAGCCCGCCAGGAAATCGGCACTGCACTAATCACAGGCGGTGAGACATTTCCCAATCTCTGGAGCCGCGCATCGGGACAATGTCTCACTGCCTGTGATTAGCTGAGCGCAGTGCCGACTTCCTGGCGGGCTCTGCACGTGGGGTGTGCGAACAAGCCGGAACTCATTCTTAATGGAGAACTAAGAGACAACCCTGGCCAACAATCTATAGAGAACTAAGAGACAGCATGGCCTGCAATCAATGGAGAACTAAGAGGCAGCCCTGGCCTGCAATATATGGAGAACTAACAGACAACCCTGGCCAGCAATCTATGGAGAACTAAGAGACATCTGGCCTGCAATCCATGGAGAACTAACAGACAACCCTGGCCAACAACTATGGAGAAGTGAGAGACAGCCCTGGCCTGCTATCTATGGAGAACTAAGAGACAGCCCTGGCCTGCATTCTATGGAGAACTAAGAGACAACCCTGGCCAGCAATCTATGGAGAACTAAGAAACAGCATGGGCTGAAATCAATAGAGAACTTGGAGGCAGCCCTGGTCTGCAATCTATGGAGAACTAACAGACAACCCTGGCCAGCAATCTATGGAGAACTGAGAGACAGCCCTGGCCTGCTATCTATGGAGAACTAAGAGATAGCCTGGCCTGCAATCTATGGAGAACTAACAGAGTCAGACAACCCTGGCCAGCAATCTTTGGAGAAGTGAGAGACAGCCCCAGCCTGCTATCTATGGAGAACTAAGAGACAGCCCTGGCCTACAATCTATGGAGAACTAAGAGACAACCCTGGCCAGCAATCTATGTAGCACTAAGACACAGCATGGCCTGCAATCATTGGAGAACTAAGAGGCAGCCTTGGCCTGCAATCTACGGAGAACTAAAAGACAACCCTGGCCAGCAATCTGTGGAGAACTAACAGACAACTCTGGCCAACAATCTATGCAAAACTAAGAAACAACCCTGGCCAACATACTACGGAGAACTAAGAGACAACCCTAGCCTGCAATCTATGGAGAACTAAGAGACAACCCTGGCCAGCAATCTGTGGAGAATTAACAGACAACCATGGCCAACAACCTATGGAGAACTAAGAGACAACCCTGGCCAACATTCTATGGAGAATTAAGAGACAACCCTAGCCTGCAATCTATGGAGAACTAACAGACAACCCTGGCCTGCAATCTATGGAGAACCAACAGACGACCCTGGCCAACAATCTATGGAGAACTAAGAGACAACCCTGGCCAGCAATCTATGGAGAACTGAGAGACAACCCTGGCCTGCAATCTATGGAGAACTAACAGACAACCCTGGCCAACAATCTATGTAGAACTAAGAGACCGCCTTGGCCTGCTATCTATGGAGAACTAAGAGACAGCCTTGGCCTACAATCTATGGAGAACTAAGAGACAGCCTTGGCCTGCAATCTATGGAGAACTAAGAGACAGCCTGGCCAGCAATCTATGGAGAACTGAGAGACAACCCTGGCCTGCAATCTATGGAGAACTAAAAGACAACCCTGGCCAACAATCTATGGAGAACTTAGAGACAGCCCTGGCCTGCTATCTATGGAGAACTAAGAGACAGCCTTGGCCTGCAATCTATGGAGAACTAAGAGACAGCCTGGCCTGCAATCTATGGAGAACTAACAGACAACCCTGGTCAACAATCTATGAATAGCTAAGAGACAATCCTGACCTGCAATCTATGGATGACTAGCAGACAACCCTGGCCAACAATCTATGGAGAACTAAGAGACAGCCCTGGCCTACAATCTATGGAGAACTAAGAGACAACCCTGGCCAACAATCTATGAAGAACTAAAAGACAGCTCTGGCCTTCAATTTATGGGGAACTAACAGACAATCCTGCTCTTCAATCTATAGAGAACTAACAGACAACCCTGGCCTGCAATCTACGTAAGCCCCACCTACTCCTGGGTGACCTTCATCCCAGCCCACCCACTCTTTGTACTTACCCTGATGTTTTTGTCTGGAATAAACTCCCACTTGATATCTCTGGACAGAGCGGTCACATTAATACCCCGAGGGATGTAAATACTTTTTGTCATGTCTGAAATATCTTTTAAAGGACGCTGGATCCCATCAAAGATGTTTCCCATAATGCCCGGGCCCAACTCTACCGAGAGGGGCTTCCCAGTCCGCAGCACCGGATCTCCCACCGACACGCCAGCTGGGGGCCTTCACTAAGGAAAGAGAAACGTCTGCAGAATCTCACTTCTATACTATACTACTACTATGTGTTACCATAGCTCCCAACTGTCCCTGATTTCAAGGGACTGTCCCTGATTTAAAGGGATTGTCCCTGATTTGGAACAAAATCCCTCTGTCCCTCTTTCCTCCTCATTTGTCCCTCATTTTGGGCTGATCTATATAGTTGCATATAAAATGCACTTTTTATCTTTCAAAAAGTGTTTCCCAGAGCCAAACCTTTCATCCAATTTCTAAATTGCTGCATTTGTGAATTTTAAAAGCCAATATAAAGGAATAGTAGTGGTAAAAAAAAAGCACTTCTGGGTTTAACTAATCTTTTTTTGTATAATTCCCCTTTAAGGGGGCGTGACAGGGGGTGTGTCCTATGCCCACATACTTTAGCTAACATATAATAATAATATAATATATAATAATAATATGTGTTACTATGTATTATTATTTATTACTATGTATTACTATGTGATGTAAATGGTGAGTAGACAGCGAGGTGTGCAATGTCTTCTGGGTCCTCGGTGACCTCACTCGCCCATCACAGAAACATTATTTATTTAATTTCCTTCATCGATCTCCTTATCTTCTCTTCATCACATTAGGGTGATAAATGTGCAGAGGGTCACCGCCAAATTGTTACATGTATGTACAAAGCGACACCCCGAGATGGTGACATTGGGGTGATATATGTACAGAGAGATACCCCTAGATGGTGACATTGGGGTGATATATGTACAGAGAGACACCCCGAGATGGTGACATTGGGGTGATATATGTACAGAGAGACACCCCTAGATGGTGACATTGGGGTGATATATGTACAAAGCGACACCCCGAGATGGTGACATTGGGGTGATATATGTACAGAGAGACACCCCTAGATGGTGACATTGGGGTGATATATGTACAAAGCGACACCCCGAGATGGTGACATTGGGGTGATATATGTACAGTGAGACACCCCTAGATGGTGACATTGGGGTGATATATGTACAGTGAGACACCCCTAGATGGTGACATTGGGGTGATATATGTACAGTGAGACACCCCTAGATGGTGACATTGGGGTGATATATGTACAAAGCGACACCCCGAGATGGTGACATTGGGGTGATATATGTACAGTGAGACACCCCTAGATGGTGACATTGGGGTGATATATGTTCAGTGAGATACCCCTAGATGGTGACATTGGGGTGATATATCTACAGAGAGACACCCCTAGATGGTGACATTGGGGTGATATATGTACAGAGTTACACCTCTAGATGGTGACATTGGGGTGATATATGTACAGAGAGACACCCCTAGATGGTGACATTGGGGTGATATATGTACAGAGTTACACCTCTAGATGGTGACATTGGGGTGATATATGTACAGTGAGACACCCCTAGATGGTGACATTGGGGTGATATATGTACAAAGCGACACCCCGAGATGGTGACATTGGGGTGATATATGTACAGTGAGACACCCCTAGATGGTGACATTGGGGTGATATATGTACAGTGAGACACCCCTAGATGGTGACATTGGGGTGATATATGTACAGAGAGACACCCCTAGATGGTGACATTGGGGTGATATATGTTCAGTGAGATACCCCTAGATGGTGACATTGGGGTGATATATCTACAGAGAGACACCCCTAGATGGTGACATTGGGGTGATATATGTACAGAGAGACACCTCTAGATGGTGACATTGGGGTGATATATGTACAGAGAGATACCCCTAGATGGTGACATTGGGGTGATATATGTACAGAGAGACACCTCTAGATGGTGACATTGGGGTGATATATGTACAGAGTTACACCCTTAGATGGTGACATTGGGGTGATATATGTACAGTGAGATACCCCTAGATGGTGACATTGGGGTGATATATGTACAGAGAGACACCTCTAGATGGTGACATTGGGGTGATATATGTACAGTGAGACACCCCTAGATGGTGATATTGGGGTGATATATGTACAGAGAGACACCTCTAGATGGTGACATTGGGGTGATATATGTACAGAGAGACACCTCTAGATGGTGACATTGGGGTGATATATGTACAGAGAGATACCTCTAGATGGTGACATTGGGGTGATGTATGCACTGGGATACACCCCTAGATGGTGACATTGGGGTGATATATGTACAGTGAGACACCCCTAGATGGTGACATTGGGGTGATATATGTACAGTGAGATACCCCTAGATGGTGACATTGGGGTGATATATGTACAGAGAGATACCCCTAGATGGTGACATTGGGGTGATATATGTACAGAGAGACACCCCTAGATGGTGACATTGGGGTGATATATGTACAGAGAGATACCTCTAGATGGTGACATTGGGGTGATATATGTACAGAGAGATACCCCTAGATGGTGACATTGGGGTGATGTATGCACTGGGATACACCCCTAGATGGTGACATTGGGGTGATATATGTACAGAGAGACACCTCTAGATGGTGACATTGAGGTGATATATGTACAGTGAGACACCCCTAGATGGTGACATTGGGGTGATATATGTACAGAGAGACACCTCTAGATGGTGACATTGGGGTGATATATGTACAGAGAGATACCTCTAGATGGTGACATTGAGGTGATATATGTACAGAGAGACACCCCTAGATGGTGACATTGGGGTGATATATGTACAGAGAGACACCCCTAGATGGTGACATTGGGGTGATATATGTACAAAGCGACACCCCGAGATGGTGACATTGGGGTGATATATGTGCAGAGTTACAAGTCTAGATGGTGACATTGGGGTGATATATGTACAGAGAGACACCCCTAGATGGTGACATTGGGGTGATATATGTACAGAGTTACACCTCTAGATGGTGACATTGGGGTGATATATGTACAGAGAGACACCTCTAGATGGTGACATTGGGGTGATATATGTACAGAGAGACACCCCTAGATGGTGACATTGGGGTGATATATGTACAGAGAGACACCTCTAGATGGTGACATTGGGGTGATATATGTACAGAGAGATACCCCTAGATGGTGACATTGGGGTGATATATGTACAGAGAGACACCTCTAGATGGTGACATTGGGGTGATATATGTACAGAGTTACACCCTTAGATGGTGACATTGGGGTGATATATGTACAGTGAGATACCCCTACATGGTGACACTGGGGTGATATATGTACAGAGAGACACCTCTAGATGGTGACATTGGGGTGATATATGTACAGTGAGACACCCCTAGATGGTGACATTGGGGTGATATATGTACAGAGAGACACCCCTAGATGGTGACATTGGGGTGATATATGTACAGAGAGACACCTCTAGATGGTGACATTGGGGTGATATATGTACAGAGAGATACCTCTAGATGGTGACACTGGGGTGATATATGTACAGAGAGATACCCCTAGATGGTGACATTGGGGTGATATATGTACAGAGAGACACCTCTAGATGGTGACATTGGGGTGATATATGTACAGAGAGACACCCCTAGATGGTGACATTGGGGTGATATATGTACAGAGAGATACCCCTAGATGGTGACATTGGGGTGATATATGTACAGAGAGACACCTCTAGATGGTGACATTGGGGTGATATATGTACAGAGAGACACCCCTAGATGGTGACATTGGGGTGATATATGTACAGAGAGATACCCCTAGATGGTGACATTGGGGTGATGTATGCACTGGGATACACCCCTAGATGGTGACATTGGGGTGATATATGTACAGAGAGACACCTCTAGATGGTGACATTGAGGTGATATATGTACAGAGAGACACCCCTAGATGGTGACATTGGGGTGATATATGTACAGAGAGACACCCCTAGATGGTGACATTGGGGTGATATATGTACAAAGCGACACCCCGAGATGGTGACATTGGGGTGATATATGTGCAGAGTTACAAGTCTAGATGGTGACATTGGGGTTATATATGTACAGAGAGACACCCCTAGATGGTGACATTGGGGTGATATATGTACAGAGAGATACCCCTAGATGGTGACATTGGGGTGATATATGTACAGAGAGATACCTCTAGATGGTGACATTGGGGTGATATATGTACAGAGAGACACCCCTAGATGGTGACATTGGGGTGATATATGTACAGAGAGACACCCCTAGATGGTGACATTGGGGTGATATATGTACAAAGCGACACCCCGAGATGGTGACATTGGGGTGATATATGTGCAGAGTTACAAGTCTAGATGGTGACATTGGGGTGATATATGTACAGAGAGACACCCCTAGATGGTGACATTGGGGTGATATATGTACAGAGAGACACCTCTAGATGGTGACATTGGGGTGATATATGTACAGAGAGACACCCCTAGATGGTGACATTGGGGTGATATATGTACAGAGAGACACCTCTAGATGGTGACATTGGGGTGATATATGTACAGAGAGACACCTCTAGATGGTGACATTGGGGTGATATATGTACAGAGAGACACCTCTAGATGGTGACATTGGGGTGATATATGTACAGAGAGACACCTCTAGATGGTGACATTGGGGTGATATATGTACAAAGCGACACCCCGAGATGGTGACATTGGGGTGATATATGTGCAGAGTTACAAGTCTAGATGGGGACATTGGGGTGATATATGTACAGAGAGACACCCCTAGATGGTGACATTGGGGTGATATATGTACAGAGAGACACCCCTAGATGGTGACATTGGGGTGATATATGTACAGTGAGACACCCCTAGATGGTGACATTGGGGTGATATATGTACAGAGAGACACCCCTAGATGGTGACATTGGGGTGATATATGTACAGAGAGACACCCCTAGATGGTGACATTGGGGTGATATATGTACAGTGAGATACCTCTAGATGGTGACATTGGGGTGATATATCTACAGAGAGACACCCCTAGATGGTGACATTGGGGTGATATATGTACAGAGAGATACCCCTAGATGGTGACATTGGGGTGATATATGTACAGAGAGACACCCCTAGATGGTGACATTGGGGTGATATATGTACAGAGAGACACCCCTAGATGGTGACATTGGGGTGATATATGTACAGAGAGATACCCCTAGATGGTGACATTGGGGTGATATATGTACAGAGAGATACCCCTAGATGGTGACATTGGGGTGATGTATGCACTGGGATACACCCCTAGATGGTGACATTGGGGTGATATATGTACAGAGAGATACCCCTAGATGGTGACATTGGGGTGATATATGTACAGAGAGACACCCCTAGATGGTGACATTGGGGTGATATATGTACAGAGAGACACCTCTAGATGGTGACATTGGGGTGATATATGTACAGAGAGACACCTCTAGATGGTGACATTGGGGTGATATATGTACAGAGAGACACCCCTAGATGGTGACATTGGGGTGATATATGTACAGAGAGACACCTCTAGATGGTGACATTGGGGTGATATATGTACAGAGAGACACCCCTAGATGGTGACATTGGGGTGATATATGTACAGAGAGACACCCCTAGATGGTGACATTGGGGTGATATATGTACAGAGAGATACCTCTAGATGGTGACATTGGGGTGATACTTGTACAGAGAGACACCCCTAGATGGTGACATTGGGGTGATGTATGTACAGAGAGATACCCCTAGATAGTGACATTGGGGTGATATATGTACAGAGAGACACCCCTAGATGGTGACATTGGGGTGATATATGTACAGAGAGATACCTCTAGATGGTGACATTGGGGTGATATATGTACAGAGAGATACCTCTAGATGGTGACATTGGGGTGATATATGTACAGAGAGATACCTCTAGATGGTGACATTGGGGTGATATATGTACAGAGAGATACCCCTAGATGGTGACATTGGGGTGATATATGTACAGAGAGATACCCCTAGATGGTGACATTGGGGTGATATATGTACAGAGAGACACCCCTAGATGGTGACATTGGGGTGATATATGTACAGAGAGATACCCCTAGATGGTGACATTGGGGTGATATATGTACAGTGAGACACCCCTAGATGGTGACATTGGGGTGATATATGTACAGTGAGACACCCCTAGATGGTGACATTGGGGTGATATATGTACAGTGAGACACCCCTAGATGGTGACATTGGGGTGATATATGTACAGAGAGATATCCCTAGATGGTGACATTGGGGTGATATATGTACAGAGAGACACCCCTAGATGGTGACATTGGGGTGATGTATGCACTGGGATACACCCCTAGATGGTGACATTGGGGTGATATATGTACAGAGAGACACCTCTAGATGGTGACATTGGGGTGATGTATGCACTGGGATACACCCCTAGATGGTGACATTGGGGTGATATATGTACAGAGAGACACCTCTAGATGGTGACATTGGGGTGATGTATGCACTGGGATACACCCCTAGATGGTGACATTGGGGTGATATATGTACAGAGAGATATCCCTAGATGGTGACATCGGGGTGATATATGTACAGAGAGACACCCCTAGATGGTGACATTGGGGTGATGTATGCACTGGGATACACCCCTAGATGGTGACATTGGGGTGATATATGTACAGAGAGACACCTCTAGATGGTGACATTGGGGTGATATATATACAGAGGGACACCTCTAGATGGTGACATTGGGGTGATATATGTACAGTGAGATACCTCTAGATGGTGACATTGGGGTGATGTATGCACTGGGATACACCCCTAGATGGTGACATTGGGGTGATATATGTACAGAGAGATACCCCTAGATGGTGACATTGGGGTGATGTATGCACTGGGATACACCCCTAGATGGTGACATTGGGGTGATATATGTACAGAGAGATACCTCTAGATGGTGACATTGGGGTGATATATGTACAGAGAGATACCTCTAGATGGTGACATTGGGGTGATATATGTACAGAGAGATACCTCTAGATGGTGACATTGGGGTGATGTATGCACTGGGATACACCCCTAGATGGTGACATTGGGGTGATATATGTACAGAGAGATACCTCTAGATGGTGACATTGGGGTGATGTATGCACTGGGATACACCCCTAGATGGTGACATTGGGGTGATATATGTACAGAGAGATATCCCTAGATGGTGACATTGGGGTGATATATGTACAGAGAGATACCCCTAGATGGTGACATTGGGGTGATGTATGCACTGGGATACACCCCTAGATGGTGACATTGGGGTGATATATGTACCCCTGAATATAGTGTAAAGGATACAGGTCTCTTCATACACTTGAATGGTTGCCAAGTCTCCCTCCAGCCGGATGATCTCACCCACAAGTTCTGAATGACCAACTCGAACCAACTCATACATGGCGGCCCCCGACATCTGCGCTGCCGTCACCACTGCCAGGGAAGAAATGTACATATTATCTCGTCCAAAACTCAGCTCTGGGCACAGAGCCAGCATGCTGGATATTGTCATGCACTCCAAGGATTCTACCCATAAGAAGTATTTCAGACCCTTCCCATGGAAACATTGGTCCATACACAAGACCAGCCAGACTGTGCGGCATGCAGGATGCTCTGTATGGCATGCTGTATGCTCTGTGCGGCATGCTGTATGCTCTGTGCGGCATGCAGTATGCTCTGTGCGGCATGCTGTATGCTCTGTGTGGCATGCTGTATTCTCTGTGCGGCATGCTGTATGCTCTGTGCGGCATGCTGTATGCTCTGTGCGGCATGCTGTATTCTCTGTGCAGCATGCTGTATTCTCTGTGCAGCATGCTGTATTCTCTGTGTGGCATGCAGTATGCTCTGTGTGGCATGCTGTATTCTCTGTGTGGCATGCAGTATGCTCTGTGTGGCATGCTGTATTCTCTGTGTGGCATGCAGTATGCTCTGTGCGGCATGCTGTATTCTCTGTGCGACATGCAGTATGCTCTGTGCGGCATGCAGTATGCTCTGTGCGGCATGCTGTATTCTCTGTGCGGCATGCAGTATTCTCTGTGTGGCATGCAGTATTCTCTGTGTGGCATGCAGTATGCTCTGTGCGGCATGCTGAATTCTCTGTGTGGCATGCTGTATACTCTGTGCGGCATGCAGTATTCTCTGTGCGGCATGCAGTATGCTCTGTGTGGCATGCAGTATGCTCTGTGTGGCATGCAGTATGCTCTGTGTGGCATGCTGTATGCTCTGTGCGGCATGCAGTATTCTCTGTGCGGCATGCTGTATGCTCTGTGCGGCATGCAGTATTCTCTGTGCGGCATGCAGTATTCTCTGTGCGGCATGCAGTATGCTCTGTGTGGCATGCAGTATGCTCTGTGTGGCATGCAGTATGCTCTGTGTGGCATGCTGTATGCTCTGTGCGGCATGCAGTATTCTCTGTGCGGCATGCAGTATTCTCTGTGCGGCATGCAGTATGCTCTGTGCGGCATGCAGTATGCTCTGTGTGGCATGCAGTATGCTCTGTGTGGCATGCAGTATGCTCTGTGCGGCATGCAGTATGCTCTGTGTGGCATGCAGTATGCTCTGTGCGGCATGCAGTATGCTCTGTGTGGCATGCAGTATGCTCCGTTCGGCATGCAGTATTCTCTGTGCGACATGCAGTATGCTCTGTGCGGCATGCAGTATGCTCTGTGTGGCATGCAGTATGCTCCGTGCGGCATGCAGTATTCTCTGTGCGACATGCAGTATGCTCTGTGCGGCATGCTGTATTCTCTGTGCGGCATGCAGTATGCTCTGTGCGGCATGCAGTATTTTCTGTGCGGCATGCAGTATGCTCTGTGCGGCATGCAGTATTCTCTGTGCGGCATGCAGTATTCTCTGTGTGGCATGCAGTATGCTCTGTGCGGCATGCAGTATGCTCTGTGCGGCATGCAGTATTCTCTGTGCGGCATGCAGTATGCGCTGTGCGGCATGAAGTATGCTCTGTGTGGCATGCAGTATGCTCTGTGCGGCATGCAGTATGCTCTGTGCGGCATGCAGTATTCTCTGTGCGGCATGCATTATTCTCTGTGCGGCATGCAGTATGCGCTGTGCGGCATGAAGTATGCTCTGTGTGGCATGCAGTATGCTCTGTGCGGCATGCTGTATGCTCCGTGCGGCATGCAGTATGCTCTGTGTGGCATGCAGAAGACAGCGGAGTGAGAAGAACCAGAGGAAGAAGACAGTGGAGGGAGAAGAACCGGAGGAAGAACCAGAGGAAGGAGACAGCAGAGGGAGGAGAACCAGAGGGAGAACCGGAGGAAGAACCAGAGGAAGCAAAACAGTGGAGAGAGAAGAACCAGAGGAAGAACCAATGGAAGAAGACATCAGTGAAGGGAGAAGAACCGGAGGAAGAACCAGAGGAAGAAGACATCAGCAGAGGGAGAAGAACTGGAGGAAGAACTAGAGGAAGAAGACAGCGGAGGGAGAAGTACTGGAGGAAAAACAAGAGGAGGAAGACAGCGAAGGGAGAAGGACTGGAGGAAGAACTGGAGGAAGAAGACAGCAGAGGTAGAATAACCGGAGGGAAACCCAGAGGAATAAGACACCAAAGGGAGAAGATCCAGAGGAAGAACTAGAGGAAGAAGACAGCGGAGTGAGAAGAACCGAAGGAAGAACCGGAGGAGGAAGACAGCAGAGGGAGAAGTGGAACAGATGCATCCAAGCTACTACCTCCTGTGCAATGCCTGGCAAGTTTTAAGAACACAGCCTATGAAGTCTCTGTAAACTTCCATAAAGTCCATGCAAAAAAGTAGAAAGGCTGGTGCTTCTGGAGGAAGAACCAGAGGAAGCAGACAGTGGAGGGAGAAGAACCGGAGGAAGAACCAGAGGAAGAAGACATCAGTGGAGGGAGAAGAACCGGAAGAACCAGAGGAAGAAGACAGCAGAGGAAGAAGAACCAGAGGGAGAACCAGAGGAAGCAGACAGCGGAGGTAGAAGAACCAGAGGAAGAACCAGAGGAAGAAGACATCGGAGGGAGAAGAACCAGAGGAATAACCAGAGGAAGAAGACAGCGGAGTGAGAAGAAATAGAGGAAGAAGACAGCGGAGGGAGAAGAACCGGAGGAAGAACCTGAGGAAGGAGACAGCGCAGGAAGAAAAACCGGAGGAATAACCAGAGGAAGAAGACAGCGGAGGTAGAAGAACCAGAGGAAGAACTAGAGGAAGAAGACATCGGAGGGAGAAGAACCAGAGGAATAACCAGAGGAAGAAGACAGCGGAGTGAGAAGAACCAGAGGAAGAAGACAGCGGAGTGAGAAGAACCGGAGGAAGAACCAGAGGAAGAAGACATCGGAGGGAGAAGAACCAGAGGAATAACCAGAGGAAGAAGACAGCGGAGTGAGAAGAACCAGAGGAAGAAGACAGTGGAGGGAGAAGAACCGGAGGAAGAACCAGAGGAAGGAGACAGCAGAGGGAGGAGAACCAGAGGGAGAACCGGAGGAAGAATCAGAGGAAGCAAAACAGTGGAGAGAGAAGAACCAGAGGAAGAACCAATGGAAGAAGACATCAGTGAAGGGAGAAGAACCAGAGGAAGAACCAGAGGAAGAAGACATCAGCAGAGGGAGAAGAACTGGAGGAAGAACTAGAGGAAGAAGACAGCGGAGGGAGAAGTACTGGAGGAAAAACAAGAGAAGGAAGACAGCGAAGGGAGAAGGACTGGAGGAAGAACTGGAGGAAGAAGACAGCAGAGGTAGAATAACCGGAGGGAAACCCAGAGGAATAAGACACCAAAGGGAGAAGATCCAGAGGAAGAACTAGAGGAAGAAGACAGCGGAGTGAGAAGAACCGAAGGAAGAACCGGAGGAGGAAGACAGCAGAGGGAGAAGTGGAACAGATGCATCCAAGCTACTACCTCCTGTGCAATGCCTGGCGAGTTTTAAGAACACAGCCTATGAAGTCTCTGTAAACTTCCATAAAGTCCATGCAAAAAAGTAGAAAGGCTGGTGCTTCTGGAGGAAGAACCAGAGGAAGCAGACAGTGGAGGGAGAAGAACCGGAGGAAGAACCAGAGGAAGAAGACATCAGTGGAGGGAGAAGAACCGGAAGAACCAGAGGAAGAAGACAGCAGAGGAAGAAGAACCAGAGGAAGAACCAGAGGAAGCAGACAGTGGAGGGAGAAGAACCGGAGGAAGAACCAGAGGAAGAAGACATCAGTGGAGGGAGAAGAACCGGAAGAACCAGAGGAAGAAGACAGCAGAGGAAGAAGAACCAGAGGGAGAACCAGAGGAAGCAGACAGTTGAGAGAGAAGAACCGGAGGAAGAAGACATCAGTGGAGGGAGAAGAACCGGAAGAAGAACCAGAGGAAGAAGACAGAAGAGGAAGAAGAACCAGAGGAAGAACCAGAGGAAGCAGACAGTTGAGAGAGAAGAACCGGAGGAAGAAGACATCAGTGGAGGGAGAAGAACAGGAGGAAGAACCAGAGGAAGAAGACAGTGGAGGGAAAAGTACAGGAGGAAGAGCAAGAGGAGGAAGACAGCGAAGGGAGAAGGACTGGAGGAAGAACTGGAGAAAGAAGACAGCCGAGAAAGAAAACTATACTCATCTCATACGACCAGGGTTGTGGGGAAGAGGCCTTTGTCCTCATCAATATGGGGACAAGGTGCTTTGGGGTGGGGGGACGCAGAGCCCCCCTGACCCAAAGCATTAACCCCCCCATGTTGAGGGCATGTGGCCTGGTATGGTCCAGGAGGCGGAGCGCTCGCTTGTCCCTCCCCCTTTCCTGACCAGCCAGGCTGCATGCTCAGATAAGGGTCTGGTATGGATTTGGGGGGGACCCCACACCATTTTTTTTGTATTGGCGTGGGGTTCCCCCCTCAAGAATCATACCATACCCAAAGGGCCTGGTATGAATGAATCAAAGTCAGATCCTGGTCATTGACAGGGCAAAATCGGATCCACAGTCGTTATGACTTTCATGTCGTACCAGTGTGAACCGGGCCTCAGATCTTCTCTGTGTTTGGCTATCCTCAGTCACACCAGTTCAACCTCACTGATTGAATGCCGTAATAAATACCTGGTCCAGACACCCCATGGACAAATCCCAGCATGCTCTCCTCTTCCTCATCGCTGATTCTTGGCAGTTTAGAAAAATCCATCTTTGTACACCCTACAGACATAGAAGAATGTAATTACCATCACAGTCATTACTATATGGATCCTAGAGGTATTATATTATATGAGGGGGCTGGGAGATATGGAGAATTCATACTACCTAGGTGTAGATTCACCCATGGATCCTAGAGGTATTATATTATATGGGGGGCTGGGAAATATGTAGAATCCATACTACCTAGGTGTAGATTCACCCATGGATTCTAGAGGTATTATATTATATGAGGGGGCTGGGAGATATGGAGAATTCATACTACCAATGTGTAAATTTACCCATGGGTCCTAGAAGTATTATATTATATGAGGGGGCTGGGAGATATGGAGAATTCATACTACCTAGGTGTAGATTCACCCATGGATCCTAGAGGTATTATATTATACGGGGGGCTGGGGTACGGGGGGGGGGATCCTGGAGGTATTATGGTATACAGGGAGATCCTGGAGGTATTATGGTATACAGGGGGAGATCCTGGAGGTATTATGGTATACAGGGGGAGATCCTGGAGGTATTATGGTATATGGGGAGATCCTGGAGGTATTATGGTATTCGGGGAGATCCTGGAGGTATTATGGTATACAGGGGGAGGTCCTGGAGGTATTATGGTATACGGAGAGATCCTGGAGGTATTATGGTATACGGGGAGATCCTGGAGGTATTATTGTATACGGGGAGATCCTGGAGGTATTATGGTATACGGGGAGATCCTGGAGGTATTATGGTATATGGGGAGATCCTGGAGGTAATATGGTATACGGGGGGAGATCCTGGAGGTATTATGGTACACGGGGAGATCCTGGAGGTATTATGGTATATGGGGTGGAGATCCTGGAGGTATTATGGTATACGGGGAGATCCTGGAGGTATTATGGTATACGGGGGGAGATCCTGGAGGTATTATGGTATACGGGGAGACCCTGGAGGTATTATGGTATACGGGGGGGATCCTGGAGATATTATGGTATACGGGGAGATCCTGGAGGTAATATGGTATACGGGGGGGAGATCCTGGAGGTATTATGGTATACGGGGAGATCCTGGAGGTAATATGGTATACGGGGGGAGATCCTGGAGGTATTATGGTATACGGGGAGATCCTGGAGGTATTATGGTATACGGGGAGATCCTGGAGGTATTATGGTATACGGAGAGATCCTGGAGGTAATATGGTATACGGGGGAAGATCCTGGAGGTATTATGGTATACGGGGAGATCCTGGAGGTATTATGGTATACGGGGGGGAGATCCTGGAGGTATTATGGTATACGGAGAGATCCTGGAGGTAATATGGTATACGGGGGGAGATCCTGGAGGTATTATGGTATACGGGGAGACCCTGGAGGTATTATGGTATACGGGGAGATCCTAGAGGTATTATGGTATATGGGGAGATCCTGGAGGTAATATGGTATACGGGGGGGAGATCCTGGAGGTATTATGGTATACGGGGAGATCCTGGAGGTATTATGGTATACGGGGAGATCCTGGAGGTATTATGGTATACGGGGGGGAGATCCTGGAGGTATTATGGTATACAGGGAGATCCTGGAGGTATTATGGTATATGGGGGGGAGATCCTGGAGGTATTATGGTATACGGGGGGGAGATCCTGGAGGTATTATGGTATACGGGGGGAGATCCTGGAGGTATTATGGTATACGGGGAGACCCTGGAGGTATTATGGTATATGGGGGGGAGATCCTGGAGGTATTATGGTATACGGGGAGATCCTGGAGGTAATATGGTATACGGGGGGAGATCCTGGAGGTATTATGGTATACGGGGAGATCCTGGAGGTATTATGGTATACGGGGAGATCCTGGAGGTATTATGGTATACGGAGAGATCCTGGAGGTAATATGGTATACGGGGGGAGATCCTGGAGGTATTATGGTATACGGGGAGATCCTGGAGGTATTATGGTATACGGGGAGATCCTGGAGGTATTATGGTATACGGGGAGATCCTGGAGGTATTATGGTATACGGGGAGACCCTGGAGGTATTATGGTATACGGGGGGAGATCCTGGAGGTATTATGGTATACGGGGAGATCCTGGAGGTATTATGGTATATGGGGGGGAGATCCTGGAGGTATTATGGTATACGGGGAGATCCTGGAGGTATTATGGTATACGGGGAGATCCTGGAGGTATTATGGTATACGGGGGGAGATCCTGGAGGCATTATGGTATACGGGGAGATCCTGGAGGTATTATGGTATACAGGGGGAGATCCTGGAGGTATTATGGTATACGGGGAGACCCTGGAGGTATTATGGTATACGGGGGGGAGATCCTGGAGGTATTATGGTATACGGGGAGATCCTGGAGGTAATATGGTATACGGGGGGAGATCCTGGAGGTATTATGGTATACGGGGAGACCCTGGAGGTATTATGGTATACGGGGGGAGATCCTGGAGGTATTATGGTATACGGGGAGACCCTGGAGGTATTATGGTATACGGGGGGGAGATCCTGGAGGTATTATGGTATACGGGGAGATCCTGGAGGTATTATGGTATATGGGGAGATCCTGGAGGTAATATGGTATACGGGGGGAGATCCTGGAGGTATTATGGTATACGGGGAGACCCTGGAGGTATTATGGTATACGGGGGGGAGATCCTGGAGGTATTATGGTATACGGGGAGATCCTGGAGGTAATATGGTATACGGGGAGATCCTGGAGGTATTATGGTATACGGGGAGATCCTGGAGGTATTATGGTATACGGGGAGATCCTGGAGGTATTATGGTATACGGGGGGGAGATCCTGGAGGTATTATGGTATACGGGGGGGAGATCCTGGAGGTATTATGGTATACGGGGAGATCCTGGAGGTATTATGGTATACGGGGGGAGATCCTGGAGGTATTATGGTATACGGGGAGACCCTGGAGGTATTATGGTATACGGGGGGGAGATCCTGGAGGTATTATGGTATACGGGGAGATCCTGGAGGTATTATGGTATATGGGGAGATCCTGGAGGTAATATGGTATACGGGGGGAGATCCTGGAGGTATTATGGTATACGGGGAGACCCTGGAGGTATTATGGTATACGGGGGGGAGATCCTGGAGGTAATATGGTATACGGGGAGACCCTGGAGGTATTATGGTATACGGGGAGATCCTGGAGGTATTATGGTATATGGGGAGATCCTGGAGGTATTATGGTATACGGGGGGGAGATCCTGGAGGTATTATGGTATACGGGGAGATCCTGGAGGTATTATGGTATACGGGGAGATCCTGGAGGTATTATGGTATACGGGGAGATCCTAGAGGCATTATGGTATATGGGGAGATCCTGGAGGTAATATGGTATACGGGGGGGAGATCCTGGAGGTAATATGGTATACGGGGGGGAGATCCTGGAGGTATTATGGTATATGGGGGGGAGATCCTGGAGGTATTATGGTATACGGGGAGATCCTGGAGGTATTATGGTATACGGGGGGGAGATCCTGGAGGTATTATGGTATACGGGGAGATCCTGGAGGTATTATGGTATACGGGGGGAGATCCTGGAGGTATTATGGTATACGGGGAGACCCTGGAGGTATTATGGTATACGGAGAGATCCTGGAGGTAATATGGTATACGGGGGGGAGATCCTGGAGGTATTATGGTATACGGAGAGATCCTGGAGGTAATATGGTATACGGGGGGGGGAGATCCTGGAGGTATTATTGTATATGGGGAGATCCTGGAGGTATTATGGTATACGGGGAGATCCTGGAGGTAATATGGTATACGAGGGGAGATCCTGGAGGTATTATGGTATACGGGGAGATCCTGGAGGTATTATGGTATACGGGGAGACCCTGGGGGTATTATGGTATACGGGGGGAGATTGTGGAGGTATTATGGTATACGGGGGGAGATTGTGGAGGTATTATGGTATACGGGGGGAGATCCTGGAGGTATTATGGTATACAGGGGGAGATTGTGGAGGTATTATGGTATACGGGGAGATCCTGGAGGTATTATGGTATACGGGGAGATCCTGCAGGTATTATGGTATACGGGGAGATCCTGGAGGTATTATGGTATACGGGGGGAGATTGTGGAGGTATTATGGTATACGGGGAGATCCTGGAGGTAATATGGTATACGGGGGGGAGATCCTGGAGGTATTATGGTATATGGGGAGATCCTGGAGGTATTATGGTATACGGGGGGAGATCCTGGAGGTATTATGGTATACGGGGAGACCCTGGAGGTATTATGGTATACGGGGAGATCCTGGAGGTATTATGGTATACGGGGAGATCCTGGAGGTATTATGGTATACGGGGGGAGATTGTGGAGGTATTATGGTATACGGGGAGATCCTGGAGGTATTATGGTATACGGGGAGACTGTGGAGGTATTATGGTATACGGGGAGATCCTGGAGGTATTATGGTATATGGGGGGGAGATCCTGGAGGTAATATGGTATACGGGGGAGATCCTGGAGGTAATATGGTATACGGGGAGATCCTGGAGGTATTATGGTATACGGGGAGACCCTGGAGGTATTATGGTATACGGGGGGGAGATCCTGGAGGTATTATGGTATACGGGGAGATCCTGGAGGTAATATGGTATACGGGGAGATCCTGGAGGTATTATGGTATACGGGGAGATCCTGGAGGTATTATGGTATACGGGGAGATCCTGGAGGTATTATGGTATACGGGGGGGAGATCCTGGAGGTATTATGGTATACGGGGGGGAGATCCTGGAGGTATTATGGTATACGGGGAGATCCTGGAGGTATTATGGTATACGGGGGGAGATCCTGGAGGTATTATGGTATACGGGGAGACCCTGGAGGTATTATGGTATACGGGGGGGAGATCCTGGAGGTATTATGGTATACGGGGAGATCCTGGAGGTATTATGGTATATGGGGAGATCCTGGAGGTAATATGGTATACGGGGGGAGATCCTGGAGGTATTATGGTATACGGGGAGACCCTGGAGGTATTATGGTATACGGGGGGGAGATCCTGGAGGTAATATGGTATACGGGGAGACCCTGGAGGTATTATGGTATACGGGGAGATCCTGGAGGTATTATGGTATATGGGGAGATCCTGGAGGTATTATGGTATACGGGGGGGAGATCCTGGAGGTATTATGGTATACGGGGAGATCCTGGAGGTATTATGGTATACGGGGAGATCCTGGAGGTATTATGGTATACGGGGAGATCCTAGAGGCATTATGGTATATGGGGAGATCCTGGAGGTAATATGGTATACGGGGGGGAGATCCTGGAGGTAATATGGTATACGGGGGGGAGATCCTGGAGGTATTATGGTATATGGGGGGGAGATCCTGGAGGTATTATGGTATACGGGGAGATCCTGGAGGTATTATGGTATACGGGGGGGAGATCCTGGAGGTATTATGGTATACGGGGAGATCCTGGAGGTATTATGGTATACGGGGGGAGATCCTGGAGGTATTATGGTATACGGGGAGACCCTGGAGGTATTATGGTATACGGAGAGATCCTGGAGGTAATATGGTATACGGGGGGGAGATCCTGGAGGTATTATGGTATACGGAGAGATCCTGGAGGTAATATGGTATACGGGGGGGGGGAGATCCTGGAGGTATTATTGTATATGGGGAGATCCTGGAGGTATTATGGTATACGGGGAGATCCTGGAGGTAATATGGTATACGAGGGGAGATCCTGGAGGTATTATGGTATACGGGGAGATCCTGGAGGTATTATGGTATACGGGGAGACCCTGGAGGTATTATGGTATACGGGGGGAGATTGTGGAGGTATTATGGTATACGGGGGGAGATTGTGGAGGTATTATGGTATACGGGGGGAGATCCTGGAGGTATTATGGTATACAGGGGGAGATTGTGGAGGTATTATGGTATACGGGGAGATCCTGGAGGTATTATGGTATACGGGGAGATCCTGCAGGTATTATGGTATACGGGGAGATCCTGGAGGTATTATGGTATACGGGGGGAGATTGTGGAGGTATTATGGTATACGGGGAGATCCTGGAGGTATTATGGTATACGGGGGGAGATCCTGGAGGTAATATGGTATACGGGGGGGAGATCCTGGAGGTATTATGGTATATGGGGAGATCCTGGAGGTATTATGGTATACGGGGGGAGATCCTGGAGGTATTATGGTATACGGGGAGACCCTGGAGGTATTATGGTATACGGGGAGATCCTGGAGGTATTATGGTATACGGGGAGATCCTGGAGGTATTATGGTATACGGGGGGAGATTGTGGAGGTATTATGGTATACGGGGAGATCCTGGAGGTATTATGGTATACGGGGAGACTGTGGAGGTATTATGGTATACGGGGAGATCCTGGAGGTATTATGGTATATGGGGGGGAGATCCTGGAGGTAATATGGTATACGGGGGAGATCCTGGAGGTAATATGGTATACGGGGAGATCCTGGAGGTATTATGGTATACGGGGAGACCCTGGAGGTATTATGGTATACGGGGGGGAGATCCTGGAGGTATTATGGTATACGGGGAGACCCTGGAGGTAATATGGTATACGGGGAGACTGTGGAGGTATTATGGTATACAGAGGGAGGCGGGGGCTGGGATAGTTTAGGACGGGGAAGCAGACAATGACCTCTCTGTCCTGTGTGTTTGTGGTTGGTCTTGGCCCCGTATACATAATATACACTCAGATTGCTCTCGGTGTTCTCGGTTTGTATGGTGTAAATAGAGAAGCTGGATGGGCAGGAATCAGACCTGTTCTGACTGTTCAGAGGCAGCTGAAGAGACTCTTCTGTGCCGGAACGTTCCGCCAGCGCTGACTGTACTACCTGCATGTCCCAGGCTGGTCCCACTTCCAATAATCTCTCTTCTAGTCATGGAATGATTATTCTATTCTAGAAATGTGGAGGAGAATGAAGGAGGAGAGAAGATATGTCCTCCAGAGGAAGCCGAATATACCGGGCGATTGTTAGAGAATACACGGGATGGACCTCAGTCTGCGATCATGTATGGAACATAGAAGCCGTGTGTTCCCCCAAATATTACATAGGCTGAAAAAGAGACAGTCCATGTAGTTCAACCAATAAAAAATATTGGAGGAGATGACCTCTGACCCGACCAGGAAAGCCCCATTACAAAGACATACCGATCCCCCGTCTTCCCTCTACCGAGTCACTGACAAAGGTCGTCATACCGATCCCCCCTCTTCCCTCTACGGAGTCACTGACAAAGGTCGTCATACCGATCCCCCCTCTTCCCTCTACGGAGTCACTGACAAAGGTCGTCATGCCCAACCCCCGTCTTCCTCTACAGAGTCACTGACAAAGGTCGTCATGTCGATCCCCCGTCTTCCTCTACCGAGTCACTGACAAAGGTCGTCATACCGATCCCCCCTCTTCCCTCTACGGAGTCACTGACAAAGGTCGTCATACCGATCCCCCGTCTTCCCTCTACCGAGTCACTGACAAAGTTCGTCATACCGATCCCCCCTCTTCCCTCTACCGAGTCACTGACAAAGGCCATCATGCCGATCCCCCGTCTTCCCTCTACGGAGTCACTGACAAAGGTCGTCATGCCCAACCCCCGTCTTCCTCTACAGAGTCACTGACAAAGGTCGTCATGTCGATCCCCCGTCTTCCTCTACCGAGTCACTGACAAAGGTCGTCATACCGATCCCCCCTCTTCCCTCTACGGAGTCACTGACAAAGGTCGTCATACCGATCCCCCGTCTTCCCTCTACCGAGTCACTGACAAAGGTCATCATACCGATCCCCTGTCTTCCCTCTACCGAGTCACTGACAAAGGTCGTCATGTCGATCCCCCGTCTTCCCTCTACCGAGTCACTGACAAAGTTCGTCATACCGATCCCCCCTCTTCCCTCTACCGAGTCACTGACAAAGGCCATCATGCCGATCCCCCGTCTTCCCTCTACCGAGTCACTGACAAAGGTCGTCATGCCCAACCCCCGTCTTCCCTCTATCGAGTCACTGACAAAGGTCATCATACCGATCCCCCGTCTTCCCTCTACGGAGTCACTGACAAAGGTCGTCATACCGATCCCCCGTCTTCCCTCTACGGAGTCACTGACAAAGGTCGTCATACCGATCCCCCGTCTTCCCTCTACCGAGTCACTGACAAAGGTCGTCATACCGATCCCCCCTCTTCCCTCTACGGAGTCACTGACAAAGGTCGTCATACCGATCCCCCGTCTTCCCTCTACCGAGTCACTGACAAAGGTCGTCATACCGATCCCCCGTCTTCCCTCTACGGAGTCACTGACAAAGGTCGTCATACCGATCCCCCGTCTTCCCTCTACCGAGTCACTGACAAAGGTCGTCATGCCCAACCCCCGTCTTCCCTCTACCGAGTCACTGACAAGGGTCGTCATACCGATCCCCCCTCTTCCCTCTACGGAGTCACTGACAAGGGTCGTCATGCCCAACCCCCGTCTTCCTCTACCGAGTCACTGACAAGGGCCATCATGTCGATCCCCCGTCTTCCCTCTACCGAGTCACTGACAAAGGTCGTCATGCCGATCCCCCGTCTTCCCTCTACCGAGTCACTGACAAAGGCCATCATGCCGATCCCCCGTCTTCCCTCTACCGAGTCACTGACAAAGGCCATCATGCCGATCCCCCGTCTTCCCTCTACCGAGTCACTGACAAAGGCCATCATGTCGATCCCCCGTCTTCTCTCTACCGAGTCACTGACAAAGGCCATCATGCCGATCCCCCGTCTTCCCTCTACCGAGTCACTGACAAAGGCCATCATGTCGATCCCCCGTCTTCCTCTACCGAGTCACTGACAAAGGTCATCATACCGATCCCCCGTCTTCCCTCTACCGAGTCACTGACAAAGGCCATCATGTCGATCCCCCGTCTTCCTCTACCGAGTCACTGACAAAGGTCATCATACCGATCCCCCGTCTTCCCTCTACCGAGTCACTGACAAAGGTCATCATGCCGATCCCCCGTCTTCCCTCTACCGAGTCACTGACCAGGGTCGTCATACCGACCCCCCATCTTCCCTCTACCGAGTCACTGACAAAGGTCGTCATACCGACCCCCCATCTTCCCTCTACCGAGTCACTGACAAAGGCCATCATGTCGATCCCCCGTCTTCCTCTACCGAGTCACTGACAAACGCCATCATGTCGATCCCCCGTCTTCCTCTACCGAGTCACTGACAAAGGCCATCATGTCGATCCCCTGATACCCAGAGCTCTACCCTACAGACCCAGAGCTCCACCCACAGACCCAGAGCTCCACCCTACAGACCTAGAGCTCCACCCTACCGACCCAGAGCTCCACCCACAGACCCAGAGCTCCACCCACAGACCCAGAGCTCCACCCTACAGACCTAGAGCTCCACCCTACCGACCCAGAGCTCCACCCACAGACCCAGAGCTCCACCCACAGCCCAGAGCTTCACCCTTCAGAACCAGAGCTCCACCCACAGACCCAGAGCTCCACCCTACAGACCTAGAGCTCCACCCTACCGACCCAGAGCTCCACCCACAGACCCAAAGCTCCACCTACAGACCTAGAACTCCACCCTAAAGACCCAGAGCTCCACCCACAGACCCAGAGCCCTGCTCTACAGACCCAGAGCTCCGCCTTACCGACCCAGAGCTCCACCCACAGACCCAGAGCTCCACCTACAGACCCAGAGCTCCTCCCACAGACCCAGAGCTCCACCCTACAGACCCAGAGCTCCACCCACAGACCCAGAGCTCCACCCTACAGACCCAGAGCTCTACCCTACAGACCCAGAGCTCCACCCACAGGCCCAAAGCTCCAACCACAGACCCAGAGCTCCACCTACAGACCCAGAGCTCCACCCTACCGACCAAAAGCTCCAACCACATACCCAGAGATCCACCCTACAGACCCAGAGCTCCACCCACATACCCAGAGCTCCACCCACATACCCAGAGCTCCACCCTACAGACACAGAGCTCCACCCACAGACCGAAAGCTCCAACCACAGACCCAGAGCTCCACCCTACAGACCCAGAGCTCCACCCACATACCCAGAGCTCCACCCACAGACCCAGAGCTCTGCCCTACAGACCCAGAGCTCCACCTACAGACCCAGAGCTCCTCCCACAGACCCAGAGCTCCACCCTACAGACCCAGAGCTCCACCCACAGACCCAGAGCTCCACCCTACAGACCCAGAGCTCTACCCTACAGACCCAGAGCTCCACCCACAGGCCCAAAGCTCCAACCACAGACCCAGAGCTCCACCTACAGACCCAGAGCTCCACCCTACCGACCAAAAGCTCCAACCACATACCCAGAGATCCACCCTACAGACCCAGAGCTCCACCCACATACCCAGAGCTCCACCCACATACCCAGAGCTCCACCCTACAGACACAGAGCTCCACCCACAGACCGAAAGCTCCAACCACAGACCCAGAGCTCCACCCTACAGACCCAGAGCTCCACCCACATACCCAGAGCTCCACCCACAGACCCAGAGCTCTGCCCTACAGACCCAGAGCTTCACCCTACAGACCCAAAGCTCCACCCACAGACCCTGAGCTCCACCCACAGACCCAGAGCTCCGCCCTACAGACCCAAAGCTCCACCCACAGACCCAGAGCTTCACCCACAGACCCAGAGCTTCACCCACAGACCCAAAGCTCCACCCACAGACCCAAAGCTCCACCCACAGACCCAGAGCTTTACCCACAGACCCAGAGCTTCACCCTACAGAACCAGAGCTCCACCCACAGACCCAGAGCTCCGCCCTGCAGACCCAAAGCTCCACCCACAGACCCTGAGCTCCACCCTACAGAGAATGACCCTTAATCCACAATAAGAACAGATACTGAGAATTACACACGACATACAGGACAAGAGAAGTAGTACTGTGCAGAGTCCATACATACAGAATAAGAACAGATACCGAGAATTACACCCGACATACAGGACAAGAGAAGTAGTACTGTGCAGAGTCCATACATACAGAATAAGAACAGATACCGAGAATTACACCCGACATACAGGACAAGAGAAGTAGTACTGTGCAGAGTCCATACATACAGAATAAGAACAGATACTGAGAATTACACCCGACATACAGGACAAGAGAAGTAGTACTGTGCAGAGTCCATACATACAGAATAAGAACAGATACCGAGAATTACACCCGACATACAGGACAAGAGAAGTAGTACTGTGCAGAGTCCATACATACAGAATAAGAACAGATACTGAGAATTACACCCGACATACAGGACAAGAGAAGTAGTACTGTGCAGAGTTCATACATACAGAATAAGAACAGATACCGAGAATTACACCCGACATACAGGACAAGAGAAGTAGTACTGTGCAGAGTCCATACATACAGAATAAGAACAGATACCGAGAATTACACCCGACATAAGAGAAGTAGTACTGTGCAGAGTCCATACATACAGAATAAGAACAGATACCGAGAATTACACCCGACATACAGGACAAGAGAAGTAGTACTGTGCAGAGTCCATACATACACAATAAGAACAGATACCGAGAATTACACCCGACATAAGAGAAGTAGTACTGTGCAGAGTCCATACATACAGAATAAGAACAGATACCGAGAATTACACCCGACATACAGGACAAGAGAAGTAGTACTGTGCAGAGTCCATACATACAGAATAAGAACAGATACCGAGAATTACACCCGACATACAGGACAAGAGAAGTAGTACTGTGCAGAGTCCATACATACAGAATAAGAACAGATACCGAGAATTACACCCGACATAAGAGAAGTAGTACTGTGCAGAGTCCATACATACAGAATAAGAACAGATACCGAGAATTACACCCGACATACAGGACAAGAGAAGTAGTACTGTGCAGAGTCCATACATACACAATAAGAACAGATACCGAGAATTACACCCGACATACAGGACAAGAGAAGTAGTACTGTGCAGAGTCCATACATACAGAATAAGAACAGATACCGAGAATTACACCCGACATAAGAGAAGTAGTACTGTGCAGGAATAGTAAAGGATGAAGGTGACTTACCTCTGTGTCTGTATTTGGGAAGTCTCATCCGTCCTCAGTATCTCTGTATATATATATATATATAAGGGGGAGGGGCAGTACTGGTTCCAGCTCACCTGTGTGTGATGAAGGTGAATGGAGGGACGATCATTGTGTACTATAAACACTGAGTTGGAATTCTTCCTGCAGAGCGTACACATAAAGATAACACGTAAACACATACACAGGTAACACACACAGGTAACACACACACAGGTAACACATACACAGGTAACACACACACACAGATAACACATACACAGGTAACACACACAGGTAACACACACAGGTAACACACACACAGGTAACACATACACACAGGTAACACACACACACAGGTAACACATACACAGGTAACACACACACACAGGTAACACATACACAGGTAACACACACACAGCTAACACACACACAGGTAACACACACAGGTAACACACACAGGTAACACACACAGGTAACACACACAGGTAAAACACACACAGGTAACACATACACACAGGTAACACACACACACAGGTAACACATACACAGGTAACACACACACACAGGTAACACATACACAGGTAACACACACACAGCTAACACACACACAGGTAACACACACAGGTAACACACAAAGGTAACACACACACAGGTAACACATACAGGTAACACACACAGGTAACACACACAGGTAACACATAGACAGGTAACACACACACAGGTAACACACACAGGTAACACACACAGGTAACACATACACAGGTAACACACACACAGGTAACACACACACAGGTAACACACACACAGGTAACACATACACAGGTAACACACACACAGATAACACATACACAGGTAACACACACACAGGTAACACATACACAGGTAACACACACACAGGTAACACATACACAGGTAACACACACACAGGTAACACATACACACAGGTAACACACACACAGGTAACACATACACACAGGTAACACACACACAGGTAACACACACAGGTAACACACACACACAGGTAACACATACACAGGTAACACACACACAGATAACACATACACAGGTAACACACACACAGGTAACACATACACAGGTAACACATACACAGGTAACACACACAGGTAACACATACACAGGTAACACATAGACAGGTAACACATACACAGGTAACACACACACACAGGTAACACATACACAGGTAACACATACACAGGTAACACACACAGGTAACACATACACAGGTAACACATAGACAGGTAACACATACACAGGTAACACACACACACAGGTAACACATACACAGGTAACACATACACAGGTAACACACACAGGTAACACATACACAGGTAACACATAGACAGGTAACACATACACAGGTAACACACACACACAGGTAACACATACACAGGTAACACATACACAGGTAACACATACACAGGTAACACATACACAGGTAACACACACACAGGTAACACACACACACAGGTAACACACACAGGTAACACACACACAGGTAACACATACACAGGTAACACACACACAGGTAACACATACACAGGTAACACATACACAGGTAACACATACACACAGGTAACACACACACAGGTAACACATACACAGGTAACACACACACAGGTAACACACACACAGGTAACACATACACAGGTAACACACACACAGGTAACACATACACAGGTAACACATACACAGGTAACACACACAGGTAACACACACACACAGGTAACACACACAGGTAACACACACACAGGTAACACATACACAGGTAACACATACACAGGTAACACACACACAGGTAACACATACACAGGTAACACACACACACAGGTAACACACACACAGGTAACACATACACAGGTAACACACACACAGGTAACACATACACAGGTAACACACACACAGGTAACACATACACAGGTAACACATACACAGGTAACACACACAGGTAACACGTACACAGGTAACACATAGACAGGTAACACATACACAGGTAACACACACACACAGGTAACACATACACAGGTAACACATACACAGGTAACACACACAGGTAACACATACACAGGTAACACATAGACAGGTAACACATACACAGGTAACACACACACACAGGTAACACATACACAGGTAACACATACACAGGTAACACACACAGGTAACACATACACAGGTAACACATAGACAGGTAACACATACACAGGTAACACACACACACAGGTAACACATACACAGGTAACACATACACAGGTAACACATACACAGGTAACACACACACAGGTAACACACACACACAGGTAACACACACAGGTAACACACACACAGGTAACACATACACAGGTAACACACACACAGGTAACACATACACAGGTAACACATACACAGGTAACACATACACACAGGTAACACACACACAGGTAACACATACACAGGTAACACACACACAGGTAACACACACACAGGTAACACATACACAGGTAACACACACACAGGTAACACATACACAGGTAACACATACACAGGTAACACACACAGGTAACACACACACACAGGTAACACACACAGGTAACACACACACAGGTAACACATACACAGGTAACACATACACAGGTAACACACACACAGGTAACACATACACAGGTAACACACACACACAGGTAACACACACACAGGTAACACATACACAGGTAACACACACACAGGTAACACATACACAGGTAACACACACACAGGTAACACATACACAGGTAACACATACACAGGTAACACACACACAGGTAACACACACACACAGGTAACACATACACAGGTAACACACACACAGGTAACACATACACAGGTAACACACACACACAGGTAACACACACACACAGGTAACACACACACAGGTAACACACACACACAGGTAACACACACAGGTAACACACACACACAGGTAACACACACACAGGTAACACATACACAGGTAACACACACACACAGGTAACACACACACAGGTAACACATACACAGGTAACACACACACACAGATAACACACACACAGGTAACACACACACAGGTAACACATACACAGGTAACACACACACAGGTAACACACACACAGGTAACACATACACAGGTAACACACACACAGGTAACACACACAGGTAACACACACACAGGTAACACACACACAGGTAACACACACAGGTAACACACACACAGGTAACACATACACAGGTAACACATACACAGGTAACACACACACAGGTAACACATACACAGGTAACACATACACAGGTAACACACACACACAGGTAACACACACACAGGTAACACACACACAGGTAACACATACACAGGTAACACACACACAGGTAACACACACACAGGTAACACACACACAGGTAACACATACACAGGTAACACATAGACAGGTAACACACACACAAGTAACACATACACAGGTAACACACACACAGGTAACACATACACAGGTAACACACACAGGTAACACATACACAGGTAAAACATACACAGGTAACACACACACACTGGTAACACATACACAGGTAACACACACGGGTAACACATACACAGGTAACACACACACAGGTAACACATACACAGGTAACACACACACAGGTAACACATACACAGGTAACACACACACAGGTAACACATACACAGGTAACACATAGACAGGTAACACACACACAGGTAACACACACACACAGGTAACACATACACAGGTAACACACACACAGGTAACACATACACAGGTAACACACACACAGGTAACACATACACAGGTAACACATACACAGGTAACACACACACACTGGTAACACATACACAGGTAACACACACGGGTAACACATACACAGGTAACACACACACAGGTAACACATACACAGGTAACACACACACAGGTAACACATACACAGGTAACACACACAGGTAACACATACACAGGTAACACATAGACAGGTAACACACACAGGTAACACACACACAGGTAACACACACACAGGTAACACATACACAGGTAACGCATACACAGGTAACACACACACAGGTAACACACACACACTGGTAACACATACACAGGTAACACACACAGGTAACACATACACAGGTAACACACACACAGGTAACACATACACAGGTAACACACATGGGTAACACATACACAGGTAACACATACACAGGTAACACACACACAGGTAACACATACACAGGTAACACACACACAGGTAACACATACACAGGTAACACATAGACAGGTAACACACACAGGTAACACACACACAGGTAACACATACACAGGTAACACATACACACTGGTAACACATACACAGGTAACACACACACACTGGTAACACATACACAGGTAACACACACAGGTAACACATACACAGGTAACACACACACAGGTAACACATACACAGGTAACACACACGGGTAACACATACACAGGTAACACATACACAGGTAACACACACACGGGTAACACATACACAGGTAACACACACACAGGTAACACATACACAGGTAACACACACGGGTAACACATACACAGGTAACACACACACAGGTAACACATACACAGGTAACACACACGGATAACACATACACAGGTAACACACACACAGGTAACACATACACTGGTAACACACACGGGTAACACATACACAGGTAACACACACACAGGTAACACATACACAGGTAACACACACGGGTAACACATACACAGGTAACACACACACAGGTAACACATACACAGGTAACACACACACAGGTAACACATACACAGGTAACACACACACAGGTAACACATACACAGGTAACACATACACACAGGTAACACACACACAGGTAACACATACACAGGTCACACACACACAGGTAACACATACACAGGTAACACACACACAGGTAACACATACACAGGTAACACACACAGGTAACACATACACAGGTAACACACACACAGGTAACACATACACACAGGTAACACATACACAGGTAACACATACACACAGGTAACACATACATAGGTAACACACACACAGGTAACACACACACAGGTAACACATACACAGGTAACACACACAGGTAACACATACACAGGTAACACATACACAGGTAACACACACACAGGTAACACATACACAGGTAACACATACACACAAGTAACACATACACAGGTAACACACACACAGGTAACACACACACAGATAACACATACACAGGTAACACATACACACAGGTAACACATACACACAGGTAACACACACACAGGTAACACATACACAGGTAACACATACACACAAGTAACACATACACAGGTAACACACACGCAGGTAACACACACACAGGTAACACACACACAGGTAACACATATACAGATAACACACACACAGGTAACACACACACAGATAACACATACACAGGTAACACATACACACAGGTAACACACACACAAGTAACACATATACAGATAACACACACACAGGTAACACACACACAGATAACACATACACAGGTAACACATACACACAGGTAACACATACACAGGTAACACATACACAGGTAACACATACACAGGTAACACACACACAGGTAACACACACACACAGGTAACACACACACAGGTAACACACACACAGGTAACACATACACAGGTAACACACACACACAGGTAACACACACACAGGTAACACACACACAGGTAACACACACACAGGTAACACACACAGGTAACACATACACAGGTAACACACACACAGGTAACACATACACAGGTAACACACACACACAGGTAACACATACACACAGGTAACACATACACACAGGTAACACATACACAGGTAACACACATTAAGTTACATAGTAGGTGAGGTTGGTAAAAGACATAAGTCCAACCTATGTGTGTGATTATGTGTCAGTATTACATTGTATATCCCTGTATATTGCGGTCATTCAGGTGATTATCTAATAGTTTCTTGAAGCTATCAATGCTCCCCGCTGAGACCACCACCTGTGGAAGGGAATTCCACATCCTTGCCGCTCTTACAGTAAAGAACCCTCTACGTAGTTTAAGGTTAAACCTCTTTTCTTCTAATTGTAATGAGTGGCCACGAGTCTTATTAAACTCTCTTCTGCGAAAAAGTTTTATCCCTATTGTGGGGTCACCAGTCCGGTATTTATATTATGTGGGGTCACCAGTACAGTATTTATATATTGTGGGGTCACCAGTCCGGTATTTGTATATTGTGGGGTCACCAGTCCGGTATTTGTATATTGTGAGGTCACCAGTCTGGTATTTATATATTGTGGGGTCACCAGTCCGGTATTTATATATTGTGGGGTCACCAGTCCGGTATTTATATTATGTGGGGTCACCAGTCCGGTATTTGTATATTGTGGGGTCACCAGTCCGGTATTTGTATATTGTGAGGTCACCAGTCCGGTATTTATATATTGTGGGGTCACCAGTCCGGTATTTATATATTGTGGGGTCACCAGTCCGGTATTTGTATATTGTGGGGTCACCAGTCCGGTATTTATATATTGTGGGGTCACCAGTCCGGTATTTATATATTGTGGGGTCACCAGTCCAGTATTTATATATTGTGGGGTCACCAGTCCGGTATTTGTATATTGTGGGGTCACCAGTCCGGTATTTATATATTGTGGGGTCACCAGTCCGGTATTTATATATTGTGGGGTCACCAGTCCGGTATTTATATATTGTGGGGTCACCAGTCCGGTATTTATATATTGTGGGGTCACCAGTCCGGTATTTATATATTGTGGGGTCACCAGTCCGGTATTTGTATATTGTGGGGTCACCAGTCCGGTATTTGTATATTGTGGGGTCACCAGTCCGGTATTTGTATATTGTGGGGTCACCAGTCTGGTATTTGTATATTGTGGGGTCACCAGTCCGGTATTTATATATTGTGGGGTCACCAGTCCGGTATTTATATATTGTGGGGTCACCAGTCCGGTATTTGTATATTGTGGGGTCACCAGTCCGGTATTTATATATTGTGGGGTCACCAGTCCGGTATTTATATAATGAAATCATATCCCCTCTCAAGCGTCTCTTCTCCAGAGAGAATAAGTTCAGAGCTCACAACCTTTCCTCATAACTAAGATCCTCCAGACCCTTTATTAGCTTTGTTGCCCTTCTTTGTAGTCGCTCCATTTCCAGTACATCCTTCCTGAGGACTGGTGCCCAGAACTGGACAGCATACTCCAGGTGTGGCCGGACCAGAGTCTTGTAGAGCGGGAGAATTATCGTTTTATCTCTGGAGTTGATCCCCTTTTAATGCCAATATTCTGTTTGTTTTGTTAGCAGCAGCTTGGCATTGCATGTCATTGCTGAGCCTATCATCTACTAGGACCCCCAGGTCCTTTTCCATCCTAGATCCCCCCAGAGGTTCTCCCCCCAGTCTATAGATTACATTCAGATTTTTACCACCCAAATGCATTATTTTACATTTTTCTACATTGAACCTCATTTTCCATGTAGTCGCCCCTCCCCCATTCATTTGTTCAGATCTTCTTGCAAGATTTCCACATCCTGCGGAGAAGTTATTGCCCTGCTTAGCTTAGTATCGTCTGCAAATACAGAGATTGAACTGTTTATCCCATCCTCCAGATCGTTTATAAACAAATTAAATAGGATTGGTCCCAGCACAGAACCCTGGGGGACCCCACTACCCACCCCTGACCATTCTGAGTACTCCCCATTTATCACCACCCTCTGAACTCGCCCTTGTAGCCAGTTTTCACTCCATGTACTCACCCTATGGTCCATGCCAACGCACCTTATATTGTACAGTAAACGTTTATGGGGAACTGTGTCAAATGCTTTTGTAAAATCCAGATACACCACGTCTACGGACCTTCCTTTATCTAGATGGCAACTCACCTCCTCATAGAAGGTTAGTAGATTGGTTTGTGGGTGGACAAGAAAAAAGCCGCACAATCCCGTCCTACCACCACAGCGCTCTGTATCGTGAAGAATGACCCAATGCTAGCTGCCACTTTAAAAAATAAACATATAAACCTTGTTCCCTTTTCACATTGTGATTTAGGGTCTACTGCACTGCATTAGAGGGGGTGTGAGCATTCACCTCGAGCCCACATTTAGGGGGTAGCGCCATTTTTCATCTCTTTGTGTCCTTTCCTTAGGGGTGATTCAGGTTTATAATAGATTGGTTTGGCAAGAACGATTCTTCATGAATCCATGCTGATTACTGCTAATGATATCGTTCTTATTACTAAAATCTTGTATATAGTCCCTTATCATCCCCTCCAAGAGTTTACATACTATTGATGTTAGGCTAACTGGTCTGTAATTCCCAGGGATGTATTTTGGGCCCTTTTTAAATATTGGTGCTACATTGGCTTTTCTCCAATCAGCTGGTACCATTCCAGTCAATAGACTGTCTGTAAAAATTAGGAACAATGGTCTGGCAATTACTTTACACACACAGGTAACACATACACACAGGTAACACACACAGGTAACACACACAGGTAACACACACAGGTAACACATACACACAGGTAACACACACAGGTAACACACACACAGGTAACACACACACACAGGTAACACACACACAGGTGACACACACACAGGTAACACACACACAGGTAACACACACAGGTAACACACACAGGTAACACACACAGGTAACACATACACACAGGTAACACACACAGGTAACACACACACACAGGTAACACACACACAGGTAACACACACACAGGTAACACACACAGGTAACACATACACAGGTAACACACACACACAGGTAACACACACACAGGTAACACACACAGGTAACACACACAGGTAACACATACACACAGGTAACACACACAGGTAACACACACAGGTAACACATACACACAGGTAACACACACAGGTAACACACATACATGGGTGAAGATGGAGAAGCAGTACTGAGGAGAGATTTTTGGTGGCCCTTGAGGGACCCCCACCTGGGGGGGGGGGTTGGGGGTTTACCTAACTGACAGGAGCTCGGGAGGCTGGCCTAGAAGGATCCCACCACATTAGGCAGTTGGAGGAATTTATGCCGGAGAGGCAGCAGAGAACAAGCATAAATGGTGAGTAGATGAGCATGGTGCAGGGACAGAGAAGGGGGAGGCTGCCAGCTGTAGCAGTGACCGTGGTGCACCAAGTCTTCATCCAAACATGTGTGTGTGCCAGTCAGGAGGACTGGTTGGGGGTTAGAGTTTAGGGTTAGGGTTTAGGGTTTGGTTTAGGGTTAGGTGATAGGGTTAGGATTTAGGGTTTGGGCTTAGGGTTTGTGTTAGGGTTTAGGGTTTAGGTTTGAAGAAAAGGGAATCTGACAGGGAAACCTAGATAGGGGTGTGCCACATCCCGTAATAGCTAGAACCAAAGAAAAATACCCCTAAATGTGGGACTTTGGAGGCACTACCACAAAAACAAAAAATGAATAGCTATAAATCATTTATTTGAACAATAATATCAAAAATAGAAAGATATAAAATATATGGATGTATATGAACATGAATACAAAATGAAAAAAACAATGAGATGGTGAATCAACATAACTCCTTGAACCGACGCGTTTCAGAGAAAACAGTTCCAACATCTGATATGCACTCCAGCCAAGAACATGGCTTTGGGGATGATGGTCTGAGGGAATCTTGGCTGGAGTGCATATCAGATGTTGTCAAGGAGACCTCCTTCACATCATTCATGCCATTGATCCTGACCATCCCACCTGCCGGTATATGCAGATTTTTTTACTGATAGGTTTGCACCTTGGATCCCAGCTCACATACAGGAGCTGCGCCCAGGCCAGGACGAGGCTTCCTTTGGATGCCAGTAGGGGACTCCTTTCAGTCCCCCCTTGGCATGTCTTGTCTGCCACTCATACATACTATGGGCTAAACCACTAGGGCATTGCATGCGGGGAGCAGGACGTGAGGCTGCATCTCTCTCATTGTAATTTTGTGGATGCTTAGGAATACAATATACTAATTTCTCCATAAAATAACCCTGGCGAAGGAACTTTTTTCTCTGAAACACGTCGGTTCAAGGAGTTAGGTTGATTCACCATCTCATTGTTTTTTTCATTTTGTATTCATGTTCATATGCATCCATATATTTTATATCTTTCTATTTTTGATATTATTGTTCAAATAAATGATTTATATCTATTCATTTTTATGTTTTGTGGTAGTGCCTCCAAAGTCCCACATTTAGGGATATTTTTTGTTGGTTCTAGGGTTTAGGTTTGAGTTTACGGTTAGGGTTTAGGTTTAGGGATTAGGGTTTGGGTTAGGGTTTAGGATCAGGATTTGTATTAGGGTTTAGGGTTAGGGTTTGGGTTAGGATTTCAAGTTAGGGTTTGGGTTAGGGTTTGAGTTTGCGGTTAGGGTTTAGGATTAGGATTTGTATTAGGGTTTAGGGTTAGGGTTTAGGATTAGGATTTGGGTTAGGGCTTAGGGTTTAGGATTAGGATTAGGGTTAGGGTTTAGGGCTAGGGTTTAGGATTGGATTTGGGTTAGGGTTTGGATTAGGGTTAGGGTTTAGGATTAGGATTTGGGTTAGGGTTTGGATTTAGGATTAGGATTTGCATTAGGGTTTAGGGTTAGGGTTTGGGTTAGGGTTTAGGGTTAGCGCTTGGGTTCGGGTTTAGGATTAGGATTTGGATTAGGGTTAGGGTAAGGGCTTGGGTTAGGGTTTAGGATTAGGATTTGGGTTAGGGTTTAGGGCTTGGGTTAGAGTTTGGGTTAGGGTTTAGGGTTAGGGCTTGGGTTCAGGTTTAGGATTAGGATTTGGATTAGGGTTAGGGTAAGGGCTTGGGTTAGGGTTTAGGATTAGGATTAGGATTTGGGTTAGGGTTTAGGGCTTGGGTTAGGGTTTGGGTTAGGGTTTAGGGTTAGGGCTTGGGTTCGGGTTTAGGATTTGGATTAGGGTTTAGGTTAAGGTCTTGGGTTAGGGTTTAGGATTAGGATTTGGGTTAGGGTTTAGGGCTTGGGTTAGGGTTTGGGTTAGGGTTTAGAAATAGGATTAGGATTTGGATTAGGGTTTAGGGTTAGGGCTTGACTCAGTGTTTGGGTTTAGGGTTAGGGTTTAGGGTAAGGGCTTGGGTTTGGGTTTGGGTTACGGTTTAGGGTTAGGGTTTAGGAATAGGGTTTGGGTTAGGGTTTAGGGTTAAGGTTAAGGTTAAGGTTTAGGATTAGGATTTGGGTTAGGGTTAGGGATTAGGATTTGGGTTTAGGATTTGGGTTAGGATTTAGGGTTTGGGTTTAGGGTTAGGGTTTAGGGTAAGGGCTTGGGTTACAGTTTAGGGTTAGGGTTTGGGTTAGGGTTTAGGGTTAAGGTTTAGGATTGGGATTTGGGTTAGGGATTAGGATTTGGGTTAGGGTTTAGGGTAAGGGTTTAGGATTAGGATTTGGGTTAGGGTTTGGGTTTAGGATTAGGATTTGCGTTAGGGTTTAGGGTTTGGATTAGGGTTTAGGGTTAGGGCTTGGGTTCGGGTTTGGGTTTAGGATTTGGATTAGGGTTTAGGGTAAGGGCTTGGGCTTGGGTTAGGGTTAGGGTTTAGGATTAGGATTTGTGTTAGGGTTTAGGGCTTGGGTTAGGGTTAGGGTTTAGGATTAGGATTAGGATTTGGATAAGGGTGTAGGGTTAGGGCTTGACTCAGTGTTTGGGTTAGGGTTTAGGGTAAGGGCTTGGGTTTGGGTTACGGTTTAGGGTTAGGGTTTAGGATTAGGGTTAAGGTTTAGGATTAGGATTTGGGTTAGGGTTAGGGATTAGGATTGGGGTTTAGAATTTGGGTTAGGACTTAGGGTTTGAGTTTAGGGTTAGGGTTTAGGTAAGGGTTTGGGATTTGGATTAAGGTTTAGGGTTAGTGCTTGGGTTAGAGTTAGGGTTTAGGGTTAGGGTTTAGGGTAAGGGCTTGGGTTCGGGTTACGGTTTAGGGTTTAGGATTTGGGTTAGGGTTTAGGGTTAAGGTTTGGGATTGGGATTTGGGTTAGGGATTAGGATTTGGGTTTAGGATTTGGGTTAGGGCTTAGGGTTTGGGTTAGGGTTTAGGTTAGGGCTTGGGATCAGGATTTGGATTAGGGTTTAGGGTTAGTGCTTGGGTTAGGGTTTGGGTTTAGGGTTAAGGTTAGTGTTTAGGTTTAGGATTTGGGTTAGGGTTTGGATTTGGGTCAGGGTTTGGGGTTAGGGTTTAGGATTAGGTTTAGGGTTAGGGTTAGGGTTTAGGATTTGGATTAGGTTTGGGTCAGAGTTTAGGGTTAGGGTTTGGGGTTAGGATTTCAAGTTAGGGTTTAGGGCTTGGGTTAGGGTTAGGGTTTAGGATTAGGATTAGGATTTGGATTAGGGTTTAGGGTTAGGGCTTGACTCAGTGTTTGGGTTAGGGTTTAGTGTGTAGGGTAAGGGCTTGGGCTTGGGTTTGGGTTTGGGTTACGGTTTAGGGTTTAGGATTAGGGTTTGGATTAGGGTTAGGGTTTAGGGTTAAAGTTAAGGTTTAGGATTAGGATTTGGGTTAGGGTTAGGGATTAGGATTGGGGTTTAGGATTTGGGTTAGGACTTAGGGTTTGGGTTTAGGTTAGGGTTTGGGATTAGAATTTGGATTAAGGTTTAGGGTTAGTGCTTGGGTTAGGGTTAGGGTTAGGGTTAGGGTTTAGGATTAGGGTTTGGGTTTGAGTTTGGGTTAGGGTTAGGGTTTAGGAAAAGGTTTAGGATTGGGATTTGGGTTTAGGATTTGGGTTAAGGCTTAGGGTTTGGGTTAGGGTTTAGGGTTAGGGTTTAGGTTAGGGTTTGGGATTGGGATTATGGTTTAGGGTTAGTGCTTGGGTTAGGGTTTGGGTTTAGGGTTAAGGTTAGGGTTTAGGTTTAGGATTAGGGTTAGGGTTTGGATTTGGGTCACAGTTTGGGGTTAGGGTTTAGGATTTGGGTTAGGGTTTAGGATTAGGTTTAGGGTTAGGGTTAGGGTTTAGGATTAGGATTTGGGTTAGGGTTAGGGTTTAAGGTTAAGGTTTAGGATTAGGATTTGGGTTAGGGTTAGGGATTAGGATCGAGGTTTAGGATTTGGGTTAGGACTTAGGGTTAGGGTTTAGGGTTAGGGTTTAGGTTAGGGTTTGGGATTGGGATTTGGATTATGGTTTAGGGTTAGTGCTTGGGTTAGGGTTTGGGTTTAGGGTTAAGGTTAGGGTTTAGGTTTAGGATTAGGGTTAGGGTTTGGATTTGGGTCACAGTTTGGGGTTAGGGTTTAGGATTTGGGTTAGGGTTTAGGATTAGGTTTAGGGTTAGGGTTTAGGATTAGGATTTGGGTTAGGGTTAGGGTTTAAGGTTAAGGTTTAGGATTAGGATTTGGGTTAGGGTTAGGGATTAGGATCGAGGTTTAGGATTTGGGTTAGGACTTAGGGTTTGGGTTTAGGGTTAGGGTTTAGGTTAGGGTTTGGGATTAGGATTTGGATTAGGGTTTAGGGTTAGTGCTTGGGTTAGAGTTAGGGTTTAGGGTAAGGGCTTGGGTTTGGGTTACAGTTTAGGGTTAGGGTTTAGGATTAGGGTTAGGGTTAGGTTTTAGGATTAAGGTTTAGGATTGGGATTTGGGTTAGGGATTAGGATTTGGGTTTAGGATTTGGGTTAGGGCTTAGGGTTAGGGTTTAGGGTTAGGGTTTAGGTTAGGGCTTGGGATTAGGATTTGGATTAGGGTTTAGGGTTAGTGCTTGGGTTAGGGTTTGGGTTTAGGGTTAAGGTTAGGGTTTAGGTTTAGGATTTGGGTTACGGTTTGAATTTGGGTCAGGGTTTGGGGTTAGGGTTTAGGATTAGGTTTAGGGTTAGGGTTAGGGTTTAGGATTATGACTTGGATTAGGGTTTAGGTCAGAGTTTAGGGTTAGGTTTTGGGGTTAGGGTTTAGGGTTTGGGTTAGGGATTAGGGTTAGGGTTTAGAGTTAGGGTAAGGGTTTGAGTTTCCGGTTAGGGTTTAGGCCAGAGTTTAGGGTTAGGGTTTTGGGTTAGGATTTAGTCAGGGCAGCAGAGGCCGCCTATTCCACAGCCCCTACCCCAGCGACACATAATACCTGTAAACATAGATCCAGAGACCTGGATCTAGTCCTTTTAGAGCGCACTCAGAAGAAATTGCTGTATCAAAACCAGTGAATCTTCGAGTTCGGAGACAAAAATAGCCGACAACTAGCCTATTTGTCTAGGCCTGATTATCAACCGTGCAGTATTCCAAGAATTAAGAATATAGTAGGTAAAGTGGTGGAACAGAGTGGGGAGATAGTAGATGCTTTTGTAAAATTCTACTCTTCGTTATATGCCACCAAAGCCCATTATACTATTGTAGAACTAGATGATTACCTGGCTGACATTTCGCTACCAAGCCTTCAAGAAGAACAGGCCTCACTCCTTGACGATCCTCTGACAGAGGAGGAGACTGGGGAAGCCATACAGTCCTTTGCTAGAAATAAAACACCGGGACTGGATGGCTTTCCCATAGAATGGTATATACAATTTAAGGAACATTTGATACCTCACCTAAAAGTTTATAATTTTGCTATAAAAAACAGGGCAGTTACCACCCTCTATGTCAGAGGCACTGATTGTCCTCATCCCCAAACCTCATAAAGACCATCTACTTTGTGAATCATATAGACCAATATCATTGATTAACTCAGACGTCAAGATTTTAGCCAAAGTGCTCGCCCGGAGATTGAACTCAGTCATTACCACCATTATTGGGGCAGATCAGACTGGGTTCATTCCAGGACGATCAACGTCCATAAATTTGCGAAGACTGTTCACAAATTTGCAAGCCACCCATGATGTTGTGGGGACCAGAGCTGTGCTGGCCTTAGATGCGCACAAGGCATTTGACTCGGTCGAGTGGCCTTATTTGCTGGAAGTCCTGGCGAAATTTGGGTTTGGAAATATCTTCATCAAGTGGGTTCAACTGCTATATTCAAAGCCTACCGTTAGGCTGAGGATAAATACATCAGTAACCGATCCGTTCCTGATCAAAAGGGGTACCAGGCAGGGCTGACCCCTATCGCCGTTGCTATTTGCAATTGCGATAGAACCTCTGGCGGCACTGATAAGATCCAGTGGGGAGATAAAGGGACTGACGATTGGGGGCCTAGAAGTGAAAGTATCTTTGTACGCTGATGACATACTAATATATCTGGTGGACCCCCAATCGTCTCTCCCAACCCTGCTGGAAATTATCCGACAGTTTGGCCTCTTCTCAGGGTTTCAAGTTAATTGGGATAAATCCCTTCTGTTTAAGATAGATCAGGAGGCAGTGTTTTCCATCCCTCCCTCTTACCCGCTACAGATAGTTGACTCGTTTAGATACTTGGGGGTCATGATCCAACATCCTCTTTCCTCTTATATTAAATATAATCTAGACCCACTTATTAGCAGAATGAAGACCACATTAAAGACATGGACCAATCTCCCCTTAACAATACTAGGTAGGATAAAAATTTTTAAAATGATATTCCTCCCACGCTTCCTGTATCTCCTGTGTAACTCACCAGTATACGTTACAAAAATCAAATTTAAAGAGATTGATTCGATCCTTATTGCCTTCATTTGGAAGGGGGGAGCAGTGAGAATTGCAAAAAATACTCTTCAACTGCCGGTGTTGGAGGGAGGACTGGCGTTACCATGCCTCCAGACATACTACATTGCCGCACAACTGGTTCATGCGCATTGGTGGTTTTTCCCTGAAGCCAACAATGCGGCTACGACCCTAGAAGCAGCCATACTCACCTCTTACGAATCCCTACAGTATCTGGTCCACCGCCTATCTCTTAGAGGGAGGGAAAGCACTAAAATCCTTGAAATGACTTTACAAATTTTTAAACTAACCAAAATGCTGCCAGCTACAGAACATCGCACCTACTCGCCGAATACTCCATTATGGGGGAACCCAAATCTACAGGAATTAGCCCGTAGGACAGATGGGGAATACTGGACGAAAAAAGGGGTAAAAACCATAATGCATTTGTTCTCAAACAATACGTTTCGATCATTTGAGGAATTTCGCCAGGACTACCAGCTACCACGTACAGCCTACTTTCTTTACTTGCAAATACGCCACACGGCAACCACGCAGTTTGGGTTGCGCAATATAACTGTTCAATTATCCCCGCTAGAACACTTACTAATAGATCCTTCTCATGACAAACTGGTCTCCACATACTATAAAACTCTATTGCACTCCACAACGCTCAGACTCAGCAACACGCTTAATAAGTGGAAAGCTGATATCCCCGAGCTGACGGAGGACATCTGGCAGGACATACTTCCCCTCCAGGTCCCCTCTGTCATCTCTTCCAGGGACAGGGTCATACAGACCAAACTATTATATAGATCATACTTTACGCCATCCTTATTATTCAAACTCAACAAACTCCTATCGGCAGTGTGCTCCAGATGCAGCACTACGGATGCCACCTTTTTCCATTTGATGTGGGAGTGCACTGAGATCAGGCGGTTCTGGTCAGGGGTCACTGCTTTTATCAGTTCCTTGACTCAATTGCCTAATATCTGCAACCCCCTGAGATGTTTGCTAGGATATGTAGACGATGAGAGTATATCTAAAAATAAGCAAACATTCTTGAGAATTGTACTGTTTTATGCCAAAAAATCGATCACTATTCATTGGAAATCACAATCCCCACCTACGATAGCATTTTGGTTGAACATTGTTAATCAGGCTATACCGCTATACAAACTAACATATGAAGCCAGAGTATACCCAAAAAAATTTCACAAAATATGGGGATTGTGGACTAGTTCTGAAAATTCTATTACACCTGCCATATGAAGCTTATAAAGAAATTCCAGTTAATGATACAAAGTTTAATAGATATTGAACAGACATATACAACTGTACAATATGATGACATGTATGCCAAATGTACTGGATTGAGCGATGTTCGCTCAGAGTATGTGTATTTATGTTTGTTCGTTTGTTTTGTACCAAAAAAAACAAATAAAAATTTACCTTTAAAAAAAAAAAAAAAAGGAATTCAAGTTAGGGTTTAGGGCTTTGGTTTAGGGTTTAGGATTAGGATTTGGATAAGGGTTTAGGGTTAAGGCTTGACTCGGTGTTTGTGTTAGGGTTTAGGGTTAGGGTGTAGGGTTAAGGCTTGACTCGGTGTTTGTGTTAGGGTTTAGGGTTAGGGTGTAGGGTAAGGGCTTGGGTTTGGGTTACGGTTTAGGGTTTAGGATTAGGGTTTGGGTTAGGGTTAGGGATTAGGACTGGGGTTTAGGATTTGGGTTAGGACTTAGGGTTTGGGTTTAGGGTTAGGGTTTAGGTTAGGGTTTGAGATTAGGATTTGGATTAAGGTTTAGGGTTAGTGCTTGGGTTAGGGTTACGGTTTGGGGTTAGGGTTTAGGATTAGGGTTTGGGTTAGGGTTAGGGTTTAGGGTTAATATTTAGGATTGGGATTTGGGTTAGGGATTAGGATTTGGGTTAGGGTTTGGGTTAGGGTTTAGGGTTAGGGTTTAGGTTAGGGTTTGGGATTAGGATTTGGATTAGGGTTTAGGGTTAGTGCTTGGGTTAGGGTTAGGGTTTGGGTTTAGGGTTAAGGTTAGGGTTTAGGTTTAGGATTAGGGTTAGGGTTTGGATTTGGGTTAGGGTTTGGGGTTAGGGTTTAGGATTTGGGTTAGGGTTTAGGATTAGGTTTAGGGTTAGGGTTTAGGATTAGGATTTGAGTTAGGGTTTAGGTCAGAGTTTAGGGTTAGGGTTTGGGGTTAGGATTTCGAGTTAGGGTTTAGGGTTTGGGTTAGGGTTTAGGGTTAGGGCTTAGAGTTAGGGTTTAGAGTTAGGGTTAGGGTTTGAGTTTGCAGTTAGGGTTTAGGTTTAGGGGTTAGGGTTTAGGATTAGGGTTAGGGCTTGGGTTTGGGTTAGGGTTTAGGATTAAGGTTACTGTTTAGGATTGGGATTTAGGTTAGGGTTTAGGGCTAGGGTTTAATATTAGGATTTGGGTTAGGGTTTAGGATTTGGATTAGGATTTGGGTTAGGGTTAGGGTTTCGGATTTGGATTTGGGTTAGAGTTTAGGGTTAGGGTTTAGGATTAGGATTTGGGTTAGGGTTTGGATTAGGGTTTAGGATTAGAATTTGGGTTAGGGTTCAGGATTAGGATTTGGGTTAGGGTTTAGGGTTAGGGTTTATAATTAGGATTTGGATTAGGGTTTAGGGTTAGTGCTTGGGTTAGGGTTAGGGTTTGGGGTTAGGGTTAGGGTTTAGGATTTGGGTTAGGGTTTGGATTTGGGCCAGGGTTTGGGGTTAGGGTTTAGGATTTGGGTTAGGGATTAGGTTTAGGGTTTGGGGCTAGGATTTCGATTTAGGGTTTAGGGTTCGGGTTAGGGTTTAGGGTTAGGGTTTAGAATTAGGGTTAGGGTTTGAGTTTGCGGTTAGGGTTTAGGGGTTAGGGTTTAGGATTAGGGTTTGTATTAGGGTTTAGGATGAGGATTTGGGTTAGGGTTTGGATTAGGGTTTAGAAGTAGAATTTGGGTTAGGGTTAGGGTTCAAGATTAGGATTTGGGTTAGGGTTTAGGGTTTAGGGTTAAGGATTAGGATTTGGATTAGGGTTTAGGGTTAGGGCTTGGGTTCAGGTTTAGGATTAGGATTTAGGGTAAGGGCTTGGGTTAAGGTTAGGGTTTAGGGTTAGGGTTTAGAATTTGGGTAAAGGTTTAGGATTAGGATTTGGATTAGGGTTTCAGGTAAGGGCTTGGGTTAGGGTTTAGGATATGGATTTGGGTTAGAGTTTAGGGTTAGGGTTTAGGATTAGGATTTGGGTTAGGGTTTGGATTAGGGTTTAGGATTAGAATTTGGGTTAGGGTTAGGGTTCAGGATAAGGATTCGGGTTAGGGTTTAGGGTTAGGGTTTATGATTAGGATTTGAATTAGGGTTTAGGGTTAGTGCTTGGGTTAGGGTTAGGGTTTGGGTTTAGGGTTAGGGTTTAGGTTTAGGATTTGGGTTAGGGTTTGGATTTGGGGCAGGGTTTGGGGTTAGGGTTTAGGATTTGGGTTAGGGTTAGGGATTAGGTTTAGGGTTAGGGTTTGGGGCTAGGATTTCGAGTTAGGGTTTAGGGTTCAGGTTAAGGTTTAGGGTTAGTGTTTAGAATTATTGTTAGGGTTTGAGTTTGCGGTTAGGGTTTAGGGGTTAGGGTTTAGGATTAGAGTTTGTATTAGGGTTTAGGGTTAGGGCTTGGGTTAGGGTTTGGGTTAGGGTTTAGGATTAAGGTTACTGTTTAGGATTGGGATTTAGGTTAGGGTTTAGGGCTAGGGTTTACGGTTAGGATTAGGGTTAGGGTTTAGGATTTGGGTTAGGGTAAGGGTTTAGGATTTGGATTAGGATTTGGGTTAGGGTTAGGGTTTAGGGTTTGGATTGGGTTAGGGTTTAGGATGAGGATTTGGGTTAGGGTTTGGATTAGGGTTTAGGAGTAGAATTTGGGTTAGGGTTAGGGTTCAATATTAGGATTTGGGTTAGGGTTTAGGGTTAAGGATTAGGATTTGGATTAGGGTTTAGGGTTAGGGCTTGGGTTCAGGTTTAGGATTAGGATTTAGGGTAAGGGCTTGGGTTAAGGTTAGGGTTTAGGGTTAGGGTTTAGAATTTGGGTAAAGGTTTAGGATTAGGATTTGGATTAGGGTTTCGGGTAAGGGCTTGGGTTAGGGTTAGGGTTTGGTTTAGGGTTTAGAGTTAGGGTTAGGGATTAGGATTAGAATTAGGGTTTAGGGTTAGGACTTGGGTTAGGGTTAGGGTTAAGGTTAAGGTTTAGGATTTGGGTTAGGGTTAGGGTTTAGCATTAGGATTAGGGTTAGGGTTTAAGATTAGGATTTGGGTTAGGGTTAGGGTTAAGGTTTAGGATTAGGATTTGGGTTAGGGTTTGGGATTCGGATTTGGATTAGGGTTAGGGCTTGGGTTAGCGTTTGGGTTTAGGTTTAGGGTTAAAATTTAGGTCAGAGTTTAGGGTTAGGGTTTGGGGTTAGGGTTTAGGATTAGGATTTAGGTTAGGGTTTAGGATTAGGATTTGGGTTAGGTTTAGGGTTAGGGTTTGGGTTAGGGTTTAGGATTAGGATTTGGGTTAGGGTTTAGGATTAGGATTTGGGTTAGGGTTAGGGTTAGGGTTTAGGGTTAGGGTTTAGGATTAGGATTTGGGTTAGGTTTAGGGTTAGGGTTTAGGATTAGGATTTAGGTTAGGGTTTAGGATTAGGATTTGGGTTAGGTTTAGGGTTAGGGTTTGGGTTTGGGTTTGGGTTAGGGTTTAGGATTAGGATTTGGGTTAGGGTTTAGGTTTAGGATTTGGGTTAGGGTTAGGGTTTAGGATTAGGATTTGGGTTAGGTTTAGGGTTAGGGTTTAGAATTAGGATTTAGGTTAGGGTTTAGGATCAGCATTTGGGTTAGGTTTAGGGATAGGGTTTGGGTTAGGGTTAGGATTTAGGATTAGGATTTGGTTTAGGGTTTAGGATTAGGATTTGGGTTAGGGTTAGGGATAGGGTTTAGGGTTTAGGGTTAGGATTTGGGTTAGAGTTTAGGATTAGGATTTGGGTTAGGGTTTAGAATTAGGGTTAGGTTTAGGGATAGGGTTTGGGTTAGGGTTAGGATTTAGGATTAGGATTTGGGTTAGGGTTAGGGTTAGGGTTTAGGATTAGGATTTGGGTTAGGGTTAGGGTTAGGGTTTAGGGTTAGGATTTGGGTTAGGGCTTAGGATTAGGGTTAGGGTTTAGGGTTAGGATTTGGGTTAGGGTTTAGGATTAGGGTTAGGGTTTAGGGTTAGGATTTGGGTTAGGGTTTAGGATTAGGGTTAGGGTTTAGGGTTAGGATTTGGGTTAGGGTTAGGGTTTAGGATTAGGATTTCGGTTAGGTTTAGGGATAGGGTTTGGGTTAGGGTTAGGGTTTAGGATTAGGATTTGGGTTAGGGTTTAGGGTTAGGGTTTGGGTTAGGGTTTAGGATTAGGATTTGGGTTACGTTTAGGGATAGGGTTTGGGTTAGGGTTTAGGATTTGGGTTAGGGTTAGGGTTAGGGTTAGGGTTAGGGTTAGGGATTTAGGTTAGGGTTTAGGATCAGGATTTGGGTTAGGTTTAGGGATAGGGTTTGGGTTAGGGTTAGGATTTAGGATTAGGATTTGGGTTAGGGTTTAGGTTTAGGATTAGGATTTGGGTTAGGGTTAGGGATAGGGTTTAGGGTTTAGGGTTAGGATTTGGGTTAGAGTTTAGGATTAGGATTTGGGTTAGGGTTAGGGTTTAGAATTAGGGTTAGGTTTAGGGATAGGGTTTGGGTTAGGGTTAGGATTTAGGATTAGGATTTGGGTTAGGGTTAGGGTTTAGGATTAGGATTTGGGTTAGGGTTAGGGTTAGGGTTTAGGGTTAGGATTTGGGTTAGGGTTTAGGATTAGGGTTAGGGTTTAGGGTTAGGATTTGGGTTAGGGTTTAGGATTAGGGTTAGGGTTTAGGGTTAGGATTTGGGTTAGGGTTAGGGTTTAGGATTAGGATTTTGGTTAGGTTTAGGGATAGGGTTTGGGTTAGGGTTAGGGTTTAGGATTAGGATTTGGGTTAGGGTTTAGGGTTAGGGTTTGGGTTAGGGTTTAGGATTAGGATTTGGGTTACGTTTAGGGATAGGGTTTGGGTTAGGGTTTAGGATTAGGATTTGGGTTAGGGTTTAGGATTAGGGTTAGGGTTTAGGGTTAGGATTTGGGTTAGGGTTAGGGTTTAGGATTAGGATTTCGGTTAGGTTTAGGGTTAGGGTTTAGGATTGGGATTTAGGTTAGGGTTTAGGATTAGGATTTAGGTTAGGGTTTAGGATTAGGATTTGGGTTAGGTTTAGGGATAGGGTTTGGGTTAGGGTTTAGGATTAGGATTTAGATTAGGGTTTAGGATTAGGATTTAGGTTAGGTTTAGGATTAGGATTTGGGTTAGGGTTAGGGTTTAGGGATAGGGTTTGGGTTAGGGTTAGGATTTAGGATTAGGATTTGGGTTTGGTTTAGGATTAGGATTTGGGTTAGGTTTAGGATTAGGATTTGGGTTAGGTTTAGGATTAGGATTTGGGTTAGGTTTAGGGATAGGGTTTGGGTTAGGGTTTAGGATTAGGATTTAGATTAGGGTTTAGGATTAGGATTTGGGTTAGGTTTAGGGATAGGGTTTGGGTTAGGGTTAGGATTTAGGATTAGGATTTGGGTTAGGTTTAGGATTAGGATTTGGGTTAGGTTTAGGGATAGGGTTTGGGTTAGGGTTTAGGATTAGGATTTAGATTAGGGTTTAGGATTAGGATTTGGGTTAGGTTTAGGGATAGGGTTTGGGTTAGGGTTAGGATTTAGGATTAGGATTTGGGTTAGGGTTAGGGTTATAGTTTAGGGTTAGTATCTAAAATAATTGCTGTGCTAATATAGCTGTGAGATATCAAACAACATAAAAATATTTTCACATCTCTCTTAATGTGTAAATTACAAAGATCAATATTAATCATCAGTGAGTGAACAATAATATTTCTCAAAAAAGTCCAAATAAAGTAGATCCAGTGCTTCAGTGCAATCAAGTGATACAGATAATTTGTGTCTTTTTACAAGTCCTCAAAGTGCTCCTCCATTAACCTCATGATGTGTGACCTCACAGTTAAGTTTGATCAAAAACAGCCTTTTAGTCACCTTGGACTAATTAAAAGTGCTTTCCTCCTTAGGGTCAGGTTTTCTCCACCATTGCTCGGTATATGTAAAAAGAAAGTCGCTCCAAATAGTGTTTATATCAAATTTGGTTAAATGCTGGATTTTCCTACCTCTTCTAACATCTTGGAAGAGAAGACGAAGTGTTCTTCGGAATGTAGAAGTGCTCTCCCTATGGGAGCTCCACCAGACACGCCCTTCTCCAGGCTGTGATTGAAGAGACCTCTGGCCATGCCTCCCTGAACCGGCAGCTATCTGGGTTAGGCAGGGTTTAGGTTAGGGTTTAGGGTTAACATTTCAGCTTACGGTTAGGGTTTAGGTGTTAGGGTTTGGGTTAGGGTTTAGGGTGTTTGGGTGGAAGTCGGTTTTGGGGTGCTTTATGTATATTAGTAGTATATTCATAATAAAAATATATTTTCTGTCTGTATATAGTCATTTTACGTTATGGTAATGGTATGGTATGGATATGTAAGTGCGATTATTTATGTATATGGTGGCAGTGTGAGGACCCGCCATGGAAAATAAGGAGGAAAAAGTGACAAAAGGGTCTCCATCCAGGGTCCAGGCTTCACCAGTAACCAGAGGACTGAGGATGCAGGTTGTTGTAGTCTTTATCATCAAGGACTTGACCATAGTTCAGGGCTCCACCGCCCTGAGGAATCCATGTCGCTGCATGTGTAGCCAGGAGCTGGCATTGTCAGGAGACACTGTGCAGCATTGCTGCTGTGGAGCTGTTCTCTCTAATGCCCTGTACACACGGCCAGACATTGATCAGACATTGCGACAACAAAATCCTAGGATTTTTTCCGACCGATGTTGGCTCGAACTTGTCTTGCATACACGCGGTCACACAAAGTTGTCGGAAAATCCGATCCTTCTGAACGCGGTGATCCTTCTGAACACGTACGTCGGGACTATAAACGGGGCAGTAGCCAATAGCTTTCGTTTCTTAATTTATTCTGAGCATGCGTGGCACTTTGTGTGTCGGATTTGTGTACACACGATCGGAATTTCCGACAACGGATTTTGTTGTCGGAAAATTTTATAGCAAGCTCTCAAACTTTGTGTGGAAAATGTGTGATGGAGCCTAAACACGGTCGGAATTTCCAACAACAAGGTCCTATCACACATTTTCCATCGGAAAATCCTATCGTGTGTACAGGGCATTGGGGTTCAGCTGGACTCTGTGTTGTCTTGAAGATAGGGTGACTGAGTTCTAGGAATAAAGCCAAACATCTTGGGACATGTAGTCCAGGGAGCCAAGATTTGCATTCAACTGGACTGTTTTGAACTACAAATACCAGCTGGCTGGGGCTGAAGAACAGGATGCTGGGAGAGGTAATAAAGGGCCTGTGAGTGGGCGGGATATTCCTCTTGGGACCCCAGCCTGAAACTGCGAGCAAGTGACTCTGGGTTGGTGTGTGCTGGGGCCGAGTCGCAGCCTATGCTACAGAGAGAGTCATCGCGTGCGGGTGCAGGAGCATCCACTGCCAGTTACTTCTGACCGACTGAAGGCAGCCTTGAAGCCACTCTTCACATATCCATGCCAGATCCAGCAGGGCTGAAGCGTGGTGTGTCACCGGACTGCATTACCCCTTCAGAAGGGCTCCACCAAGGCCTATCGCTGAGACACATACCACTTCCATTACCAAGAATTGTTGGGACTGGTGAGTGGGCACTTGCCAATTCTATTAAAACAAGAGACACTGCATGCAGACACCATTGTCTTTGTCATTGCCTATCAATGCCGCCTATAAGTCCCCATCAGTGTGGCCTTTTAGTGCCCATCAGTGTTGCCTATCAGTGCCCATCAGTGCTGCATATTAGTGCCACCTATCAGTGCCCATCAGTGCTGCATATTAGTGCCACCTATCAGTGCCCATTAGTGCTGAATATTAGTGCCACCTATCAGTGCCCATCAGTGCTGCATATTAGTGCCACCTATCAGTGCCCATTAGTGCTGCATATTAGTGCCACCTATCAGTGCCCATCAGTGCTGAATATTAGTGCCACCTATCAGTGCCCATTAGTGCTGAATATTAGTGCCACCTATCAGTGCCCATCAGTGCTGCATATTAGTGCCACCTATCAGTGCCCATCAGTGCTGCATATTAGTGCCACCTATCAGTGCCCATCAGTGCTGAATATTAGTGCCACCTATCAGTGCACATCAGTGCTGCATATTAGTGCCCATCAGTGCCACCTCATCAGTGCTAATCAGTGAAGGAGAAAACTTACTTGTTTACAACATTTTTATAACAGAAACAAAGAAAACCTTTTTTTTTTCAAAACGTTCATTTTTTTTATTTGTTTAGCAAAGAATAAAACCCCAGAGGTGATCAAATACCACCAAAAGAAATCTCTATTTGTGGGAACAGAATGTTGGGGTACAGTGTTGCATGACCGCACAAATGTCATTTAAAGTGTGACAGCGCTGAAAGCTGAGAATTGGCCTGGGCAGGAAGGGGGGGGGTGCCCGGTATTGAAGGGGTTAATAATCTATTAAACCAAATACAGTCGGTATTATCAATGAAATTTACTCATCCTTCAGTATATGAAATAATAATAACATCGATTTTTCCTACATTGTGTGACCATTTCTGCATTTTATTCTCTAGTTTTACAGTTCTAGAAGGATTTCCATTCACCATAATACAGATTATTCACCCCAAGCAGCGCTCACAGCGGATTCGATGGATCTGTAGAAGATTGATGATTGGGATTGGGCAGATGATTGGTGGGTGAACCCTCTCTTGTGAATTGTTCAAAGGTTTTTCTTAGACCATTTCCCTTTGGTGCCGCCACATACAGATGGTACTCAGATATGAGATTTATTAGGGCAGCACCAATAAAGGAGACATTTGGGTCCCCATTGAGTTGTTGGGCCCCCAAGGGACCCTGTAAGGAACTTGAAAGATCCCTATATTACATAGCAGTGAATATCTACATGTCATGACTGACCATAATGAAGGTGACACACTTACAGCTGGACTCAATTGTTTCTCATTCAGCATTATGAATTAGGCATTATGATTGGGGGAGGGGAATGTATTCTAATGTTGATAGGCTAGTATTCGGGATTCTGGGTGGATCTGACCTTTACAGGGTCTAACCAAGACTGTAAAGCCCATAGGAGCTGAAAGCAGAACACAGCCACCCATGGGGTCACCTTGTCATGGTTTGGGACATTGAGAGGGCCATGTAGGAAAGCCATGTGTAAAAATCCATCCTCTGATGTGACCCAAGAGAGAATCTGTTGATTTCCCGCTGTGTACGAGGAATGTGTCAGCTAATAATATATAACACATACATGACCCTATGTCATACATGACCTTCCCATGCATCACTTTCCCATACATGACCTTCTCATACATCACCTTTTGATACATGATCTTCTCATACATGACCTTCCTATACATTACCTTCCCAAGCATGACCATACATGACCTTCCCATACATTACCTTCCCATGCAGGACCTCATACATGACCTTCTCATACATGACCTTTCCATACATGACCTTACTATAATACATGACCTCATACATGACCTTCTCATACATAACCTTACCATAATACATGACCTCATACATGACCATCCCATAAATACATGACCTCATATATGACCATCCCATAATACATGACCTTCCTATAATAAATGACCTCATACGTGACCTTCTCATACATGACCTTCCCATACATGACCTTCCCTTAATACATGACCATCCCATAATACATTACCTCATACATGACCATCCCATAAATACATGACCTTCCCATACATGACCTTCCCATAAATACATGACCTCATACATGACCATCCCATAATACATGACCTTCCCATAATACATGACCTCATACATGATCTTCTCATACATCACCTTCCCATACATCACCTTCCCATACATCACCTTCCCAAGCATGACCTTCTCATACATGACCTTTCCATACATGACCTTCTATGTGACCATACTATAATACATGACCTCATACATGACCTTCTCATACATAACCTTACCATAATACATGACCTCATACATGACCATCCCATAATACATGACCTCATACATGACCATCCCATAATACATGACCTCATACATGACCATCCCATAAATACATGACCTCATACATGAAAATCCCATAATACATGACCTTCCTATAATAAATGACCTCATACGTGACCTTCTCATACATGACCTTCCCTTAATACATGACCATCCCATAATACATTACCTCATACATGACCATCCCATAAATACATGACCTTCCCATACATGACCTTCCCATAAATACATGACCTCATACATGACCATCCCATAATACATGACCTTCCCATAATACATGACCTCATACGTGACCTTCTCATACATGACCTTCCCATAATACATGACCTTATATGTGACCCTCCCATAATACAGGACCTCATACATGACCTCCCGATACATCACCTTCCCATAATACATGACTATCCCATAATACATGACCTTTCCATAATATATGACCTCATACATGACCAACCCATAATACATGACCTTCTCATACATGACCTTCTCATACATCATCTTCCCATAATATATGAACTTATACATGGCCTTTCCATACCTCATCTTCCCATAATATATGACCTCATACATGACCATCCCATAATACATGACCTTCCCATACATTACCTTCCTATAATACATGATCTTCTCACACATGACCTTCTCATACATCATCTTCCCATAATATATGAACTTATACATGGCCTTTCCATACCTCATCTTCCCATAATATATGACATAATACATTACCATCCCATAATACATGACCTTCCCATACATCACCTTCCCATAATATATGACCTCATAGATGACATCCCATAATACATGACCTTCCCATACATCACCTTCCCATAATATATGAGCTCATAGATGACATCCCATAATACATGACCTTCCCATACATTACCTTCTCATACATGACCTTCTCACACATGACCTTCTCATACATCATCTTCCCATAATATATGACCTCATAATGACCTTTCCATACATCACCTAGCTATAATAAATGACCTTATGATATTCATGACCTTCCCATATATGAGCTTCTCATACATGACCTTACGACATACATGACAGAGAGGTCAGGCGTGGCCATATGCAGGTTCGATGTCATTTATTGTCATACTTTCCCACCATCCTCCTCTGTGTCACCATCGGGCAGATTTGTGTTTTTAGGTAACAGGTTCCTTTTTGCAGCAGTGTTGGAAAATGAAGTCATGTCCATTCTCAGCACAGATAGACTCGTCCTCCATGACCGGTACATCCTGCAGAAGAGAGAGAGCCGCTAATGATCCATTTCTTACCATCCATTCCCACATATTCAGCTGCTGAGGAAAGTGCTTTCTGTACACTTTCCAATACGGACTTTTTACATATTTCTGTGTTTTGGTGACAAATGTAATTTATATCACATTTAGGAATGGTCCTGCGGTTCCACTCGAACATCGGGTGTTTGCCCGTTCGCCGAAATCTGAACATGATGGGCGTTTTCGGCAAATTCGCACGCCGCAGAACGCACGATAATGCACTGTGAGATCGAAGTGCATTGATGTCTGATGATTGGCCAAAGCATGCACCTGACCTGCATGCTTTGGCCAATCACAGCACGCTCTGCTGTGAGAGCCATGATGGACCGAAGGCAGTGTGCCTTTAGCCAATCATGGTTTAGGGGGCTACAGTAAGTCCACGCCCTACACTATAAAAGGCTGCTTACACGGCGGCTGTATATAGTGTAATGATTGAGAGAGTCCCTACATATATGTAGTCAGTGTAGTGTACACTAAAGTGCAGTCAGTGTACAGTATAGAATATAGTGTATTGTAGTGGTTAAGGGAAACCCTATGACAGAATTAATAAAAAAAAATGTCATGGGTCCCCCCCCCCAGTCCATACTAGGCTCTTTGGGTCTGGTATAGATTTTAAGGGGAACTCCGTGCCAGACCCTTATCCGAGCAAGCAGCCTGGCAGGCCAGGATAGGGGGGGGCGAGCGAGCGCCCCCCCCCCTCCTGAACCATACCATGTCAATTGCCCTCAACATGGGAAGGGTGCTTTGGGGTCCCCCCCAGAGCACCTTGTCCCCATGTTGATAGGGACAAGGGCCTCATCCCCACAACCCTTACCCCTACCCCTTCACCAAAAAAAGTGTGAAAAAGTAAAAACTACAAAAGACAGTTTTTGACAATTCCTTTATTAAAAAAGAACAAAAAAAGTGTCCCACGATGTCAATTCATCTTCAATAACGACGCTGAGGGACCTTGATGGGAGGCATCCCGCTGACTGCTGTCTTTTTGCTGTGACAGCTGTTATATAGGCAAGGGTGGGGCTACTCGGTGATGTAACCATGGGCCGTCAGATGGGGCGGGGTCATCCGGCGATGTCAGCGGGTGGCCCTGCCCCTGCCTATATAACAACTGTCACAGCGAAAAGACAGCAGTCGCTGGGACGCCTCCCATGGAGGCGGAGTATTTTATTTTTTTCTATTTTTCGGGTCTGTCGGACATTTGATCGACATTGTGGTACACTTTTTTTTTCTTTTCTTTTTTAATAAAGGTATTGTCAAAAACTGTCTTTTGTGTTTTTTACTTTTTGATACTTTTTTGGTGAATGGGTAGGGGTATAATGTACCCGATACCCATTCACAAGGGGGGGTCGGGATCTGGGGGCCCCCTTATTAAAGGAGGCTTCCAGATTCCAATAAGCCCCCCACCCGCAGACCCCCACAACCACCGGGACCCCAAAGCACCCTCCCCATGTTGAGGGCATATGGCCTGGTATGGTTCAGGGGGGGGGGCCTCGCTTGGACAAGGCCTGGTATAGACTGGGGTGGGGGAACCTACGCCAATTTTTTCCTTGAATTCTATCTATATTATTTGGGAGCCGACAATACATTACAGCTGTGAGCAAGTTTAAATGACATTTTTTTCTTTAGAAATGTAATTGTGCTGCAGAACAGTAAAACACATCACACAGATGCACCACTTTACAGGCATACTAAGGGGACCCCCCAGACATGATATTTAAAGGAATATTTCATTTTTATTGCTTCACTTTAAGCATTATTAAAATCACTGCTCCAGAAAAAACTGACGTTTTTAAAATTTCTTTTTGCATTGATCCATGTCCCCTGGGGCAGGACCCGGGTCCCCAAACACTTTTTATGGCAATAACTTGCGTATGAGCCTTTAAAATGAACACTTTTGATTTTTTACGTTTGTGTCCCATAGACTTTAACTGTGTTTGCACAAATTTTTTGCTTGTTCACATGTTCTGGTGCGAACCAAACCGGGGGGGTGTTGGGCTTATCCCTAATCACATTCACCATGACATCACGTTCATTTCATGACATCACACTCATTTCATGATATCACACTCATTTTATGACATCACACTCATTTCATGACATCACACTCATTTCATGACATCACACTCATTTCATGACATCACACTCATTTCATGACTTCACGCTCATTTCATGACATCACACTCATTTCATGACATCACACTCATTTCATGACATCACACTCATTTCATGACTTCACGCTCATTTCATGACATCACACTCATTTCATGACATCAAGCTCATTTCATGACATCACACTCATTTCATGACTTCACGCTCATTTCATGACTTCACGCTCATTTCATGACATCACACTCATTTCATGACATCACACTCATTTCATGACTTCACGCTCATTTCATGACATCACACTCATTTCATGACATCACACTCATTTCATGACATCACACTCATTTCATGACTTCACGCTCATTTCATGACTTCACGCTCATTTCATGACATCACGCTCATTTCATGACTTCACGCTCATTTCATGACATCACGCTCATTTCATGACTTCACGCTCAGATTTCATGACTTCACGCTCATTTCATGACATCACGCTCATTTCATGACATCACACTCATTTCATGACATCACACTCATTTCATGACATCACACTCATTTCATGACTTCACGCTCATTTCATGACTTCACGCTCATTTCATGACATCACGCTCATTTCATGACATCACACTCATTTCATGACATCAAGCTCATTTAATGACATCACACTCATTTCATGACATCACACTCATTTCATGACTTCACGCTCATTTCATGACTTCACGCTCATTTCATGACATCACGCTCATTTCATGACATCACACTCATTTCATGACATCAAGCTCATTTCATGACATCATACTCATTTCATGACAGCATGCTCATTTCATGACATCACACTCATTTCATGACATCACGCTCATTTCATGACATCACACTCATTTCATGACTTCACGCTCATTTCATGACATCACACTCATTTCATGACATCAAGCTCATTTCATGACATCACACTCATTTCATGACTTCACGCTCATTTCATGACTTCACGCTCATTTCATGACATCACACTCATTTCATGACATCAAGCTCATTTCATGACATCACACTCATTTCATGACTTCACGCTCATTTCATGACTTCACGCTCATTTCATGACTTCACACTCATTTCATGACATCACACTCATTTCATGACATCACACTCATTTCATGACATCATACTCATTTCATGACTTCACGCTCATTTCATGACATCACGCTCATTTCATGACTTCACACTCATTTCATGACATCACACTCATTTCATGACATCACACTCATTTCATGACATCATACTCATTTCATGACTTCACGCTCATTTCATGACTTCACGCTCATTTCATGACATCACGCTCATTTCATGACATCACACTCATTTCATGACATCAAGCTCATTTCATGACATCACACTCATTTCATGACTTCACGCTCATTTCATGACTTCACGCTCATTTCATGACATCACGCTCATTTCATGACATCACACTCATTTCATGACATCATACTCATTTCATGACTTCACGCTCATTTCATGACTTCACGCTCATTTCATGACATCACACTCATTTCATGACTTCACGCTCATTTCATGACTTCACGCTCATTTCATGACATCACGCTCATTTCATGACATCACACTCATTTCATGACATCAAGCTCATTTCATGACATCATACTCATTTCATGACAGCACGCTCATTTCATGACATCACACTCATTTCATGACATCACACTCATTTCATGACATCACACTCATTTCATGACATCACACTCATTTCATGATATCACACTCATTTCATGACATCACACTCATTTCATGATATCACACTCATTTTATGACATGACACTCATTTCATGACATCACACTCATTTCATGACAGCACGCTCATTTCATGACATCACGCTCATTTCATGACATCACGCTCATTTCATGACAGCACGCTCATTTCATGACATCAAGCTCATTTCATGACATCACACTCATTTCATGACATCACGCTCATTTCATGACATCACACTCATTTCATGACATCACGCTCATTTCATGACATCACGCTCATTTCATGACAGCACGCTCATTTCATGACATCACACTCATTTCATGACATCACACTCATTTCATGACATCACACTCATTTCATGATATCACACTCATTTCATGACATCACACTCATTTCATGATATCACGCTCATTTCATGATATCACGCTCATTTCATGACATCACACTCATTTCATGACATCACACTCATTTCATGACATCACGCTCATTTCATGACATCACGCTCATTTCATGACAGCACGCTCATTTCATGACATCACACTCATTTCATGACATCACGCTCATTTCATGATATCACGCTCATTTCATGACATCACACTCATTTCATGACATCACACTCATTTCATGACATCACGCTCATTTCATGACATCACGCTCATTTCATGATATCACGCTCATTTCATGACATCACACTCATTTCATGACATCACACTCATTTCATGACATCACGCTCATTTCATGACATCACGCTCATTTCATGACATCACACTCATTTCATGACATCACGCTCATTTCATGATATCACGCTCATTTCATGACATCACACTCATTTCATGACATCACACTCATTTCATGACATCACGCTCATTTCATGACATCACGCTCATTTCATGATATCACGCTCATTTCATGATATCACGCTCATTTCATGACATCACGCTCATTTCATGACATCACACTCATTTCATGGAAGATTTTTGAGTTGTGCGGATCGGAAGGAAGATAACCTTCTGGCAGAAAGTTCTGAAAGCCTATTTGTCAGCCAATAGAAAGCCAGGCTTTGTCTTCAGATTCTGACATGCCAGGTGCAGCTTCACATCAGAACCATACTCAGTCCTAAGACATAAGTCCAGCGTGCTCAGCTCCAGAGCTCACAGCATTCAGAGTCCCACTACAAGGCCAGCGCCCCCAGCAGGTAAGTCTCAGACCATTGAGTCTCCATGCTGCAAGCAGGTCTCCTCTCCATTGACACCCAGAAACCAACAACCCACCGCTCTGCTGATTAATTAGGAGGAAGTACCCCCTTAACAATTACCCCCTCCTGACACTGCCCCTGGCTGACTCTACAATTACCCCCCCTCCTGACCTTGCCCCAGGCTGACTCTACAATTACCCCCTTCCTTACCCTGCCCCTGGCTGACTCTACAATTACACCCCCCCTCCTGACCCTGCCCCAGGCTGACTCTACAATTACCCCCTTTCTGACCCTGACCCAGGCTGACTCTACAATTACCCCCTTCCTTACCCTGCCCCAGGCTGACTCTACAATTACCCCCTTCCTTACCCTGCCCCAGGCTGACTCTACAATTACACCCTTCCTTACCCTGCCCCAGGCTGACTCTACAATTACCATCTTCCTTACCCTGCCCCAGGCTGACTCTACAATTACCCCCTCCTGATCCTGCCCCAGGCTGACTTTACAATTACCCCCTTCCTTACCCTGCCCCAGGCTGACTCTACAATTACCCCCTTCCTTACCCTGCCCCAGGCTGACTCTACAATTACCCCCCTCCTGACCCTGCCCCAGGCTGACTCTACAATTACCCCCCTCCTGACCCTGCCCCAGGCTGACTCTACAATTACCCCCTTCCTTACCCTGCCCCAGGCTGACTCTACAATTACCCCCTTCCTTACCCTGCCCCAGGCTGACTCTACAATTACCCCCTTCCTGACCCTGCCCCAGGCTGACTCTACAATTACCCCCTTCCTTACCCTGCCCCAGGCTGACTCTACAATTATCCCCTTCCTTACCCTTCCGCAGGCGGACTCTACAATTAGCCCTTTCCTTACCCTACCCCAGGCTGACTCTACAATTACCCCCTCCTGACCCTACCCCAGGCTGACTCTACAATTATCCCCTTCCTTACCCTGCCCCAGGCTGACTCTACAATTACCCCCTTCCTTACCCTGCCCCAGGCTGACTCTACAATTACCCCCTTCCTTATCCTGCCCCAGGCTGACTCTACAATTACCCCCTTCCTTACCCTGCCCCTGGCTGACTCTACAATTACCTCCCCTCCTGACCCTGCCCCAGGCTGACTCTACAATTACCCCCCTTCCTTACCCTGCCCCAGGCTGACTCTACAATTATCCCCTTCCTTACCCTTCCGCAGGCGGACTCTACAATTAGCCCCTTCCTGACCCTGCCCCAGGCTGACTCTACAATTACCCCCTTCCTTACCCTGCCCCAGGCTGACTCTACAATTATCCCCTTCCTTACCCTACCCCAGGCTGACTCTACAATTACCCCCTCCTGACCCTACCCCAGGCTGACTCTACAATTATCCCCTTCCTTACCCTGCCCCAGGCTGACTCTACAATTACCCCCTTCCTTACCCTGCCCCAGGCTGACTCTACAATTACCCCCTTCCTTACCCTGCCCCTGGCTGACTCTACAATTACCTCCCCTCCTGACCCTGCCCCAGGCTGACTCTACAATTACCCCCCTTCCTTACCCTGCCCCAGGCTGACTCTACAATTACCCCCTTCCTTACCCTGCCCCAGGCTGACTCTACAATTACCCCCTTCCTTACCCTGCTCCAGGTGGACTCTACAATTACCCCCTTCCTTACCCTGCTCCAGGCTGACTCTACAATTACCCCTTTCCTTACCCTGCCCCAGGCTGACTCTAAAATTACCCCCTTCTTTACCCTGCTTCAGACTGACTCTACAATTACCCCTTTCCTTACCCTACCCCAGGCTGACTCTACAATTACCCCCTCCTGATCCTGCCCCAGGCTGACTCTAAAATTACCCCCTTCCTTACCCTGCTTCAGGCTGACTCTACAATTACCCCCCTCCTGACCCTGCCCCAGGCTGACTCTATAATTACCCCCTTCCTTACCCTGCCCCAGGCTGACTCTTTAATTACCCCCTCCTGCCCCTGCCCCTGGCTGACTCTACAATTACCCCTTTCATGACCCTGCCCCAGGCAGACCATGCAATTACCCCCCACCTGACCCTGCCCCAGGCTGACTCTACAATTACCCCTCCTGACCCTGGCCCAGGCTGACTCTACAGTCATGCACATATATGCCCAAAGAAGCCATGGGACTCCCGGGGAAGTCAGTGACCATAGAATGCTATGTCCATATATGGCCAGTGATGTCTTGGGACTCCCGGGGAAGTCAGTGACCATAGAATGCTATGTCCATATATGGCCAGTGATGTCTTGGGACTCCCGGGGAAGTCAGTGACCATAGAATGTTATGTCCATATATGGCCAGTGATGTCTTGGGACTCCCGGGGAAGTCAGTGACCATAGAATGCTATGTCCATATATGGCCAGTGATGTCTTGGGACTCCCGGGGAAGTCAGTGACCATAGAATGTTATGTCCATATATGGCCAGTGATGTCATGGGACTCCCGGGGAAGTCAGTGACCATAGAATGCTATGTCCATATATGGCCAGTGATGTCATGGGACTCCCGGGGAAGTCAGTGACCATAGAATGCTATGTCCATATATGGCCAGTGATGTCTTGGGACTCCCGGGGAAGTCAGTGACCATAGAATGCTATGTCCATATATGGCCAGTGATGTCATGGGACTCCCGGGGAAGTCAGTGACCATAGAATGCTATGTCCATATATGGCCAGTGATGTCTTGGGACTCCCGGGGAAGTCAGTGACCATAGAATGCTATGTCCATATATGGCCAGTGATGTCTTGGGACTCCCGGGGAAGTCAGTGACCATACAATGTTATGTCCATATATGGCCAGTGATGTCTTGGGACTCCCGGGGAAGTCAGTGACCATAGAATGTTATGTCCATATATGGCCAGTGAAGCCATGGGACTCCCGGGGAAGTCAGTGACCATAGAATGTTATGTCCATATATGGCCAGTGATGTCTTGGGAATCCTGGGTAAGTCAGTGACCATAGAATGTTATGTCCATATATGTTGAATTCTTGCATGGAGTTTCCCCCTTTAAATCCATATGAGACCTGAAGGTCCCGGTATGAATTATGGGGGAACCCCATGCTATGTTATCTAACTATCTCCAGCTCCTTTGTTTACATGGCCATGTAAGTGAATGGGGTCAGTGACATCACTGGCTGGTAAGGACTCAGTGGTGCCATACCTAACCAACCATGTGCAACGTCTTTCTATTGTGTATAATAGTAGTAATAATATCTTTAGTATACATGACGGTCAGATCCTGCCGAAAGGATAAATGTTTGGCTATTCCTCTGAACACCCAACCAGCAAAGGTTTGGTTTGTGTTCAGGCACAACCATCAGTTCATCCCTACTTAGAAGAAGTAGTTTGTATAGCTAGATGCTGCTTGTTTCTTTTGCAATTTGTAGAACATCACACTTTACCAAAAAAGTTTTTCTAAATAAATATGTATTTAGCAGAAATCCATGCAGACTAATGAAGGAGCTCCTGAGTCATTGTGCCGCAATGGTCAGGCTGATGATCTGAACATCTAGAAGACCCCCTGATGTATATATAGTAGAGGACTTCTGTCCTATCCCCACCCCCCATACCCGTGATGGATCAATGAGCATGAAGTTTATGATCTGAACATCTAGAAGACCCCCTGATGTATATAGTAGAGGACTTCTGTCCTATCCCCCCTCACATACCCGTGATGGATCAATGAGCATGAAGTTTATGATCTGAACATCTAGAAGACCCCCTGATGTATATAGTAGAGGACTTCTGTCCTATCCCCCCTCACATACCTGTGATGGATCAATGAGCATGAAGTTTATGATCTGAACATCTAGAAGACCCCCTGATGTATATAGTAGAGGACTTCTGTCCTATCCCCCCTCACATACCCGTGATGGATCAATGAGCATGAAGTTTATGATCTGAACATCTAGAAGACCCCCTGATGTATATAGTAGAGGACTTCTGTCCTATCCCCCCCTCCCCCCATACCCGTGATGGATCAATGAGCATGAAGTTTATGAGCTGATCATCTAGAAGACTTCCTGATGTATATAGTAGAGGACTTCTGTCCTATCCCCCCCTCCCCCCATACCCATGATGGATAAATGAGTATGAATTTTATGAGCTGATCATCTAGAAGATCTCCTGATGTATATAGTACAGGACTTCTGTCCTATTCCCCCTTGGTACCTGTGATGGAGCAATGAGCATGAAGTTTATGAATTCTTACAATACTCTATATTATTTTACAATCTCTGGCTTAAGAGGGTTTAAAAAAGGACTAGAAAAGTATTGGTACATGAAGGGTTCACCTAAAGCAGAGACATTTGAGTTCCTACCAGAAAAGTGAGATTGTCGTTCTTTTGATGCAAATGTTGTGATTGACTTAATAGAGAATTGGTGAACCGATTCCATGAAATTCACACAGACAGACTTTACGAACACGTCTCACGCACCTAAAAGTGGCGCATTGTGCGGCAAACTCACGTAGTGGTCCAGAACCTGTATATTAATTTGGAGCACGCTGCTCCACTTTTAGAACGCTTGTGGGACACTTTCACAAATTCTTTCTTTGGACGCCAAAAGAAGGTTGGTCCTAATTAGCTCCACTTCTGTAAAATATGAATTGTGGGTATTTTATGTTGAATATGGCGCAGGCGTCCTGTGAAGAAGCGGACCAAATTAAACGACCTGAACTTGGTACACGAGTCACTGTTATGCCCCGTACACACGGTCGGATTTTCCGACGGAAAATGTGTGATAGGACTTTGTTGTCGGAAATTCCGACCGTGTGTAGGCTCCATCACACATTTTCCATCTGATTTTCCGACACACAAAGTTTGAGAGCAGGATATAAAATTTTCCGACAACAAAATCCGTTGTCGGAAATTCCGATTGTGTGTACACAAATCCGACGGACAAAGTGCCACGCATGCTCAGAATAAATAAAGAGATGAAAGCTATTGGCCACTGCCCCATTTATAGTCCCGACGTACGTGTTTTACGTCACCGCGTTTAGAACGATTGGATTTTCCGACAACTTTGTGTGACGTGTGTATGCAAGACAAGTTTGAGCCAACATCCATCGGAAAAAATCCTAGGATTTTGTTGTCAGAATGTCCAAACAAAAGTCCGACCGTGTGTACGGGGCATTAGACTCAAACCTGTCGCAGATGTTTGAATTTGGCGCAACACATTATCAAGAGCAATTATTGCCATTAAAGTGGCTCTGCAGCTTTAATGGTTTCCCCCAATGGGCATTTACCTACGCCAATAAAGAACCGCCATGATACAATGTCAAGTCAGAATCATAGTTCTCCTTATGAACAATCCAATGTCCAGAATATGGAAAACATTATACAATACAATGTCATAAAGAGACCAAACGTTGGATTGATGTGCTGGCCCAGCGCATCGGTATGTCTTCTACCAGGACCTATTCTTATTACAATGCAGAGTGCTGCCTTAGGGTTAGTGCATTGGGGTTCAATCCCTAATGAATGGCACACAACACGCAACCCGTGTATATTGTAGCAGCACACACTGTAATGTACGAGTTCCACCAACAATCCTCAATATTCCAAAGTGTAGAGATGTGATTCACGGTGTGTGGCACCACATCCAAAAGTAATTGCAAAAAAGGGAAGGAAGAGGATTAATGGACTTTAAAGGTGCCACTATGGTCCCATATATGTGAGCAATTTCTTTTTTCAAATTGGGACCATAGTGGTACCTTTAAAGTCCATTAATCCAATTTCTTCTCTTTTTTCAATCCTCAATATTCATCACCTTTATTCTTACCCAGGCCTTTTTTTCCTCAGAGAATAGGTGCAGGAACTCCCCCTTTCTGAGTCACCCCTTGTCTCTGCCCCAACCCACCTTTAAACACCATTCCTTGATTCCACCCCCACCCACCTCCAAGCGAGCACCATTCCTTGGTTCTATCCAATACCCACCTCCGAGCACCGTTCCTTGGTTGCACCCCCTACCCACCTCCAAGCAACATTCCTTGGTCCCACCCCCTATCCACCTCCGAGCACCATTCCTTGGTTCCATCCAATACCCACCTCCGAGCACCATTCCTTGGTTCCACCCCCTACCCACCTCCAAGCACCATTCCTTGGTCCCACCCCCTATCCACCTCCGAGCACCAATCCTTGGTTCCATCCCTACCTACCTCAGAGCACCGTTCCTTGGTTGCACCCCCTACCCACCTCCAAGCAACATTCCTTGGTCCCACCCCCTATCCACCTCCGAGCACCATTCCTTGGTTCCATCCAATACCCACCTCCGAGCACCATTCTTGGTTCCACCCCCTACCCACCTCCAACACCATTCCTTGGTCCCACCCCCTATCTACCTCTGAGCACCAATCCTTGGTTCCAACCCTACCTACCTCAGAGCAACGTTCCTTGGTTCCACCCCCTACCCGCCTCCAAGCACCATTCCTTGGTCCCACTCCCTATCCACCTCCGAGCACCATTCCTTGGTTCCATCCCTACCTACCTCCGAGCACCATTTCTTGGTTCCATCCATTACCCACCTCCAAGCACCATTCCTTGGTTCCACCCCCTACCCACCTCCGAGCACCTTTCCTTGGTTCCATCTCTTCCTACCTCCGACCACCATTCCTTGGTTCCATCCCTACCTACCTCCGACCACCATTCCTTGGTTCCATCCATTACCCAACTCCAAGCACCATTCCTTGGTTCCATCCATTACCCACCTCCAAGCACCATTCCTTGGTTCCACCCCCTACCAACCTCCGAGCACCATTCCTTGGTCCCATCCCCTACCCATCTCCAAGCACCATTCCTTGGTTCCATCCCTACCTACCTTCGAGCACCATTTCTTGGTTCCATCCATTACCCACCTCCGAGCACCATTCCTTGGTTACATCCATTACCCACCTCCGAGCATCATTCCTTGGTTCAACCCCCTACCCACCTCCAAGCACCATTCCTTGGTCCCACCCCCTATCCACCTCCGAGCACCATTCCTTGGTTCCATGCCTACCTACCTCCAAGCACCGTTCCTTGGTTCCACCCCCTACCCACCTCCAAGCACCATTCCTTGGTCCCACTCCCTATCCACCTCCAAGCACCATTCCTTGGTTCCATCCCTACCTACCTCCGAGCACCATTTCTTTGTTCCATCCATTACCCACCTCCAAGCACCATTCCTTGGTTCCACCCCCTACCCACCTCCGAGCACCTTTCCTTGGTTCCATCCCTTCCTACCTCTGACCACCATTCCTTGGTTCCATCCCTACCTACCTCCGACCACCATTCCTTGGTTCCATCCATTACCCAACTCCAAGCACCATTCCTTGGTTCCATCCATTACCCACCTCCAAGCACCATTCCTTGGTTCCACCCCCTACCAACCTCCGAGCACCATTCCTTGGTCCCATCCCCTACCCATCTCCAAGCACCATTCCTTGGTTCCATCCCTACCTACCTTCGAGCACCATTTCTTGGTTCCATCCATTACCCACCTCCGAGCACCATTCCTTGGTTACATCTATTACCCACCTCCGAGCACCATTCCTTGGTTCAACCCCCTACCCACCTCCAAGCACCATTCCTTGGTCCCACCCCCTATCCACCTCCGAGCACCATTCCTTGGTTCCATGCCTACCTACCTCCAAGCACCGTTCCTTGGTTCCACCCCCTAACCACCTCCAAGCACCATTCCTTGGTCCCACTCCCTATCCACCTCCAAGCACCATTCCTTGGTTCCATCCCTACCTACCTCCGAGCACCAATTCTTTGTTCCATCCATTACCCACCTCCGAGCACCATTCTTTGGTTTCACCCCCAACCCACCTCCGAGCACCATTCCTTGGTTCCATCCCTACCTACCTCCGAGCACCATTCCTTGGTTCCATCTCTATCTACCTCCGAGCACCATTTCTTGGTTCCATTCATTACCCATCTCCGAGCACCATTCCTTGGTTCCACCCCCAACCCACCGCCGAGCACCATTCCTTGGTTCCATCCCTACCTACCTCCGAGCACCATTCCTTGGTTCCATCCAGTACCCAACTCCAAGCACCATTCCTTGGTTATATCCATTACCCACCTGCGAGCACCATTCCTTTGTTCCATCCATTACCCACCTCCGAGCACCATTCCTTGGTCCCACCCCCTACCCACCTCCGAGCACCATTCCTTGGTTCCATCCCTACCTACCTCTGAGCAACATACCTTGGTTCTACCCCTACCTACCTCTGAGCACCGTTCCTTGGTTCCATCCCTACCTATCTCCGAGCACCATTCCTTGGTTCCATCCAGTACCCAACTCCAAGCACCATTCCTTGGTTATATCCATTACCCACCTGCGAGCACCATTCCTTTGTTCCATCCATTACCCACCTCCGAGCACCATTCCTTGGTCCCACCCCCTACCCACCTCCGAGCACCATTCCTTTGTTCCATCCACTACCTACCTCTGAGCACCGTTCCTTGGTTCCATCCCTACCTATCTCCGAGCACCATTCCTTGGTTCCATCCCTACCTATCTCCGAGCACCATTCCTTGGTTCCATCCATTACCCACCTCCGAGCACCATTCCTTGGTTCCCACCCCTACCTACCTCCGACCACCATTCCTTGGTTCCATCCCTACCTATCTCTGAGCACCATTCCTTGGTCCCACCCCCTATCCACCTCCGAGCACCATTCCTTTGTTCCATCCACTACTACACTGAGCACCGTTCCTTGGTTCCATCCTACCTATCTCCGAGCACCATTCCTTGGTTCCCATCCCTACCTATCTCCGAGCACCATTCCTTGGTTCCATCCATTACCCACCTCCGAGCACCATTCCTTGGTTCCACCCCTACCTACCTCCGACCACCATTCCTTGGTTCCATCCCTACCTATCTCTGAGCACCATTCCTTGGTCCCACCCCCTATCCACCTCCGAGCACCATTCCTTGGTTCCACCCCTACCCACCTCCCTGAGCCATCCCTTTTAGAGAATACAGAACCACGTATCCGTCTGTGATGCTATGTCATTTGTATGGAATTTGGTAATGATAACAAGAAAAGTGGTAAAATAGATCCTCTGCAGTCAGTACCACCCCCCTCCTCCCGCCAGCAACAGTAGATCCCCCTAACAATGGACCACCCCCAACAAAATTTCCCCCTTAGCATCAATAGGCTCCCAGGAGCAACAACAGATCTCCCTCACCAGCACCAATAGACCTCCTCAGCAACAAAACATCCCTCCCTCAACAGTAGATCTCTGTCAGCAATAACTGACCCCCCCAGCAAGACCCACTCCTAGAAACAGTAGGTCCCCCACCGCTGGTCACCATTGCACAGACAAATGCTCACCCAGGAGGCTGCTCCAGAAAGACAGGAAGGTGGCGCTGCCGGTCACATGACCCACTTCTGCTGGGTTACATCTCTTTGTGGTAACGCTGAAAACTTGACCCGTTTCCTTGTTTCTCGTCCCCGTCACTTCTATGTCCACCAAGTGCCAGTCAGGGATCCTGCAACCAATCAGATTCAATCACCAGAGTTATCCAATGACTGCTAGATTAGGGTGGTGATGGATAAACGTATGGAAAACTCATGGGGGGGATTAACTAAAAGTACAGAATCTGGTGCAGCTGTGCATGGCAGCCAATCAGCTATCAACTTCAGCTTCTTCAGTGAAGCTTTGACAATGAAAGCTGGAAGCTGATTGGCTGCCATGCAGAGCTGCCCCAGATTTTACACTCTCCAGTCTTAGATGTCTCTGGAATAATGACGGCTTGTACTAATAATGGAGGATCTCCCCCCCCCCGGGACATTGTATTCTGACAGTGGGAGGGGGGGGTAGAGACTGCTGGGGGGAGATTTCT